>WBMZ01002264.1:0-312235 GCA_013400975.1 Atrichornis clamosus
GCGACCCCGTGTCCTGCCGGGCCCGGCTCCGGGGCCGCGGCGATGGACGAGCGGCTGCTCCGCGCCCTGGGGGGGCTCAGCCTGGGGCCCCCGCGGGGCCGCGGCGGCAGAAGGCTGGTGCTGCTGCGGGGGCTGCCGGGCTCCGGCAAGAGCACCTTGGCCAGGTAAGCGTGTCCCGGCGCCTGGCTCCGGCCGCTGCCCGGAGCGTGTGCGGGGCAGGAGGAGCGGCCGGGGGCCAAGCCGGGCAGTGCTGCGGGAGCCCCTGTGCCCGCCCGGCACTCGCCGCAGACCCGCCAAGGCGGCGGAGGCACCGGGGCAGAGCTGATCTGGGGGCTCGGGGGGAAATGGGAGTCCCGTGGGAGCCTTGACTGATTGCTGACGCCCGGAACCCCCCGGCTCCAGGCCCGCTCCAGGCTGCTCTGCCCGGGCACCTGTGGCCGTGGTGCGGGTGTCCTGCCCGTGGGACTGCGCGAGCTCCTGTTCCGAGCGAGCGGTGCCTGCGGGGATGCGTCTGGTGAGACGGGCTGATCGCCCTGACCGAGGCGGTAGTAGTTCTTTTCTAAAGAGTGCCACATAGGTGGTGGGATCTTTTGGTTGGTGTGGGGTTTTTTGGCTTGGTTTGGCGGTTTTGGTTTTTTTGCGGCTAATCACAAACACGGTAAAGCATTTCCTGTCTCTGACAGAAAATTTACAACTCTGACTTCTGTTCTGTTTGTGATATAGGAGCATGTAATATGGGCAGAGGAGACCACTCTCTGACAGCTCAAAGACTGATTATAAATAGGCAGAAAAACACGTAGGGAGTGCTGGCACGGCAGTTGGTGTGACAGTGTAGCTGTAGTCTGGTATCACAAAATCTCACAGTCTGGTATTGCACAGCTCCCAGTGCCACCCACTCTCTATCAAAAGAGGAACATTCCCCTTGTTCTTTCTCTCTTGGGATGAGGAACCCGTGCTGGGATCATGGGCTGCCACAGGAAAGGCTCTGCTGTGAGGTGACAGCACAAAGCTGTGTGATGATACACTGGGTTCATCTACAGTTTCCTCTTCTCAGTACAACACTTCCCTGTCACACTGGGCCTTCTGCCTCACTGCACTTTGGCAAACAAAGTTCTTTTATGAATGGCCAAATGCTGCATTTTACTCACAGCCAAAATACAGGACTCTCCCTTAAGAGACCGTGTGGGCCTGCTCCTTCAGAGGGATTTGGGTCTTCTTGTGGCACAGTAAGAACGTAATGGTTTGAGGCCATATTCTCAGGCAGTGCAAGTAACTGACTCACCTGTATTTTTTAGGTCAAAACACAAGGTTAATTATTAATGACAGATTTACAAAATCAGTTGTAAGTATTGTTGTAGTCCCCTGTGAGATGAACGGTTGAGTATCTCCCTCTGTTTCTAGCCCCTGTTAATCATATGATTGCACTTAGCTGTTCAGCAGCACACAGATCAGAGGGCAGCTTTTAGAGCAGCATTTAGTACCTCTCCAATAGCCCTGTCCAGATTGTGGAAGGACTGTACCAATAAAATTCTTTGCTGTTCTCACACTGCATACCTTTAGGTGCTGGTAGATGCAATGTGCTGTGCAAGGCAAAGTTTATAAAAAATGGCTGCAACAAATCTCGGTGCCAACAAATCTGCTACTGCAGGAGGAAGATGATTGTTTACTTACAAAAGAACTCTGTAAAATAATATTATAGATTAAAATTTATTTTCTCAGATTTTATTCACTCACAACATCATGGCTAAATACTTGCAAGCATCAAGATGCATGTGCACAGGTGGTCTGCCTGAAATCAGAGCTGACAAGGACTTTCTATGCTGGGTTGCTCGCACTTGGTGGTGACAAGGTGGGTTTTGGTCAGGTCTGCTGTGCCACCTTGCAGCCAGCAGCTTCTATACTGCCATCTTTTTGTCTCCAAATTCTGTTTACTTGGTGCTCTGTGAGTCTTAAGTGGGTTTTTTTCCCCATTATATTAATTTTCCCATTTTGGGTGTCTTTTCATCCTCCATTCCTCTTGGAACGAGGGGGAGGAGGCAGGTGTGGGGAGGCTGGTGACCTGCTGGCCATCCTCCAGCTCTCAGAGCATGAGTCTTCCAGTGGCAAATCACCAGGGCTGGGCCTCAGCTGAGTGCTGGCCTTGGGGTGTGTAAATAGCACCTTTCCCAGTTTTATTGCTGCTGCTGATGTTCTTGGCTGTCAGTGGTACCACTGTTTTAACCTTTGCTCTGTTCTTCTTGTGCTTTCACACACACCTCCATTCATTCAGTCTGCTTATCAGCCAGTGTCTCTGGATTTCTGTTACAACCTCTACATCTTCACAGTGCTCATAAGTCACGAACCATGACTGGTGATACCACTGGAGATATTGCAACCCAGTGATAACTCCAACAGAAAGGCTGCTTTTCAGTTCCTCACACAATTCTAGAACAACCTTGGGTGTGTGACTTGTTTCCCTGACCTTTCAGTGTCACCCAGCACAGTTTGGATACAGCTTTGTAAGATTTAGTTATGGCATTTTCATTAAAATTATATTTCCTCATCCTGGTTGCTCTCCCAGCTCAGAGCAGCTGGACATTGGCATGCACCGGTTGAGGTCTGGTTTTTGGTTTTTGGTGAAGACAGCAAAGGGTCCTCCTGTGATAAACTGCATAGTCAAGGCAGAAAAACGGGTTGGTCTGCTCCACTGCTGTCTGCTCCACTGCCAGGCTTCACACCTTTCCAACTGCTTCACTGTTAAGGATGTGCTTCCCTAAACCACATATTTTAGGTGGCCCCAAGCAGGTCCCTCTACCCATTCACCGGCTGTCTCATAAGCAAAAGGAGAAAGGGAGGCTGGGAGTCCCATCTCCAGCAGCCTCCATCAGGCGTGTTTGACGTGCTCCTCCTGAACACATTGCCCTCGCCTTCACAGCACAGGTTTTGTGATCAGATGAGGCAAGGAGACTGATAAGAAAAAAGTTATCTCAGGTGCAGTACCAGGTATACCTCCAAAAATGCCTCCAAAAATAAAGTGAGCCACATACAAGCTCACACCTGCTTCCCCACAAGCTCTTCAGTGCACAGTAGCTGCATTGCCAGCTCCTCTACAATACACTGCTGTGCTGCACAGCTCAGCTTACACGTCACCCCTCATCCAACAGTTGTGCTCAAGCACCACAGGCCAGGCATGATCAAACCTGTAACTTTTCAGCCACTGCTGTCGATTTATTGCTCAAAATGAGCTTGTTCTTGTACTCCGTTGTGAAGCAGAGAGGGAGTAGTCACTCTTCAGAACAGAAGGGGAAAAAATGCATCGGCACGGAGGCATCACTGCTTGGTGTAATCCATGTCTTCTCCAGTTCTCTCTGCTGCTGCCGCCTGGCTCACCCCAGCAGCTGCAGTCCTGTGCCAGCTGTTAGCAGTGCTCCCAGCACCTGACCCCGCTGCAGAACCGCAGCTCTGACGAGTTCGTGGACTGCAGCCCTGCAGCCCCTGCTTCCAGGCAGCACTGCATTGTAAACCTTTACCTTTGTATGACACCACTTCAGGTGAGTCTCCTGAATGTGTTGATCAAATGTGATAGGAGCCTGGCGCTTTACAAAACAGAGCCGTGGCTCGGCCCCCTGCGGGTGAGACACAGAGGCAGGTCTGTGCTCTGCCAGCAGCACCTGGCAGCCTCCAGCCAGGCAGGGTCCTCGGGGCACTAGAAGTTGTTCAAACACAGTAGACAGGCGGTAGTGCTGGGCATGTGCTCCAGATCTCACAGTTCTGCTTTCCTGCTGAAACAAAAGGGTTTTAGACACTTTTTAAACACCACAGAGCAATTAACGTTGGGAAGAGTGGCCAGGCCAGGCGGTGGCATGTGGTGCCAGTACACACGTTGCCCTCCGGTACACTGGAAGGGGTCTGAGAATTTGCTGCTTTTGAGATCTGCCTGACATACCATTCTGAGGCTTTCTGAGCACTGAAAATGTTTCTTCCAATCTGCTTACCAAGCTCAAACCAGAAAACAATTTATTTTCAAACATTCCAATGGAAAAGCATGACAGCCTATGGATACAAAATGTGGTATGACCTACACTTTGTTAAAGAAAAGTTTGCTGCTTTTTCAGAGAATATGAAGGATAAGAAAGTAAGAAGAGAACGGAGGTTGTTTCCTCTACTTACAGTAAATCTCCTTAAACCCTTTTTCCCCCTCCACAAGGTGAAGTAGGTGCTGTATCCACTGCAAGAAGGAGAGATGTAGCACTGTGCAGTTCCATGTCCAAAGCAGGCAAATTAACACTGAACCTTTTGACAGATGCTGCTTGTCACAACGCAGTGCTTCTTTAAAAAATGCCAACGTAGCTCCTATGCATCCTTGATCTTGCCAGGAGATTTGATTTTTCTTTCCCTCCTTAGTACGCTGTACATTTAGTGATCTAATGGCAGCGGGTAATTTTCTTTTTACAGGGCTGTTCAAGATTTACTAATGAATAACAGTGGTCAACAGGCTTCCCATTTTGCATTGCTGGTGTATATTTTTCTAAAATACAGGCATTTTAATGGCATACAGTGACTAGGAGCCTGATGTGATCAAGCAGAACCTTTCTTCTAAACCAGCTTGCAGCCCTGTGAAGGTGGTTGAAGGCTTATTTTGTAAAGAGGTCTCAGTGCCCTTTGGAATGATAAGGAACAGAAGAAACAGGGGCTTTGTCAGCTTTGTGGGCAAGAGGGAGCAGATTACAGAAAACAGCTGTAAACTTCAGAACAGTTTCATTGTTTCAGAAAGCTGAAAGTTAAAACCAGCAAAATAAGCAGAAGGTAAAGCATCTTTTCCCCACTTAATATTTTCTTATGTTGCTGCTAGTAGTTGCTTGTTTGGTATGAATAGAGTAAATGTGAGAGTAATTAATTGCTCCTAGCACATTTTGTCCCATATTTTTCCTCCTTTGAAGCACAGGTTTTACCTACTTCAGTTATTGATATGAGGGTAGTAGACTGAGTTTACTACCGACAATCACCTACAATTTAGATTACTTAAGGGTTAATATCAAAGCTCTCATGCAAGTGTGTACATATATGTCAAAAATTCAGTAAGGTCTGTGCTAAGAAAATGATTTTTAAAATTTACGCTTGTTGAAAATGTTTTTAAAAGAAATACTGAGCAAGAAAAAATCAGTCTTGAGATCTTTTATTAAGGTGTACAATTTTATGTGCCTATTTGTAGATAAGGGACAACACATATTTTAGCAGTCATGTTTTAAAGAAGAAATTGCAATGGGTAAAGCAGTGGGAAAGGTGAGGTGCTGAATCATAGTGAGACCGGAATATGTCAGGCTATCAGCACAGGAGCAGCCAGATAAGCATTAGGTGTTGCCATGCTTTTCATGGTAAGAATCTTTTGCCTGGGACCAAAATTAAAGCAGAAAAATTTGAGTGTTTGCTAACAGTTTGAAACATGGCTTTTCTTAAGTCTGTTTGCCCAGCAGTAATTTTGTGAATAAAACATGCCTTGGAGCGAGAAGACGACGACACGTGGGTGCCAAACGATGCACGGCAGGGGTACAGCCCAGTCCTGGCTGCTGGTCAGCACCGCTGGGCCGGATCCTACCACAAATTAATATTAATTAATCAGCAGATGGAGAAGTTACAGTGGAGACACAGCAAAGCCAGAAGCTGGCCTTTATTCAGCTGAATGCAGCCTGCAGTCCTAGTGAAGAACGGCTACTTGCAGGCAGATTAGGGTACAACTGTAAGTGAATGGTTGGGACAGAGCTGGATGACAGAATTAAGCCTTCTCTGACTGTGTGTCTGTTCTTCTGCTGGTAACATAGAGTCACCTTTTCCCTGGCGGTTCCCCAAGGAGATAAGACACTGAGAAATGGTTGTTTTGCAACTTGTGGGGTTGGAAGAGAAGTGTTTTATAAGGGCAGCTGAAATGAGTCACGGGGACTGGAGACCATGGGTAGTGTGAAATAGCAGGGCAGCAGCATTCATGTCTGACAGCCACAAGGTTTCTTGCTTGACCTTTCTTTCTTTCTGTTCCCAAGACATTTTGCACCCTAGGGAGACAGAGAGTAGTGAGATGATGCCATGGGCTCTCCCTGACTTCTTGTAGAGACTCCCTCCTCCCCCAACTCTTCTGTGACTGAAAAAAATTAGCCAGTTCTGTTTATGGACACAAGTCTGGGTTACGCACAAATGGGAACACAATTGTACGTTGAGATTTCTTTTGTTTTAATGCTCTCTAGGGACTGGCAGGGGAATGCTTCCCATTTAAACCTCCACACAAAGCAGCACTTCCACCTCCTAGAGCCAGTGGCTGCCTGCGAGGCAGCTCTCAGTTCACAGCAGGGCACGCGTCCGCTCCCCACGGGCATCCCCAGCCTGCAGGAGCACTGCTGTGGGACACATCCCTGTGAAGGGAAGCAGGGTTGTCCTGTGCCACTGACCACAGCTGTCTGTTTTACGGGTCTGTGGCATTTGGGATTGACAGGCTGGCAATTCAGGTTTGTTTACAGTGTTACAACATATTTAAAAGCTGAGAAGATAAAAATTGCTCAACTCTACCCAGGGAGGAATAAGTGAAACAGGGACAAGTGACAAAGAACGATAAAATTGCAACAAATAATACAAAATATTGACTTATCACTCAGATACTTGTTTGCAAATTAAAAAAAAAAAGGTGCTATCTGCTTTATAGCCAAAAAATCCCCCCAAACCAAACTGATGGTACTCTAGACCATCTTTACTAAATGACAAATCCTTTCTCCTGGTTATCTTCAGAAATCTCTGTAGCAAAATTCCCATTGTCAAATTGTTTTCTAACACCAATTTCCATGGGATAAGCAGATTTGGGTTTGGTTTCTTTTTGGTCTTTACAATCCTACCTTGTCGGATAAGTCAGAAGAAAAACTGAATACATGAATATGATTAGAGACTCAGATGTTGGTAGTGCAGAGTAGATTTCTCTGCTGAATTAAAGAAATCAAGGCCATACCTTCAAGTTCCATTCCTTTCCTCCTATGTGTCCATCTATTGATTGCAGTACTTTCAGATCTTTTCAGCTGGGATTTTTCAAACGAAGCACTGTGCTTACTTGCAGGGCACTCAAATGGCTCATGATTTAATGGTCTCTATGAAAGGCACATGTTAGCATACACTAATCCTTCTTTCACCTTTTTTTTCCCTGCAGACAACTGAAACGTGACTACCCCAGTGCTGTAGTTCTTAGTACTGATGACTTCTTTATCGAAAATGGTGTCTACATCTTTGAGCCTGACTTCCTAGAGGATGCACACAAGTGGAACCAAAAAAGAGGTGACTGAACTCCACGCAGGTGTTGTGCAGAATAATATTGCTTTCCAGTCTGCCTTTAAGCGTAGCCACCAAAATAAAATATCTCAAAGTGCTGTCATACACTACAGTTCATAAGGTATTGGCTAAAGAAATACATTTACCAACTTCTGATTTGATTTCTTCTGGCTTATAAAAGGGAAGTTTGTAAATGAAAAAATGTTGGAGGTTGGCCGATGTTATTTTAGAGAG
This sequence comes from Atrichornis clamosus, assembly GCA_013400975.1. Taxonomy (NCBI): domain Eukaryota; kingdom Metazoa; phylum Chordata; class Aves; order Passeriformes; family Menuridae; genus Atrichornis; species Atrichornis clamosus. Next base: position 7,513 of record WBMZ01002264.1, read on the forward strand.
TAAAGCAGTGGCTGTTAGGAGGCACTGCTGAAGTTTGGTGACAGCAGGTGCCCCACAGACACCAGCCCAGCAGCTGCTCCCTGCAGTGCAGGCACCACAGCCTTCCGACTGTAACTTCTTAGATGTCTGTCCTGACCTGGAAGGAGGTGGGAAGGTGGTGATAGGCAGGAGGGAAACTTGCAAGCTGAGTTTTGAGAGTTAAACAGCCCAGGTCTCTACTTAATGTAGCATGCTTTTGTGGCTGTGCTCTGCAGGAACTCATAGCGATGGCAAACATGCTTTGAGATCATACAACAGGGATCTTCTGCAGGTGACAGTAATTTTTAGCTGTTGTAAGTATGTTCTACAAGAGCTCCAGATCATACTGCAGAGCACAGCCAGAGGCTGCACCACCCCTTCCAGGAGAGCTGCTGGGCACTGATCTCAGCTCCCATTTGGGTGGTAGCTGCAAACCCAAGTCTGGTTGGGAACCAAGCGTGCGAGCAGTGGACAAAGAAAGGGCACTGCAGGGCTAGTAAGGCCTGGCTCAGTCTGTTATTTAATATATTTTAGCTTTACTTAATGTGTTACATTGCAGCACACAAAGCAATGAAGAATGGGAAAAGCCCGATTATTATTGATAACACCAACATCCGTGCTTGGGAAATGAAGCCGTATGTGATGATGGTAGGGAAAGCTCCGATTTATTGCTTTTATATGCTCAGCTGTGACACTTACAAGGTGCTCTGACTGAAATGGTTCTTAACATGGCTAAAAGTATTTACTTCACTTTTCCTGTAGTTCTGTAATTATAGTTAAGGATGGATATTGTGATGAAGTAGGGCCAGTGGTGCCAGTGTAGTGTTTTAGCTGCTCAGCTGTGTAACTCACTCAGTGAAGGCAAAATGACTTGGAAAGATGAACAGCCTTTGAACCTGCCCTGTTACTTCTTGGCAATCAGGATGTCATCCCCTTCCCCAGTAGTGACATGAATTGAACAGTTCCCAAACTATTTGTTGACAAATATATGAAGACATGACTTGTAATTGTAGTTCATGACTTGTGAAATATGCACCACAGTCTTTGAAGATGCATTGATGTCTCTTGTCAGGAGTTCTGGCAGAGATGACAATGTTTTTAGTACAGCTTCCTAATGTCACATGTCTAAAACTTTTGTGTCCTTCAGGCACGTGAAAATAGATATGAAGTTACATTCCAAGAACCAGATACACCCTGGAAGTTCAATGTTCAAGAACTGACAAGGTACACTTTCCTCTTTGACACAGCAGACAGCTTCTCATTTTGTTGAGGTGCTCTGAGAAGGGCAGCCTTCTTCCTCTTCATATGCCCTGAACGGTAGCCTAGTAAATGACAGCAGAGGGATTGTTGTGGAATATTTCTAGTAGCGAGTACCTGGTCTGTACTGAATTCAGCCCTCAAAGAGCCTGACTGTGCTGAAGTGAGTCAGGCAGTAGAGAAATCAACAGGCCCTGAAGCATGTTTTTATGCTGCAAGCTTGATGGGGCAGGAACCCTGATTTTCATTCTGTATTTTGAGCAGCAGTCTCTTTTGTTTGGGCACAAAACCATATCTAAGCACTACAGATCACATTCAGACTTCTGTTCTTAAAAATCTAACCATAACAAGCATTGTCCTGCTGCCCTTGCAGGGATGGTACATTGTGGGGTTAAGAAATGGGGTTCTAGAGGATCTTCATGAAGATCTTCACACACACACTAAAGGGGTACAATGAACGTATCTGCTCTGCACAGTGTGGTCGGATATAGAAGCAGTGGAATATGGCTTTAAGAATTTGTTTGATCAGTGACTGCAGGGTTAATGGCTATAGTCACTGAAAGAAACTCGAAGGTAACTTCCAAGCCTTTAACCAACCTGATGTAGAGTGCATGACAGGGAACAGTGCACTCCCAGCTACCAAATCCAGAAGCTTAACACACGCTAACTTGTTATTGCAAGAAACACAGGGCACAGGGACTTCACTGTGATGGATATATTTGCTTTGTACCAGCTAGGAGCTCTAGTCAAGGATCAGTGCTGCTCCTTTCTGTGTGTGGCAGACCCAAATGGCAGAGGGCCGCGGCCCAGCGCGCTCGTGGCTCCGGGGTGAGGCAGGACATGGCAGATGCTGGCTTGGGGCTGAGGGCAGGTGAGGACACCACCGGCCTTGGCTGCCACCTGCGTCTGCTCCTGCCTCGCCAGCACCAGCCAGGTGTGGGGCAGCACTGCAGGGGCAGAACCTGATCATCCGTTGTAGGCCGAGTCAATCAGCAACTTGCGATTTGTTTTATTAAGTATTTGAAACAAATCGGATTTTTACAGCAGCACTGTAAAGCTAATTCACGTACACTCAGTTTGGAGCAGGTCTGTGGCAAATGGTTCAGGGACAGCTGCAGGTTGCTTCCACAAAGCTTCCACACTTTGTGCTGGGTGCTGGCCCCAGGCGTGGGCTGCAGGACCTCGTGCCCACTTCACAAGTTGGATGCTGGAGCTGGCAGTCTGCTGTGTAACTGTCACCCTAATTCCACCGTGGAAAAAACATGTTAAGCAGTGCAGGATTTGCACAACACAAGGTTTTGAAAATGTGGATGCAGGACAAACTTAGATTCTAGGTCACAAACCACACCTTAACAGAGCTAAATGGCAAACCCAAAGATACTCAGTTTTCAAACTGAGAGACAAACAAATTTGTGGTGGTATTTGGAAAGAAATTCTCACTAAGTTGTGGAGGGATCGTGGCTGTTTCTACTCTATCCAGGAAGCCATGCATGTTTGAGCACTATGTTCCCCTCCCTCTCAAACTTGTCATTTACAAGTCTGCCCTGGAGCCTGAGCCACATCATGTGTGATGCTTTACTCCTTGCACTTAAAGCCACAGCAATTTCTGACCTCTACACTTGCTGCTCAGTCAGTGTCGGGGCTGGCTGCAGCCCTTCTCTGCACTTCAGCTGTACCAAGGCTCACCCTGAGGCTAACGAGCTGTGAGTACGAAAACACAGCAATGCTCCTATAAAATAGCACACAGGTGTTCTACGTAATCCCTTCATTTCAAGGCATTTGTCAAGTGCTTTTGTCCTGGCTGCCCAAAAAAATACTGATGTTGCATTTTTCTGCAGCCACAATAATATTCCTAAGAAGTAGGTGCAAGTGGACAAGAGTTTGCAAAGAAGGGCCAGAAAGAGATCAGTGGAGACGTGAACCATTATCGTGAACCTATCAGGAACCTTAGCAAGCTGAAGACAACCTCTAATACGTGGGCAGCTAAATACTTGTATTTTCTGTCTCCACAGAAGAAATATTCACCATGTCCCTCGGGAAAAGATACAGCAGATGAAGGAACAATATGAGCACAATGTTACCTTCCACAGTGTTCTTCGCTCTGAAAAACCAGGCGGAGATGAGGGAAGCTACAGTGGACCAAATGCAGCTTATGGCACGGGTCCCCATTTCAACCACCTTTCTGCCTTCTCAAGGAGACCTGGCACGGGACGTACAAGCAACATGACATTTAACTGAAGATGTGCATTCCTTGATGTTTTAATTATCAGGGTATAAGAGTCTCTAGTTTTACATTTTTTTATAAACTGTTTTTTATTCTTGTGTTTTTCTACTACATTTCTACATTACTTTTCTTACAAATCCATAAATGGCACTGGACTGTGATCTCACAGTGCTACAAGACCAATGCAAGAGCATTGTCCCCAGTACAAACTGTACTCTCTCTCACCCCTCTTCCTCCATGCAAATCCATCCCTGCATATGGTGAAATGTACCAGCTCTAACACATGCCACATTCTGGATTTTTTTCCTGCTTCACACTCTAACACTAACAATAAACATTCCTAACTTCTTTCTTTCTTAAAGGCCATTGTGGCCAATTCTGTCTCCATGCAATTGGCATTTTGTGCCATTTTAATACTTTATATCTGGCTGTATGAACTTTTTGTAGCTTGCCTAGAACATTATTGCAGCTTTCAGAGGCAACGAATGATGGCAAAAGTAGCTCTAACAGACTGTAGCAAGACTTGATGCTGTTCCCCATGTCCACTGACTGGATTCATGCTGGTCTTACCTGACAGACAGACAAACAGCTTCTCCAGCCTGGAAGCAACAACTGAACACATCAAACAGAGCCCTTCATCTTGCCGAGACATAGGAGCTCAACTGATCCCAAGATGGAGGGATTCCTAAAATGAAACATTAGTGTTTGGCGTCTGCTTGTTAACTCCTGAGTGGGAACAGGGCTACAGGAGCAGCTCTGAACAGCTGAAGCAGAAACACCAGCCAAAGAGCTTTAATATCTCTGTGTGACATTTTGCTGTGAATCAAATAATCATAGCTGTTCTCTAAACCTCTTTTAGTGCTATGTGGAAAGTCTGAGGAGAAAAGTACAAGAAGTGTGCCAGAACAGAGCAACAATTCAGAATTGAAGAGTTCTGTTTGGTGAAAATGAGAGAACTGTTTATTTTGCCCTGTGCCACTTTGGACAGCCAAACAACTATTCTCATGCTGCAGAGGGTAACAAAACCGATGGCTTTTGACTGAAACAAAGATCCTGCTGTAATGTGAAAATACATCAGAGTCAAAGCAATGGCTTACAAAATGTCATCAAACCCTCAGCCACACTGATGCTATTGTACAATACATGTTTGTGAGAAGTGTTTACATAGTAAATTTCAAATTATTTTGCAAATGAAATGTTATTTCATGGATCTGTTTTTGTAATACAGCTTTATTAAATACAATCAAAATTTAATGTACAACGTATAAGAATAATTTGAATTTGAAATATATACAATACTGTACATGTGCATTAGTAGTATTTTCGGGATTTTCGTCTTTGTAGCGTTCTGCAGGCTGGTAAAGACTCCTCAGGTTCCTTTGGGTTCTTCTGAAGAGCCTCAGCTACTTCAGAACGACTTTTTGATGAGTTATTTGCTTCCCCAGTAGACCTGGAACTATTTCTGGATGAAAAATCATCAGATGAAGTAGTAGCTGGTGCATTGCTGTTTTCATTTACATAATCCATCTTCTTTTCTTCTGGTAAATTATTCATGAGTGCTTGTGTATTAATCATTGCCAGTTCTTCATCAGCAACCAGGTCATTGTCAGGAAGAGGGACAGTTTCTCTCAATTTTCTACAGGGGGTGACATGGCCAATATTCTGCTCTGTCTCTTTTGATGACTTGCTACGCTGTAAACCCAAACTTCGTGGAGGCTGAAATGCTCTTTTAACAGATGGAGAAATTACTGAAGAGATTGGTGTCAGTGGTGGAGGGGCAGGTATGCAACTGAGGAAGTCCATAGCTTTTCTCTTTTTGCTGACTTTGAGATGGTCTTCATTAACTGCAGCAGATGAAGGTGTTTTTGCTGACCCTGGTATGACAAGTTTCATATTTGGTGTGCTAATTGACAAAGGGCTTGGATGCTTCATTTCAATTCTAGAAGAGATCTAGTTGAAAAGAGAGAAGTTTTATTTTGAATAGAACATTCTGTTTCATTTGCTTCCTCAGTGACTTTCACAAAACAGGGGTAAAAAAACCCCCCTGATATAAAAATGCTACATCATCATTCATGTCTCATCTAAGTTTAGTTTGGTATCTTCTGATGGTGATTAATATTATTCTTTCAAGTTCTAATGATTGATAAATCACTGTTTACCTGTATATTAAGACAGAACTTTTACATTTTGTTTCTAAGATCTAAGCAAAATATATGGGAATTTTCTGTGCCAGACGATAAGAAATCAAAGCATTTGGAAGTCTCCACTGCATTGGCTACATCCTCCACAGGTGGTTAGTTAAATAAGTAAAAAGGAGAAAAAATTTGAAGAAAAACCAGGATAGAACACAGACCAAAAAAATTGAAGATAACAATACACACAAGACAGATGCTGCACAGCAAATCATTCAAACAGAGGCTTAACTTGAGAATATGTTTAATGTCTCATTTGTTTTAAGTTGACTAATATATTTAATAAACAAATATAAAGTAAACCTTCAGAATAGTACCACTCCATCTGAAATGGAAAACGATGCCTTATAAGCTTAAACTTAGTCCCCAGGAACTCATATGCCATCAGGGTGTTTCCACCTCCCCTGTAGCTAGTGGCAGGAAAGATTTTTCTTCTGACTGCACTCAGTGCTCCATGTCAGAAACATCTTGCCACCAGCAGCTTTCATAGGAAATTTGAGTACTGTTTAAATCAATTTTTATCAAGACTGCTAAAAAACATTTACTAGGTGATACCTCTTCCCTTTTAAATCCTGGAAATAGTAAACAATATCTAGGGAAAGATGAGGAGGCAAATTCTCTCAACAAAGGTAGGAACTGCAGAATGCCATGAAATAAAAATGGACAGATCAAGATTCTTCCTTCTGTGACAATCACATTAGATCATCTTCACAGTGGGACCACGGAAGCAACAAATCAGCTACAGAGAAAGGACGATTCATTTTACTCACATCAAATTCAAAATACTTTAAGTATGTTGTGGAAACACAGGCCACAAGGGGAGGTTTTCACGTACTGTCGGGAGGAAGAATAATCTCATAGCTCCTCCTGGGGAATAATCCTAAACCCACACACAGAGAAAGCTTCTAATCCACTTGTATTGCCCTGAAGAGAATGGATGGAGTGGACTGTGAGACCATTCACCACAGCTATCAGTATAAAACTTGCTTATAACCTTACTGCACATACAGCCAGTACAAACACAGTATTAATTACCAGAAGCTTACCAAACTCTTATCCTCTGCATAGCTGCAGGAAGGAGAGGGGCTTTCCAAGACACTTCTTTTAGTTAAACTGGGTGTAAGCAAGAGATTTCTTCGTAGCAAATTCATCAATTTACTTTCTGCGTCAGAGCAAAAGGAGGCCACGTTCTGTAAAGGATAACAGTTTGCAATGCAGAATAGTTGGGTTTCAAACTAAGTACTATACGCTCACAAATTATTTAAGACTTTCTCATCATAATCCCACTGGAATTTTAATTTATATCAAACCAACAACATAGAAGACTGCTGCACTTTCCATTCATGATAGATTCCCTATGGACGAGTACACGATCTTTTGCCAGCCAGAAAAGATTCTGTGGCACATCCTAAAGACAGTGTTGGCTGAGTTGAATTGAAAAATAAAAAAAAATTTAAAAATAAAAATAATAATGATTAATTAAAAAAATAAAGACATTAAATCCTTCAGGAAAACTCCATCTCCCAGAAAATCCCCTCAAATTCAGCATTATGTGCATTACTTGTTTTAAAGATTTACTAGTACTAATAGACTTTTTGGTGAAGAGTGTAACACAGCAGTAACTAAAACTAATCATCAAACTAAACATCTACAGATTTACCTCTATCATACTTCTCAGTTCATAAACCTTCTCTTGAAGATAGTATTCCTTTGGACTGGCTGAGAATACAGAAAGATCTCCAGCCAACAGCACAGGAATTTCTGATCTGAATTCAGATTGCCACTGAAGGTTGCTTGCAGAAATGAGTGAGCAGCAGACAACTACATCTTCAATAGCAAAGTGTCTGAGATCTGTCCAGATCTTTACTGCCACTAAATTATAGCTTTCATCAGATAAGTACACCATAGTACTGAAACCTAAAAGCAAGAAAAAAGTCTGAATGAAACCTTTACAACTTTAAGTAAAGGTACTGTGATTTGGATCTATAAAAAAAAAAGTCACATCTCGAAAGAGTTACATGGCAGCCCACCTGCATGGTAACAGGTGTTTCATGCTTCATTCATATTCTACAACAACTCCCTACAGATTACAGACAGCAACTCAAAGTCTGTGTCATTAAACTCCTATGGTGGTTTTTCCTTTTTATTCAGAAGCTTATCCACCTCTCCCTACCCATGAGCTCCAGTGCTTGCATTCCATTCATTCCATGACACTGTACACGAAAGAGGGAGCTCACCTACACACACAATGGTCCTTCTGCAGATGTGAGAACTTATGCCCACCGTTTATGGGGAAAAAAGAAAAATTAAATGTAAGCTTCTTTTGAGCTGAGATCCTGCCATACTAACTTCCCGAGCTAATAAGCAGAGACAGTTTTTCTTTAGAAGAACAGGTTTATCTGCCAGCATGTCACAGTGATGGGCTGTATTAGCAGGTTTTCACAGGCCTGAGATGCAAGTACAACACCAAGATAATTTTGACTTTTGAAATAAAGAATCCAGTGCTTATTCAAAGGGAGGACATGAGTGTGGTCCACAACATACCTGTCCTGCTAACAGAAACTACAACTCCGACTAAATCGACTTCAGCACATGGTGGCTGAAAAGAAGGATCCAACAAACTGGTGAATTTTACAGCCTTTCTTGGAAAGAAAATCTGCACCAGCATCTCCTGTGATACCTGAAGAAACACAGAACTTCAGTTTTTACCACACATATCCAGTGCGATACATTTAAACGATACCTCTTTATGCACTTATAGCACTTACTGATAGTTGTAGGTACCGAGTTTTCTTCGTGGCTGTCAGCCCTATGCTCGTGGAGCCTGACCTTCCCTTGGGCTGGGATGCTGACAGCTGGTAGATCCTGTACCGACCGCCTTCCCTCAGCAAGGAACAGACATCAGGCAGCGGGCGCCAGATACTCAGTATGGCTCCTGACAACACCAGAGTAAGGTACGTTACCCCTTCAGTAATTTGAAGGCTTTTAAACAACATAAATTTACAACACTCCCTTCCACCCAGAAGCTCTAAATCAAAAATCACTTAAAACTGGAAATATTAGCATGCAGGCTAGAATACTGTTGGGAAACTATTCAAACCTAACTATGTTGGCCAGTTACCGTGTTCAGTTAAAAGCTATTTAAAATTTTTCATGTACTAACCTTGATATTTTTCTTGCTTTCTGTAGTCTACCACATATAATTTCCATACAGCAGACACATCTCTTTTGTAACAACCATTTTCTTCCTGTTCTGCTGACTCTAAAGCCTTCTTGAAATGTTCCTGCATCTGAGTTTGCTTTCTGTCATTCACCAACTGCCTGTAAGCCTTCAAGGCTTTTAATTGGTCATCACTGAGATATCCCTGTAACCAAGAGAAAATGCACTCAGTATCTTTTTTATTAATCAAAAAAATACTGTTAAGATTTTCAGATAGCATCTTTCTTAAGTGTTGATCTGTTACAAACCATGTGTTGTTCAGCTGATACACTACTAGGACTTGAACTGAGGTATGTTAAAACAACGGGAGGCATCAGTCTTACCTGGCACTCAGCTGGTGCTCTGTGGTCTACACAGAGCATTACAGTACACACTGTCCTCACGTGACAGTTAGTGAGAAGCCTGCCTCAGAGTGCATTATTAAGGTGAATATTTAATAGAACAGGCATGTATGCCTGTTTCATAAGACGACGTATCAGGAAAAAATTCTGTAAGAATAAAGGAAGAGTTGCACTTCTCCTCAGGCTGCTGTCTCTGAGCTGACACAGTGATTTACACTAAAATGCATCAGAAATGTTACTTTTCTGACCAAGGCTTCAAGACCCAGATGCCTGTACCTGCAGCACCAGAGATATGCACATTATTTTCTCAAATAAAGTCATATGGTTTTATGGCAGTCAAGGATCCTCATTTGCAAAAGGCAAGGCATGTATTTAATTGTTAACAATTGGCAGGGACTAATCACCTGCTTCTTTATTAAAAAAGGCATAAACACTTAAAAGTTGTGATTTAACTGCAACAGGGAATGAAGAGAACAATGACAATATAATTATTCAAACACTTCAGTGGACAGCATGCAAGAATATGTGCATGAAATGAGATGCATTAAGTTTTCATATATGCAAAGTAACAAAATTACAAGTAACATTAACTTTTAATTGTGCTATACTGGAATTTTATACCAAGAGAAAATTGCCATCCAAAATAATATTAATCTATTTCAACAAGCCTTCATTAATTTTTTTTCAAAATTTTTAATCTTAACTTATTTAGAAAGAAGCATGCTGTAGAAAATAACAAAGGGCAGCAAAACCGAAGTGTAATTTAATAGTTGATTTTAGCAGGAGGTACTAAATTTTAAATTATTCCACAAGCATTTCAAAATTAGCCCAGTAGGATCCACAGTTACCTCCATATAACCAGGATCAGATGAATTCTGAATTGCTTCATAAAGTTCTGCACCATCTTGCAAGTTATGGATTTGGTGTCTTGTGACCATTCGTGATCTTGGTGTTCTTCCACTAGTTCCCTCTGTTGAAGAAAAAGCCAGTATGTGGAGTACAACCAATACACTTTGAAGTGAACAAAGAAATAATTCTGTAAGAAGCACAGCAGTACTTAGGCCATGCCAGAATAAAAATACAAAATACATATATAAGAAGTGATGTATATGTGTGTGTGTGTATAAACACAAGGAAAATACAAGCAGAAAAAAACCCTCATTCATTTAAATACAACAGAGATTAGAACATTATACAAACTTTGAAGAAGCCAGTATCAGTGTCTGCACTTAGGAGAGGGTGAGATATTTGATGGGCTGCCAACAACCTTCATAGATACTTGGTTATATTTTCTCTATGTCTGTCACTTCCTCTCGTGCAGCAGAAAAGTCCCAAAGACACCAAGATCTGGGACAACAGGTGACCAAAGGCCTGCACATGAAGCCTCTTCAAGACATCAGCTAAAAGCCAAGTTAACTTCATTACATTAAACTATTACCCTCTCCTTATGTAAGCAACTTTGCTGCCAGCATTTTGATTAATTCCTTCAGCACAGTAGGCTCCCATATAGACAAGTTTACCAAAAAACCACGAGGTGACCAACAGGTGGAAGGTCGTATCAGTGAGGTTAAGAATTACAAAGCCATCTCATCTGATTTCAACTAAGAATTCAATGCTAGAACTACTGTTAGAAATCACTGGCAGAGGTGAACAGTGTCACCCATTATAGAATCAGAAAGTGGCTGAAGAGGAAGGGACCTCTGGAGTTCATCTGATCCAACCCCCCTGCTCAAGCAAGGTCACTCTACAGAAGGCTGACCAAGACCATGTCCAGTGAGCTTTTGATTACCTCCAAGGACATAGATGTTACAGCCTCTCTAGGCAACACTGTTGGTCAACCCTCACAGCAAAAAAGGTGTTTCCTGACGTCCAGAGGGAGCCTCCTGTGTTCCAGTTTGTGCCCATTGGCTCTGAACCTGTCACTGCACACCACTGACAGAAGCCTGACTCCATCTTCTCTTGCACTGTCCCTTCAGGTATTTATGTACATTAATCAGATGCCTGTGAGCCTCCTCTTCTCCAAACTCAATGGTCCCAGTTCTCTCAGCCTTTCCCAAGTCAGATGCTCCAATTCCTCAAACACGTTCATGGCCCTTTGTTGTAATCTCTCCTGTGTGTCCACGTCTCTCGTACTGAGGAGCCCAGAATCTGACAGAGCATTCCATACGTGGCCTTACCTCGGTGCTCAATCTTGGTGTTCAAATCTACTGAGATACATCCTAGCAACACCCACCTCTGGGTGAAATATTAACTGTGTCAGGTCCTTGAAGAGAATGAAATTAAGAATTCTACAATTTCATAGCACTTCCTTGAGCATCATCTCAATAATAATTTTTTAGTGGCCTGGATAACAACATGTTCAGGAAGAGTTTCCTAGATAGCTGCAAAGCCAAGCAAATAAGCATGTAACAGTTTTGTACTGAAAGGTCTGGATATACAGGAAGCAAAAACCTAAAACTATACAAAACTAAACCAACAACAACAAAGGAAACAACCCAAAATCCCATCTCTGCTTCTCTTTCACCAGAGAAGATTTTTGACAGTTTCTTTAGGCTTTTCTGTAAATGTCAAAAATGTTTTTGTGTTCTTAATACATGTTCTGAAAGAATGAAAGCTTTACCTTCACGCTTTTCATATTCTGCTTGGATTTTTGCAAACAGAGCTTCCAGTTTCTTTTGTTGATCCTCTGCATGCTTGGCAGCTTCCCTTTCTTCAGCTCGGTTGTTACGAAAAACATATGAACCGGATGACGTCTTTTCCATCCACTGAAATAAAAATATTCAGACAAAAACCCACACTTTAAGAAACATACTTTTGACATTATCTAGCTTCCCTTTAATACTCACTGTTAATCAAAAATGCTTTAAAAATGAACAGGCAGCAGACCGTAAGTTCTTTCAGTGTAATAGATAAAAGGCAAACCCCCACAACATAGTTTGGTAAATCTTCCCTTTAAAGATACACAGACAGAATGGAGCAGTATCCTAAACCAGATGACTTAAGAGCTGAAGAAAACATACCTTCAAGTAGTAGGTATTGTCGTAATTTAGAAGATGGATGGATCCCATTGGTAGACACATTAAGATACAAACCACCAAACTCAATGCTTAAAAATATACCAGACTGCATTCTACCCAAGTTGTCTTTTCACATCAACTGTGCTGTCTGTTTTAACACCCTAGATCAGATGTTGTAAAAGAACTTTGACGTTGTTCTGCAGATGCTCTTAAACTTTTTCTGCCTGAAATGGTTCCACAGGACTACAGCCTTGTCCACAACCCTTCCAGAACTGGCTTGCCTGATTTGAAGCGTTCAGAGACCCAAACAAGGAGGTTCACTGCTGCAGAAAGTGGTGCCTTCCCTTATTCTTTTCTGCACAGTTCTGTCTTCTCCCTTGCACTGGCTCTAGCACATATCTGACCTCAGCAGACCGTATCAGTTTGATAATTCAATAGACAGCAGTTCATTGTGGGTTTTTAAAATTATTATTAGTTACTTATCTCTGGCTTAATTAACTAAATTAGCTAAATAACAGGACCAGGTGAGCTCCATGTTTAGAACAGAGAAGCAGCAGGACAGTAGTGGAAGTAGGATGAGGAAAAGTTGCAGGACTAATCCTTATGAGGCACTGAATTGTTGAAATAGGCTCTGCTTGCCTTATTAATTGCATGCCATGTATTTCCTGCATTATTCACAGTTTGACACCTTTAATTAAGGTTGCTGTGATTCTTACACTCCTTGACTTTGAGGTAAAAGGAGATTGACAGCCCAAATCTTCCTACAGTTTTGGTATGTTTGAGCAAGTATCAGCGTTTAAAAAAGAAAAAGGTACATCAGTACATCAATACAGCAAGACACAAAGCACCACTTTCCTCCCCAGCCTGGAAACCATTTACTGCGATGCAGTTACAGATTACAGTCCTCTTCCTGAGAACTAAATCAAGGTTTGTTCTACCAGGCAGCTCACATAATAAGTGCTGCAAGTTCCTCCATTAAAGTAATGATCTAAATATCAAAGTAATGATCCGAACCAAATATTGCCAGTACCTTTGCAGAACTCATTCTACATCCACCAACAGTTATACAACACCTTAGAAAGAAAGCAATGAAAAAGGAATCCTATATGCCAAGTCTAACATACTCTGAGAAAAGTTAATAAAATATAAAAGTTGTATCTGTCTAACCTGTTAACATTAAAAGGATTGATAACTAACGGAAATATTGTTTCTTTTTGTGTCTGGTATTTTTATAAAACCAAGTAGTTGCAGTGAAGTCTGATCGTATTTAAAATGTCTGGATATCAAGTGGTATTTAAAAGATCTTAACTCTATTTTACACCATAATCACACATTGTATTTTCACTTGTATTTTAAATAATAGAACTTACACAATACAGTCAACTACATATTAGAAAAAGTAATCTTACTAATGCTTAGAAATATGTAACTTCTATATTAATAATAAACCTAATTGGGTTTCAATTCTACTTGGGAGTTGAAACGGTCTGTATTGTTTTTTCTCCTTTAAAACAAGTGCTACACTTCTTGGATTCCAGAACTGAAATTCAATTATTTGTGGCTTTTTGAAGCTGAAAGCAAAGCCAACCAGGGGATACTGAGCACAAATTCAAATTTTGTAACAGCAGGATACTCCAATCCTGAAGTTAAACACATGCACAATGCAAGAACCACTCCTGTCCATTTTACACATAAGGGCATCTTTATGTAACTTTTTTAGCTCTCTACATGATGTCTGATTTGAGGAAGCATATAGCAATTAACTAATATAATTTAGATCTCATAGAACCTGTCAGATTCATAAAATACTTACACCATACCTGAATAGGATAAGTTCTTTGAATAACTACATCAATGCACCCCACTGCACCGCCCTCACTGTAAAGCGATGACAAAGGCAAAGGAAAAGGTCTGGGATCCCGATGAAATCCTAGTTTTGCATGCCATCGTGCACACCGAGTGCTGTTTGCTGAAATCTGAGTAAGTTAAATGTTGAATGATAAACTGTCACTGGTAGGTCAAAATTATATTCAACTTATTATATCTATAGGAATATCTACATATCTATTTTCACACTGACCTCACTAAGAATACATCATTTTTCACCTGAACATATTGCATTTTAATTTAAAGGTCTCCTTTCACATGGAAGAATGTATTTTAAACAGAACCTAAAAACCTGACAAGTTAAAATTCTCTGGAAAATGAGAATCTATGAGACAAGCCATTGCCTTATACCAGAGGAGCAACAGTGTTATGCTGAAACTTCACCCAGCTCTTTACCCATCCTCAAATGAGCCAAGGTCCTCCCTCACCAGTCCACCCTCTCATGTCTTGGGCTTTTTTCCCCCCAGTTCTTCCTCCAACTTTCATATTATCTGTGATGGATAAATACATTTTGTAACTTGGTGCTTAAACAAATTAAGGAGCTGGAACTGTCAAAACACATAGCAAAACTTAGCAGAATTTTACACTACAAACTTCTCTTCCAACCCTATTGAATAGCGTCAGCTGCTTTGTGCCATGTCTTACAAATCTGGTATTAAACTTCAGCAAAGCTCCATCTGTTTGTAAAGGTCCAATAACTTTTTCTGTTTACAAAATATGGCTCAACTAAATAGCATTTATGACATCTCTCAGTCACATCCAGTCAAGCTGAACGAATATTTTACCTTTAACATAAGGGAATCTGGGGCTTCCAGTGGTGTACATCCATTTTGAGGGCCAACAAGTTCTGCTCCATGCACTATGATCTTCTGACCAACTGTCAGCCTTCTTCTATCTAAGAGAGCTTTGAGAGGTGGATCCAGAAGGGCTCTAATCCCATACCAGCCATCAGTAACTTCAATGATTGCTGCTGCTTTTTTACTTTCCATGTTCTTATTGCTACTGCTAGGAGATACAACAGTGCTTAGTGATATGATTTTGGAAATGCACAGTACAAGTGTTTTACCTGCTGCATCATCTCTTTCCATTATTTTTTTGATTGCTGATCGTTTACTTTTATCAACTTCCAGATCATACCTACAAAAAAGAATTAATGCTTTGTTAAAGCAAACAAAATCCATCACGATGTATTTCTTGAAACATAATTGTAGCAAACTGTTGCTTACTCAATCTACATGACTAAGCACCGCTGTAGCAAAGCAAACGTTATCTAAATTTTTGCAGCTAACACATACGATGTTTTTAATTCTGCTATGTGTAAGTTTAACAATACAAGAATTCTGCTGAACAGTAAATGCAAGGTAGAGGTGCTTATTTTGTAATATTGATGAATTAGGAAGTACACAGTAACACAAATTACAGCTCCAAATATATTGCTATACACATACCTATATTTCAACTGCAACAGGACCATTTCTGGTGTCAAACATCTGTTAGCAAATTCTTGTGGAAAAGACACTTCCATGGCTGCCAATTTCCATACAATCCATCTGTAGTGATTGTAAACCCAGGCCTCTGTTATTAGATTGGGATCCACACCAGGAGTGTCACACAGAGCTCTGCAGACAAATTGTTAATAAATTAACCTGAAATACACTGCAAATTTTAACTTGCCTGTTTTGCCCTAGCACTGTATTCAGTGTATGCAGATAGGCCGCATTAACAAAAGAATACTTATTACACTGAAAACAGAAAGGCTGCATTCCATAACCTAACCTGGTTATTGTCTGAATACTGAAGTTTTGTCCTCATACACCTTGGCAGCATGCATGTGGCACACATGGATGTATCCTTGAAATGGAGACTTCTGACCCCAGCAGTAGCTCCAGGGACGTGCTCTGTCTGCTTCATGCAGTTATGCACACAGCAGAGAGGGACTGAGGTGTTCTCTACCCCTTTTCAGCTCTGGAATTTCCCCTGCTTGCTTCATGTCTTGGAAGACACTTGCAGCAAGTTTACAGATAACACCAAGTTTGGGTGATATCACCAAGTGACTGATAAACTGTGGGTTCCTATTTAGTGGGAACAGGCAGGAGAAGAAACAAACTTCTAGGAATCTCATGAATCTCAACACAAGCAAAGTCTTGCACCTGTGATGGAACCACCCCACACAACAGTAAGAGGCTGGGGTTGACTGTCAGGGAAACAGCTCTGCAGAAAAGGATCCAACATCCTGGCAGACAACACGATGACCCCACAACAGCAAAATACACTTGCAAAGAAGCACAAAAGCATCCTGGGCTGTATTATGAGAAAAAATAGGAAGGCAATGATCCTTCCCCTCTCTTTCAGCATGTGGGATACTACATCTAACGTTTCTGTCCAGCTTTGGATTCACAAGGACAGAAATGCTGGTATACTGGAAAAAACTCTACAGAGGGCACCAAGGTGATCTTGAGGGCTAAGCACATGACATAGAAGCTAAAAGAACTGGCTTTGTTTGAGTTTAAAACAAGCCAAAATGACCTTACTGCTGTCTATGACTACCTGACTGTAGGACTCAGAGAAACAGGGGAACATTCTTCCCAGAAGCACATAACAATAGGATGAGAGGCATCAGACCATGCTGGAACAGGGAAAATTCTAATCAGAGATAACAGTGGTTGTTTTGGTTTTTTTTAAACCATAGGAGCGGTCAAATGGCACAGGCTGTCCAGAGAGGCTGTAGAATCTCTGTCCTTGGAGGTGTTCAAAGCCCAACTAGGCAAGCCCCTGAGTAATTAGTCTAATTCAAACTATTGAACAGGGTCTTGGACTGGATGACTGCCAGGAGTCCCTTCCAACTTAAAGTATTCCATAACTCTGTGAACTCCAACACTTGATTGACCTTCACTGAGTAGCTGTTGGATATGGACACAGAACATCTCCAGTTCTCCCAAGAGGATCAAGAAACTGTTGACATCAAGAAGGTTTCCCAAAGTCATGTGAGAGAAGCTAAAAGTAATGCTGACTTACCAGCGTGAGCAGAAAGCAATTTTTCATGAGAAAGTACAAATCACAAAGTCGAAGTACACATCTCATACTAGTCAATTTTCCCATGTCAGAGTATTGGTGCCAACTTCACCAACTCAAACTTTCAAATAAAAACAGTCCTTGAGCTTGGAACAGGCCTATCTCTGTCACACTTTGGTACTGGGAAGCAAATATTGCAAACTTCTTGAATTCTGAGATTACACAGATTGGCAATGCATGTTTGACTACAAATACTACTCAAAATACAGGTGCCTGCCTTGAGTGTTTTGTGAATGCATATCAACAGTGACATGGTTTTGAAAACAGGGCATCTCAAATGCTGCATCTCAGGTCTGCAGGCCAGGACTTGGACTTTGATGATCCTTGGGCTCCCTTCTAACTCAGAATATTCTAGGATTCAAATTCACAGAGGAAATCAGAAAGTAATAGTTATGGATTTTCTGAAGTTTTGCTGCAACTGGTAGCTCCTTGTCCTGTTGCAGATGCTGCTGCTGAAGTTACAATACATAAACTTGCTTAGAGTAAAACAATAATAATTATTATGGAAGTGTTTAGGAGAGATGTACTCGACATTTTTTTCCACCTAATTTTAAAGAACTTGCAAAAGGAGGGATGGAAGAACCAGAAAGAGTACAAGAGTTAGGGTTGTTTCTGCACTTTTTTTTGGTTCTTACATATACTAAAAAAAATGCTTGAATGAATCAGTGCTTTATTACCGCAGTTTTGGCTTCTTTCAAATTATATGTCATCTTTAAAAAAGTTTTATTGAAAAAACCATTTTCACCCCTATCCTGTCAATGAAGTCCTAAAGACCTCCCCAATCAACTTTCATTCCCATCAAGATACTATGAAGCACAACAGAAAGAAATAATTTTCTACTTGAAAACAAACAAACAAAACCTATTAAGGTTAATTAAACAAAACAGCAAAGTGGTGAATTAACAGAAGATTGTAATAACTTTTTAGGCTGTTTACACTGTTGAAGAATTTTCAGAAATTTTCTAAATTGACTTTGCATGCTTTCTTTAATGGTCAGTGAAGAACAGTCACTAACAACATTACTCTATATAGTAAATTTACAATCCTCTGACATCTTTATTTACAGTAAGAGAGATGTACTAAAAATGCACAGTAAAAAAAGTAGCCAGAGGCTTTAAAAGATTACAGTGTTGGGTTTATTCTAGGAGATAAGAGAACTGCTAACTAATAAATAGTATAGTTGTCTCAAGTTCATAAGTAACAGTACCTGTAAAACTCCTTTTTTCCAGCTTTTCCCTCATCTGTAGGTATTAGCCATCCTCCATCAGCAAGTTGCATTCCATTTCCACCTAACAAATAATCCTTACCAAAGAAGTCTTTGATGAGAAACTGAAAAGATTCTGCATTTGTGCTGTTAACTTGTATGCAATGTTTTGAAACACCGTATGTGTAGAGCTGAAAAAGATTAGATAAAGAAGACAAAATAATGGTAATACAGTAGGAAGTCAGCTGAGAGTTTAAGTATCTAATCTTATAAATTCAGATTAAATATTTCCTTAAGGTTGAGACAGCTTTTGTCTGACCTTTTCGTTTCATATGTAATCCATGGAGAATAGAGGACTTCTAAGCAACTGTTTTAGAACAGCATCACAGTGTTCTCTGAAAGTGTTTTAAAAAAATTCAATAGGCTTTGTACCTTCACTGCACCAAAAGCAACACTATTTTCATATAGATTTACCCAAGTATAAATTTTAACTGTTCTCTTACACCAGCTCTTCGTATACATTATAACTGGTGGATTTTTTCCTGTTTGATAATATCACTAGAGACATTTTTGACATGTATTATTTGGAATAGTCTTAGAAACTGTAGATATGCTACTTAAGTACTGTAGCAACTGTTGTAACAGCTACTGCAAATACTTAGGTAAAAACTGAAGAATGTATCTATTCAAAAGCTACTCAGTTTTTATTTGCTAGTCTTGAGAAACAAATGCTGAGACAGACAATACAAAGATACCAATATACCTCTTCTGTAGAATAAAAACTAGGAGATTTCTCTTCTACTGCAGTTTTCAGAGAGATTCTATCGCTCGCAGATGTTTTAATGACATAAAGAGTGCCTGGCTGTGAGCGAATATTTTGCTGACATTTCTTTTTAATTCTCATTTCCTGCAGATCTCTGGCACAGCGGAGATTTGTCACCATCCTGGCCATAGCTGCAAAGAAAAAAAACCCAAAACAGGAAAACCTTTTAAAAGTATATATCAAATAAAGTTATATACTCACACGACAAAAGTGGATTCAAAGAGGCATGTTTTCTATGCCACTCCGCAGATTTTTAGAAACTGCAAGTCTAAATATTCCCAAGTTTAATGCATTTAGAAAGTAGTGTTTACGGAACACATCTGAATAACATTTATATGAAACAAATTATATATTCATATTAATTTTATTTAAGTCCCTGAACTAAACTTCCATCCACATATTCTTCTCATCAGACTGAACTCAGTCTTCGTAGAAAACTCCAAATGAAGATGAATTAGTTGATGACTACAGATTCCATAATCCTGAGACTTTGGCCTGTTAACACAGGATCTAATTCTGCAAATGTTCATACACCTGTTCAAATATACACAAGTCCTTCTGAAAAAAAATGTAGATTATTTGATTGTAAATTATATAAATAACACACCCCAAAACATTCAAGAGTGCTTAGAAGGCATAAGCTCAGATTCCGAAGTCAAACAGTTGAGCATTTAAACTCTGCCTCTTCGAAAATGGCACAATCAACCATTTATATGGCTAAGCCTACACTTTAATTAGAGAACAGAATGAAAACAAGTTTCTGTAAAGGTGAATGAAGTATAGCAAGGCTAGTCTGAGGTTCCTAGATTATTTTACCTAAGAGGTATATATAAAAAATCAAGTATCAAATGAAACACAGCTATCTTGTTTCAAAGCACTGTGTGAAATACTTTTCATTGTTTCAATTAACTTTGGAGACAAGCAGCATATGCTCTTTTAGGAGTGCAATACAAAATATTAGGAAAGTAGTAATTTCCTAATTTTTGTGCCAAAATTAAAAAGCTTTAAAAAGAAGCTTTGTTTTGTTTAAAAAAAAAAAAAAGTCTGACAAAGTGTGCCAAAACCCCTTAAAGGTTTAATTCTGACAGTATTCACAATAGTTAGGTAAGAAAAATCTGAAAATACCTAAATTGCCATTTTCTAGGTCAATGTCTGCTGCATGCTGGATGCAAGACTGGTGATCTTGAGGGTCAGCAGTACTTTCTTCAGCTGTGATCTGACTTAATTCTGTCTCTTCAGTCATATTTTTGCTGATGGGTGAGTCGCATCTTTTGCTGCTGCCTTGTTCGCATGTAGAAAACGTCAACTTGGTTTTGAAGGGTGGAATAAAAATTTTAGCAGTTTTGACAGATTTGCACAAACTTCTTGTTTCTCCACTCTCCTTTGCTGAGGCCTTACATGGAGTAGAAGCTCCTGCAGTACCATTTGAAGACTGCCTTAATGCACAGTGCTGAAAAATGGCAGGTTTAACCCGGAATCCTTTGAAGTCTTGATCTGGTAGGGTAAGGGTGGGATTCTTGACTTCTTGTCGTTCTTTAGTTGACCTACAGAGAGGAAAACATTTAAGCATACGGCTTTCACCTCCCTGACAAAAATCTTCTTCAGGATTTTTGTATACTTAATTTAGTAATACAACTTTCAATATTATATATCAATAAAAAGACAAAATATCAGTCTTTGATATTTTAAAAACTGAACACTTAATTTCTATCTATTGAGAAATGAGATAGAGTATAAAAGACTATAGTTTGTTTAGCATCTCACTGGTCTACTGCAGCAACATGTGTTGGTAATATGGTAATTTAAAGTTTATTTTGAAGTAAAATTATTAGTGTTTTATAAAGTTAAGTAGTAAATTATTACTAAAATACAGAATAAATTTCTCACCCAAAAGGCTGACAAATAATGGGTTTTAAAGGGACATGGTACATAAATTTTCTTCTGTCTTTGAAAATGCCTGTAAGATAATTAGAAAAAAAGAAGCTTGAAATGGCATATTACATGGATAGATATTTACAGCACGTTTTATCTATATTAATGACATACAGAAAAGTTTCCAGAGTAGATTTAAACATCTTTATTCTTTCCTACTCCCAAAAATATTTGTATAAACATCTTCACAGAGAGATCTAAAAAATAAGTGATGACTATGCTGAACTCTCAAGAGTTTGTATTTGTGAGCCAGCAAGATATTTTTAGGCTCCTGAAAGGGAAATGTTTATAATATATTTAATTCCAGGTAGGCTCACCATTCAATTTAGAACTCTTTCAGCAATCTTTACTTTTTTATTTGAACTTACAACAGAAAAGGGCACATTTGCACAAACTCCTCCTTCCATTACTGAAGGAGACTTATCTTGGAATTATCAACATAACTAAATCTGCCTGGAATGAAAACTCATTTGTGCTATGCCCTTAGGCTGCAAAGAGGAAGTTTCATATGAGAAGTTGTATATACAAATTGCCACATGTTCTAGAAGTCAGAGGCAAGGCTGTATTAGAACTGTTTTCAGTTGTCCACCAAAGAATAACACTGTTTTGATCCTGCTGCAGGGTAGGATAATAGTGACAGATGAAGAGAATACAATTATTCTCTGGCAGCAATTTACAAATTCCATTTAGTACTTCAAATCATGGCTTCTATGCCTAGAACAATATATTTGATGAATCCTGCTACTGAATCCTAGGTGAGAGTATGCAGCGCTTAAAAAGAACAAATTCCTTAAGGAATACAGCTTATCCATTACCAAAAGCTGTAGCCGAAATCACATTATCCTAGTATGTCAATCAGTAACTAGGTTCACATAAAACATCGACTCAAACTTTAAAACATTGATTCACTTCCATAAGCTTCCACATTACTTGTTTAAATTATTATAAGCACCTGTAATATAGACAGCTATCAGTAAGTATATTACCAGTACCTTTTTATTTTCCAACAGATAATTAATCAATAAAATATATTCTGTAAATTAATCAATAAAATACATTCTTCCTATTGAGACTATAATTTGTGAGATTTAGGACTGTGAGAAACTGGATAAATTCCTACTGAACTGGAAATTAAACCCAAGTTCGTGCAGAAGTGATATATTGTATTATATTCTATGCAATAAGGTATACCATTAATCCTATGATTTCAAGTCAGCAGAGACATTAACACAGCAGCTTCCCTGAATTTCCGTGACTATATTGATAAATGCAGTAGTTAAGCAACCTTATTAAATGTTTATTGGAAACTGAAGAATTCTGAAGATTACAACTGACATCTGACTACTACTTAGAACACAAGATGACTAAAATTACCATCAGGGGTGCTTTTTGAAGCTTTCAAAGATCTGGGGGGATTCTTTGTTCTGTTAAATTCAAGCAGTAGCTGTCTTTTAATTGGAGGTTCTCCTAGAATAAAAACAGAGAACTTTAAAAGTGATGTTCCTTTTAAGTTCAGTTTCTTACCAATCTGCACAACTTAATTGCAATTTCTAAATAAAACATTGATATCAGAGCAAACAGAATTAGCAAGTTTTCAGATCACACATCTTAAGTGGCCTTTTCAAACACAGAGCCACTTCACCACAAATTGCCAAAGTTTCTTCTGTACAGAGTGACTGTATAACGTGTTAACAAGACGGATATTAAAACTCCATATAATGAAGTCTCTGTTGTGAAACTCTTGTGATCAGTGGTCTTTTCTGACCAAATCAGAATTTACATGCCTGAAGTTACCAAACACACACAGTCTGCCTCAGGAAGTGCACCACAGTGCACTTTAGCAGCACAGCTCACCTGCATCTCTCTTTGTACTTTAGTAACTAAAAAGTCCCTCCAGAATTCTAAGAAAGTAATATATCTTTTAGAAAAGTGGTAACTAAGGTCAGGGTTTAGCTGTGGCACGGCTGTTTCAAGGTGGGTTGATAAGAGTCCTTACCTGCCTTTTGACACCTACCCAAACTTTCCAGCACTAACGTGCCTGACTTTTGTACCTGAATTTGTGCAGCCAGGCAGGGACTCTGCTGCAATCTACCCTTCCACAAGTAGTTTTCAGCTAGCTCAGGTCCATGAACTGGTCTGGGTGTCTGTGCAAACATCAAGTACCAACACTTCAGCCCTAGACAGATCAGTTTTAGATGGCAAGAAACTCTGCTTTTAGACCAACAGCTGTTTTTTGTATGAGACTAGCAATCTCGATACAAGTGAAACATTGTCCTCATCACAATGCACAAAAAGGTGAAAATTAAAATGCTGCTACTCATTTTTCAATGAAAAAACACTAGAGAGGAAAAAAAAAGGAAGTCTTCTCAGGGACGGAAGGAGAAGTAGCTTTCTTCTGTAAGTTTATGATAAAATAGTAAACCTGTACACCTTCAAAATTACTAATCACAGATCTAGCTTCTACTGTGCATTTAAGCCTGGAAAGAGTGGATGAACTACTTCCTGCAGCAAGAAGACTTTTTACCATTGCCACATAAGAGAAAGAACCTGAACTTCTCTGTGACCTAAAAGTCAATGTGACAAGCATAGTTTTTTTAAATCTCATGCAATCCACTATGCAGAAATATGGAGTTGAACAAATGTAAGATAAAGCACCTACCAAGTGAGTTGTTTTCTTCAAAATGCCTCTTCCCGAAGGTCTTATTTTGGAAGTTTTTATCCAGTCTGCCACTGAAGGCGTGCGCAGCATTCATTTGTACTCCAGAATTGGAAAAACTGTCTTCCATAAAAGCTCTTGCACTTTCTACAGCCTCTACTTCCAAGTCATTTTTCTGTCTTTGGAGAAGGTTAATATTAATTTCTGTTTTAGCAGTAGGACTGTGTGAAATTCCTTCAGACTCTGTTTTTGACCCCAGATTCAGCTGCTCTTTCCCAAAAGACCCAGTCTCCTCTTGCTGGATGTTATTTTTAAATGATGTTAACTGCTTGTTTTTATTACTATATGGTGCATACTCAGGCATTTTGACACGGTGAGTGCTTGGAAAAGACTTCATTTCCTCAGGACACATGCTCTGGAAGTTAGAGTCTTGATTGCAGTTTTTTTCAATGTTGAATTCTGAGATCACTTTATCAGTTAAAGTATTTACATGTTGACCACTCTCTTCATTTGAACTATGTTGATCTGTAAAGCAAAGCCTACTACTCAAAGGAGAATCAGATTCTTCTAAAATTGCTTTTGCTTTTTGATAGGCATCTTTAGAGACTTCTACCTGCTTTCCACTTGCAGTGCTGAAGCCAAAAACAGAATCTGAAACCAATCCAGTGCTGGCATTTTCTTTCCCTTTTGATAACACTATCTGCATTTTCCTAGGAAGTACTTCAGTGTGCATTTTAGATTTTTCACCATCTTCCTCAACTAAAAGTGCTTCTTGTACATGAGATGAATGTTTACTTTCCATTTCAGAGAAGAGTTGTCTAGCTTTCCTGAGTGACTCTTCTGATAATTGTACAGGCTTACCACTTGCTGTACTAAAAAATCCAAAACTGCTTGTAGAAGCATCTGATGGCTTTATCGGCTCATCTGGAACAGACAAGTGCCCTAAAATCTTAATATTCTGCTCAAAGGATTGCTTCTGGGAATTTGAAACAGACTTTGCACATGTAGATGTGTTTCTGTCTTGGTGACCATTTTCACTGGCACTTGCATTTACTTTAATAAATTGGGACATGGCAGAATTAACCTCTTCACTTGTTGCTGCATTAAAAGAATTAGCAGAATTAGGACACTCAACGTGAATGACTACAGATGAATTTCCAGCAATTTCTGTTTGATCGCTTCTTGAGTTAGGCCCAATTTCATATTTCACAGCTTCACTGTAGTCTTCCTTAAACATTTGTCTGACTCTTGCTAATGCACTTTCTGAAACAGAAACTGCTTTCCCTTTTGCTGTGCTAAACACCGTTTGTGTCAGATCACCCCTTTGCTTTTCAACATTAAGTGCTGTTTCTTTTAACCTGTTAAAATTAGCTTCTTCTTCAGAAAGACTGATTAGTGACTGGTTTTGGCAAGCATTAACTATGGTGTCTGTGAAGCAATTTATATCAGCAGAAGGTTCATTCAAACGTTCCAAGTCTAATTCCTTACTGTAACTATTCATGTAAGAGCAACTACTTTTTGAAGCTAAGGGCAGTGATTGATTAGCCTTACTGTTGCTATCCTCAACAAATAAAGTATTTTTTGTATCTCCAGGCACACAATTATCTTCCAGGTCATTTGGTACCTTCATTACATGCAGAGACGCAGCTGAGTACACAGGAAAATCATCCGCGTTTTCGGAATCATCCCTCTTTCTTGGTGAGTATTCTATCTTTTTCTCTGCAAGCAGTTTTCCATCTTCAGACAAATGAGTTCTACTTAAAGCATCATTCTTCTGTCCTGTAAGGGATTCCAATTCTGACTTTTCTGGTCTGACATCAGCTTTTTTAAGTCCTTGTAAAGTTACCAAACTTCTTTCCCAACCTTCACCTAGATTAACAAAGGTATCTACTTTAACAGAATCAAGAACCACAGCATGTTTAATGGGACTCCTCTCTACTGCCTGATGAAACTGATCTCCAGGTTCTTCAGGAACAAGGTCTTCATTAAAATTAAGTTTTTCTGGATCACACTGAGCAATGCTTTCAACACATAAATCACAGTCTTTAACACAGTTTTCACCAAATTTCCTTTTCCTGATAAGGGTCTCAAAACTGTCATTATGTTCCTTTCCTACATCAACATCTGCAAAAAACTGTTCAGCTTTAGCCAGAAATTCATCAGCAATTGCTATTTTCTTGCCACTAGCAGTATGAAAACCAGTCAGGTAACTTCCTTTCACTTCATTTTTTGCCACATTTATCTCTTGTTTCAGAGGTATTTGATAATGATGGTAAGAACCTATTTGTAGTCTACCTTCATTTCCTAGCAGGTTCTTATCAGCAGCGGTGTCTTCTTCTGTATTTTTACAATTTGTCTTTTCTTTATCAGAGTTCTCCAAAACATTTACATCTCTTTCTCCACACTGTACACTGAGCAAGTCTCCAGAATGATCCAAAGCTGCCTCAAGAATGGATATATTACCACCAGTTGGAGTTTGAAGTTTTGGTGACAAGTATTCATCTTCCTTTCTGTCTTCTTTCTGATTAGGAGACTGGTTTTCCATTTCATATGGCTTACTTAAACTGCCTTCTTCTGCGGCTGTAATAGCATCTTCCAGACATGTTACATCCCATGAGTTGTCTTGCAAAATGCCTGCAACTTGACCACCTCCTTGATGTAAAAATTGTTTGGAAGCTTTATAATTCTGCTTATGATTTTTAGTGGATGATAGGCTGTTGATAACATTAATACTACTGAAATTAGCGTTTTCAGTATCATTTACTGATATTTTTGTCTTATTTTCCATATTTTCCTTAAATGCTGTACTAGTATTTTCCTCATTTTTATTCTGTGTATGGTAGGAAACAGAACCTGTGTGGGAAACAGCATTTATGCTCTTGAAATCTGAAATGCAAACTGTTTTTTCTTGGCTTTTTTTTGTTAGACATCTGAAAAGATTGCAGTCAGAAGACATACATCCATTTGAATGGTGACATCTAGTACTAGTTTCAGAAGATTTAAACAAATAGCTATCATCATCCAAGTCTCTGAAGAGCTCTGCAGATCTACTCAAAGCTGCTTTAGAAACATGTATTTTTTTACCTCCAGCTGAAGTAAAGCCTACAAAATTAGAAAAGCTGTCCTGTTTAGCTATGGGAAAGCTCTCATGAGATCTTCTTTCTTTTGTGTCTACATTAGTAAAGGTAACCTTTTCCTCATTTTTATGGAAAATCACTGCATTTTCTTTTTCATTTCCCACTACTTTAGAGTCTTCATTTGAATCTTCCTCCTGAGTACAATACTTGTAATTTTTTACTTGATTTTTGGATTTAGAAGTGCTGCAAAACCCCACATCTTTCCTTGTTTCAGAATTATTTTCTACATTCTTTGTTCCACGTGTTTCTACAGTTCTGAATTGTTGGAAGTCATGACTTTGTATTGTGCTACTTTGCTGTCTAAACTGTGTAAATTCAAACTGACTACCTGTTTCTTCCAGGATACTGGAAAGTTCAGCGATTTCGGCTTCTTGGCTTGCTGTCAAGGTTTGATTTGCTTCTTGCAATGCTTGTGGAGTTCTAGGAAAGCTTTTACACAAGCCAACTTTGTGTGGAATAAACTGTGTATGCCTGGGCTCAAGAAAACTTGCCTGAGAATCTAAGGAATCAGGTAAATTACTGCCCAGCTTGCTTTCTGAATCTGAGAATAACATCTTTTCCTTTTTAACTCGATTTGAAAAATTTCTGACTCTTTCCATGGAAGATGCTTCAAAGCATTCATTTTCAATATCTTTGAACAGCATTCTGCCTTTTACTATACTGGCTTCAGAGAATTTAATCTGCTTATTGGAAGCAGTCTGAAAGCCACTAAAGCCCAGATTCAAACTGCATGCATTAAAATTTACTGATGATTCCCCTTTATGCTTTAGGTTCTCATGTGCCTTTTTGTTGGAATACATATCTTGTATATCTTGTTTATCTCTTGCAGAATTTACTTCATTTAAAGAACTATTATCTACATAATCTAATAGTTCTTTAGAAATCTCTGTATCTACATTACTGGAAACAGCTGCTTGAAGGCTTTCATTGTTTTCAATTGATTTTGCCTTTTCATTGTTGGCTACATCTTCTGAAAAGGCAGCTGCACCTGTTTTCTTCCCTTGTTTTAATCCAGTGCTGTAATTTTCTAAGCATTTTATTCCCAAGGTTCTGTGTACGTCTCTACAGTCAACTCCTGGCCTCTGGTCTGTAGCATGCCTTTTATCAGGTGATAATTTATTGCAACAGTCACTACTGACTCCAGTTATGCCAAAGCTGATCTGACACGGAGTATTACTGGAACTGTTGTTTGTCACAGATGTAGAGTCACAGTGCATAGCAGGCAAGTGTTCCTTATCCCTATGAGAAGACCCACATTCTTTTGGGCTCTGATGTACAGTAGCTCCATTGTTCACATCAGCACTCATGTCCTTATCTTCTTGACCTTTCCCTAAACTACGGCTTTTAGAGAGAAATCTGGAACGCTTTCTTGCCATTAGGCATGCTGAAGTTAGAACTTTACGCTTTATATTTGAAATAATCTCACTGTTTAAAGAATTTGCTGTGTCTTCTTTCCGTGTTTTAGGTATTTCTAAGCATTTTATTGATGTAGCAGGTTGATCCTCTCTTGCACTTTCCCCCAAGTCTCTCAGGTCTTGTTGTTTCAGCCTATCATTGCAGGAATTACCAGATGAGTTATCTATTATATCCATTTTTAAAGTACAAGTGCTGAAATTCTTTGTCCTGGTATTTGATTGCAAATGCTTTCTCTCTGCAAGAAGAAAGTGGTCTACAAGAGAAGACATTACAGAGAAAAACATGAATAAATTTATTCAAACAAATGTAGATTCAGATTTTCATAAAATTTCGGCCCATAACATCCTTTCTACTCACAGCAGAACCAAAATGTTGATAACTTTTGTTATCAAATGAAACACCTTGACAAGACTGGAGGTCTGTTTAACCTAATTATGTTCTAATAGCCAGAAACAAGTGCGCAGGCTGCAGTTAATGCTATCAGGTAAAAACCAAAAAATCAATTTTTAGTTGTAATGAAATTTGAAAGGATGGGATTCAACTCCCTGTGTCTCAGCATAAGCATTTGTTTTAAATTTAAAGTACTTCAACTCCTAATATTCAGGTAATGCTTCTAGCAAGAACAACAGCTTCTAAAAATAGGAGCATGTGCTTGCTTTCATTATATTGTATTCTAAAATATTTTGTGCTTTTGGAAAAAAACAGATGTAGACTTAAATCGCCTAATTTTAGAAACTTTAACATTCTTTATGATCTCTTAGAAGTTATCAACTCTGGCAGAATAGCCCTTGACACTGTGGATGTATAATCTGCATTGACAAAGATAAGCTTATCAAATAGAATAATGGCTCATGGTGGAAGTTTCTATTCCAGAAACTAACCCGTTATGAAAAAAGTTAGCACAAGATTACTTGAAAATAATGCTATCCTTATCACTATATAACAGACTAATCCCATATGTTGATTCCCAACTGCAGAGCTACTTTTCCACAAACAGAAGATTTTACATGATTTTATCTGAAACATTTACATGGAAGGTTCTTAACAAATAATGAATCCTCCACAAATGAAGAAAAGCTTAATAATATACCTTGCTCAACATCACTGGCCACCTGAGAGCCTCTAAATTCATATGAATCAGATTCCAAATGTGGTAACACAGTATGAATAGGTGATTCAGAGGTTACTCCTTTTTGTATTTTTTCTTCCTGATACAGTAAAGTATTATTTATTGTATAAATAAATCTCTTGGATTTCTTTTTCAAGCTGGGTAACATATTCAGGCTTTTAAAACCAGACTTTGTAAGAGTATTTTTGCTGTTCATTAAATGTAGGTCATCACAATCATCTGGAGATGTGGCACTATACACAAGTGGGTGAGACAGAACATCAGTTACGACTGATTTAGACGTTGCTTTTAAACGCTTGGAAAAGCTGCCACTATAGACTACAGAATACTCTGTGACATTTGTACGTTCAATTAAAAAAGAATTACAGTTTAAGAAGCTCATTTTGGAAACCTCAGCTGCACATCCTTCTACTAACTTTGGATCTTGAACACTCAGAGACATGGATTTAACTGGAGTTATTTCCGATGTTGGGTTGTTATCAGCATTTTTCATTTCATAGCATTTTTCTGACAAATTGACACTCAACATCTTTTGTGCTTTTATCAAGCCTGAAGTACTCAGTAAAGATGTTTCCACAGCATCATCCTTGGTCATTAGTACTGACTTATCTTCTAAATTTTCCTCCCTATGTAAGTCAGAGGGTGGAGAGCTACATACAGACATCTCCAAGTGAGTTACGTCAAGATCAGGTAAGTTCAGTTGAGACCACTGGCTTAATGAAGACTGCACACATTCTTTCACAGGCCTCTCATTCTCATATGACTTGTGTGTTCTATCATCATGCACATCTCCTGCAATACTAAGTGACTCTAAATCCTTTTGGTGTCCTATTAAACAGCCATCTTTACCATCTCCGATATCTTCATCGGTGTTTTGGAGTAAAGAACTGTTCATTCCAGTAGAGTGGCTGTTTTCACTCCAGCTATTTGTTTTGACTTCCCGTGAAATGCCATTCTTTCTTCTATTAGGCTGCTCAGAGGGAACATTCTCCTTTTCTTGTGCTTTATCTATATTAATCTCGTATTTCTCTACTGCATCCAGAGCATGTGGCATCAGCAGAAGAGTCCCACTGGACTTAGCTGGCATGTTGAATGTGTCCTCAAAGCTATCCATCTCACCAAGTAAGCCATCTAACACCTCCGACTCTAAACAGTTCAGAAAAAATGGGGAGAGGAAAAGAAGTAAAAGATTAAGCTTTAGGAAATAACAGCATTGGGGTTTTATAGGTAATTACAGCTTTCAATTTTATAGTCATTACCTTCACTCAGGAGTGAGTTGGTAAAGATAAATCTAAGCAGCTGTTAGAGAAAACAGGAGGCAAAGGACATACATGTAGATGCCCTGGCCTCCTGAGCTCTGTAGTGGTTAAGGGCGCCAAGATGAAACCCAGCTGTCACAAAAGAGTATTTTTTCCCTACACACAGAGAATGAGTAGTAAATTTGACAAGATAAATGTATAGATTTTTTCCTTCCAAAATTTATACCTGATGGTAGGTACCAGACACATTAAGAAGCTGCCTATTTTTATCTATAACTGGCAGCTAAAGAAACCATTACATAAAGATTAATTTATTAAATTGTGTTCTACTATGCTATGAAATAGTATAGTATCTAGAAAGATTCAGAAAATATTCTCAATCTTTTGTTTAGGAAGCTTTCAAGTAGTTCCATGATTGGCACAGATATTAGAAAAATAATGAGAATTTTTTGTTTGTGTTTAGAAATAACATGCAATGGGGGAAAAAATAACCCAAAATCTATTTTGTAGAGTTTATACATTCCAAATAAAAATATTACCTTCTTGAATGTATGAAATGAGACCCATTTATCAAAACAGTCCACATTCAAAAATATAGCTAGGTTTTATTTGGAGAGTCCTTTTAAGGCTTTTTCATATCAAAGAAATCATAATGAAGTACCTAGAAAACACCATGGTCCTCTGTTTTCCTTAGGCACATAATCAATAGCTTAATTTTTTCCATAAGACTTTTTCAAGTACAATTTATTTAACTTACAAGTCTATAACTTTTCCTATTAGCAATTTTAAATAGCCTAATATCTACAAGATTTTCCACTTGGAAGCGCATAGAAGATTTCCCAGTACTTGGTCACACACCCCCAATTATTTGTAATACATCCGTTATGGGTTCATGCTGACACTGCAGGCATAGAACAGTTACTCATTCTCTTTACTTTCTATTTTTTGCCTGAGTGGCAGAAGGTATCACTAAACAAGATCTCAAAAGGAAGAAATTGTAACACTACAGATTGAGAGTACAGTTGCTACAGTCCTTTTCCTTTACTGAAGTACTTCCTCTGAAGCAATTTCTGTGTCCATATTCTTTCTCATTGTCTATGAGCTTCCTAAAAAGATACAGCTTGTTTCTTTTCACTTAAACAAGAGACATTGCCTTTCTGGTTTAAAGAAAACCAGGATTATCTGAAAGATTGTACTGATAACTTTGTGAATAATCTCACACCAGGGAAAAATAAAAATAAGGGAAGTTCATTTCGACTTCTGAACTCACTGGAGGGTGATATTATTTGATAATTTGATATATTATGATCCCTCTTATTTTCTTTAATTGAAGCAAAATGTATACCTAATACAACTGATTGCATTTTATAATCATACAACACTATTCCAGAGAAAACCAACATTTAAAAGCTACAAATGTGGAGGTTTGAGCTGTTCTTCTTTTTACACTGCATCTTCAAATGCCAGGTTAACTATTACCAGAAAGGGAAGACATGGGAAAAAATAAACATTTGCATGTTATTTTGTACTCTAAGACAAATGGTTTTCTTCTCTCTCTTATTTTTCTCAGGCATTGTTTTAACTGGCCCTCTCTACTGTAGTATGCAATGCAGTAAGACATAACGGAACATAGATCAAGACATTAATTTGTCCTTAATTTCTAAAAGTATTTTACTGAATACAGATCACTTGAACACATTTACTACCAAATACATTTCTCTCAGCACATTTGAACCTACCAATGTTTTACAGTATAAAACCAGCAGCACATCTCTCTCTGCAAGCAACAATGCTTTTATACCCATGCATTCTGAACAAACTTCTGGTAATAATCTTCCCTTCTGCCATCATTTCTCAACTAAAATCAAAAAGCTGCCACTCAAATGTACATTTTCACTTGTTCACTAACATGATCTAAAAACACAGAATGAAAACATTTTTTCCCTTGTCTGCATATTTTCTGCATTCATCTAAAAAAACCCCCAAACATTCTTTTTCCTAAAGGATTTGTCAAATTTTGAACTACCTATTTTGAGTAGGTGAAGTAAACGAAGAAAGGGTACAGCAAGATCAAAAAACAAGCTCACCACAGAATAGTGAGTGCCGGGATGAAACTTCATGATAAAGCTAAGCCTATTCAATCGCTAGAAGCAGTAGTCTTGCTCCCCCTTGAGCCCATACCATTTTCTCTCTCACTTCTCCCACAGCCTCACCTCTCCAGCTGCAGTGAACACACTTCACAGCACTAATCTGGTTGTCATCCAGCAGCACAATAACCTAAATTTCATGGTTTAACCAGGACACTGATTTAATTCAGTGACTCAGCACACACTCCCTTTTTTAAGGCTAGTTTTACAAAGTTGAATCAATTCAGGGAGAGGGAGTACCCAGCTGGCACAAGAAATAAGCTATAACAGCAGCCCAAGACATTGAATGCAGTTTTATCCCCAGTCTTGTTTCACAGTATACTCATTAGGTAAAGCATCAATGCATACCCAAATCTTTGAAGTCATCTTCAGCATTTAGCTTTACTGCCTCTGGTACAGACAGCATGCTCGTATCACTTATCCCAGGACATTTATCATGCTTGGAAAAATAGTTGTGCAAAATCTGTAAACCAAAGAAAAAACCTGTTATATTATGTACCAGTAAGTGTCATTTTAACAGTAAACACACAACCCTAAACATTTACTGCAGTATCCGAACAATGCTACATCTCTTAAAATCACAGGTAACATTTTCACAGGCACAGGTGAAAAACAAATAAGCAGATAATCCCCATTTTCAATGCAAATCAGGTTCCATTCTACAGTCATTTAATGGCAGTGAATGGGTTCAGCAGTTTTCTATGAGCCTCTCAAAAAGGGAACAAAGGAGATATAAGGAAGGACAAAGATATTTTGCTTATTTTAACCTGTAATGGTTTGTTAACTGTGAAGTTTCAGGTTGCAAAGGATCAAACTTTAATTTGTGATTGAATCCTTTCAGTGCCATCCTCAGTTTTCAGTCTGAATAATCATTCAGCTTTCATATACACAGGGTGGAACTACAAATATGCAAGAACGCTCCCTAACACTATCAAAGGACTGAAATTAATACTCAATTTCAACTCTTGATGCTAGGCTGAGAGCAAGAAGTTATTCCCAAACAGTAACTTCCAAAAGTTTGACAGAAGCAGGGAAAAAACCAAACAAACCAATCCTCAGATAAGTAGCATAATTCAATTTCTAGGTTTGATTTCTCTCTGAATGATACCCACTGCTGCTAAAGCCAAGTGGTTTTGGTGGCAGGGCTTTTTTGTTTTATTTTGTTTTAAATAAACACAGCAAACGTCCAACATCAGAGAGAGCTATTTCTGAGAACATGTCTACAAACATGTACTGCAAGTTTAGTTTTGTGAGGAGCAGCTTCTTTAAAAACAGCCAGATAGGAGAGCTTAAAATGAAGATGACAGAATTTTTTATTCTTGGCTCAAGGAATATAAACATGTAACCAAATAGCTTAACTGAAATTAAAGAACAACACAGCTCTCAAAACTACTTACTGTATCAGCCCTTCCATCCTGTTGGTTTGCTTCAGAAATAGAATCATTCTCTCTAGCTTTAGAATAAAGACAGACAAGACAGTTTATTTTCTCCCAAGTGATCTGCTGAGTGTGTTCAAATACAGCTGAGTTTTGGGAGGGTTTTCATTGGATTATTTTAAATGCCACTCAAATCTCTAAATACAAAAACTACTAAAAACTAGATGTTCTAACTCAAACGTCATATAGATGAGGCTGAGGGACAGCGTAAAAAAGCAGTTTCATAACAGTACAAAACACCCCAAATCATAGGTTATGGTTTCTGCTATGTAGGTAGACAGTTACCACCTTGAAATACCACTACCACTGCCCTTTCAAGCAGTTATTCATGGCACTACTACCTATTTTCTTCTGTCCAAAGATCTGGATGAGATCTTCAAGCCTCTGTCAGGAATTTGTTTTTTTCCCCATTTCCTGACAAAATAGCAGAACTGTCTTCACTTCTGTTACAAAATGAGAAAGCCAACCCTATTTTTAAAATGCCTAAAGAACAGCATATTAAAATGACATGTTTCACAGACATGGCATCTAGGCTCTATGTAGCAGCTCTTTCTTTTCACAGGTGTCAGATGGCAGAGAGTACAATATCACTATTATAAAATACTAGCCACGTCCAACAAGTGGGAGAATGAGAGCTCAAACCACTGCTCGTTTGGCAGAACATGATCATTAAGGTATGGGTCCCTTCTTTTCAGCTCACGTCTTTCTGGACCGATGAAGACCCAGAATGGCACACCTCAATAGCCTTGTGAATAGCACCAGCCCCTACCTCCCAAAAGAGATTCCCAATTCTAGTATTCATTCTTAATATGCTTTCTATGCTCTATACAGTGATAGTTTAACAACATTAAAAAGAGCAATGTCAGGAGCTAAGGAGATTTCTTTCCGCTTTCTCAAGAATTTTCATCAACAAATCATACAGACAAATTTCATTTTTCTTATCATATGCTAATAAAACCTCGCTTTCAGTAACACCTTAGGCTGATGTTTAGCATCACTGTTAGTTACCACTGAAATGATTAGTGCCCACTCATTCTCATCCACAGTTATGCTGACACAGCTGTTTGTGCAGCTGTGCAGTAAATGAGCTCCAGGAACTGCCCTGTGCGAACAACCCAGAAAACACGAACCCAGGAACTCGGGTCTTGAATGAGTATGCCAGTCTGTCACTGCATCAATACGCTGGCAGACACAGTGAGAGTGGTTAAAAATGTTGACAACAACACTGCTGCTGGGAAGTTTACCTCCTTACACTTCATAAACATACCCATGTGACTTAGCCCAATAGTTCACAGTTTTGTGATAGGGCAAAGCAAACATTATCTAAACCTCTTTCTACGCTTTGCTCTGTTATTGCTAAATTTTTATTCCCTAATCCATCATACAAAGGAAGAAAACTTTTGAAAAGTTTTCTGTTTAGGGCTGTATTATTTAAGGTCACCCACAAAGCATCACTGTAAGAATTTTGTCTCTTTTAGTTAAAAAACCAAATAGCTCACACTGAGTGAATTTCCAGTGTCCAAACCAGAAGTTTTTAACCCTTAGCAATTGTTTATTTTTAGAAATACCTATTATCACTGTTTCACCAAGTGTAGGAGGTGTGGCTAAAGAACTTGACCAGGACATATCTGGATCCACTTCTGCTCCCAGACTTTCAGAAATACATTTTGGAGTTCTGACCTAGAAATACATTTAACAATTATACATATAATTTCCATGCAGAATCCTAAATGTACTACTCAGGAAAAGGAAATAAAATGCATTAATAAAATCTGTACCTCCAAAAGTTTTGGTGTGCAAAACAAGCTTCCATTTGGTCCTAAAAAACATTACGTAAAAAACCGATATTAAATAATAACTAAAAAGTAAGGACTTTTATCCAGAGATATAAAATATTTTGTAGAACCAAAAAGTGACAATACAAACCAGGCATATCATTTCTCTGAGGTGTTCTGTAGGTATTCCTTAAAATAGTTGGACTGCAAAACAAAATTAAAACCAAAATATTAATTTTACTTCTCAACTTCTGAAAATGAATATTTCAAACATTACATAGATTACCATCCTCATTATTTTCTTTCTTTGCACCATGGTTACTTCCCTGACTAAATAAAATGCAGATTTCTCCTAACCATCAGTCAATATTTTAAACATTACCATAAGTCTATTACAAATGGTAAACTGTTTCTTTTGGGAAATATTTCAGTTTTCAGTGATGATTTATCTGACAAGTAATACATTTCAGTATAATAATGCATTTTATAATATGCTGTATGTAATAGGGAAACTGGCTTAACTGGTTTTTATGAAGTAGTTTTACTCTTCTTATAATCAACTCGAGTACTTTGATTAAATTTATCTAAAATATAGACACCTAAGTGTAAAAATCAAGGCTATTACTAAAAAAAAAATCTCAGTAAATACTATAAAAAGCTTTACTACTTGCAAACACATGATACATCACTACTACTCTTTCTTTGGATGTGGAAGTTTTGAAAGCTGAAACAATGTCAAAAAATTACATATTTCAGCTGTGAAAGAGTAGAAAAATAGAAAAGATCATCACCCCAAAGCAAGTAAATTTTCAAAATTAGCTAGTGTTTTATTTTCAACTCACTTAGCAACCTACAAGATGTAGGTACTACAAGATTATTCACGGCTCTGAAAAAGTTTAACAATCAATTATGGTGGGCTTAATATTGATTTGACTTAAAATCCAGCTTATTTTGTATTTGTGTTGACATATTTAGCATACCTAGCAATGAGGCAGTTGCGGCAGGTACCAGGAGGAGAAGCGAGTATTTCATTTTCTTGGTTCATTTTTCTTCTGGTGTTATTTGGGCTTATCAGATTCTCTCTATCTACAACGTAGAATAAAATAATTAACATGACTTTGAAGAACTGCATGTAACAGTTTCAATTTTGAAGTTTAAAGACAAACTTTCAAAACAATTATATGACATGAATTTTAGTAAAAAAACCCAACAGAGGCAAAACTCTAATGCTAATTTCTCCTCTAGTATTTTAAATATGTTAAAATTTTACATTCAAACAATGCCAAACATGTACCAAATGCAGAGCCAAAAAGCCACCTCATTATATCACTTTATTTACTTGATATTATTCAAGTTACGTATTCTATTTCAGTTTTAATGCACTTTACTATGACTTTCTTGTCATTGCAGAAGTTATTCTTAGAAGAAACACAATATATGCAAACATAGGTTTGTCCAGCTTTCCCTGAAATTTACGAAGTCATACACTTCTTGATTTGAAAAAGCAGCAAAAAGCAAACATTATTTCCAGAACTGTTGTTGGTGTCACTGTCACCGTCAGCAGCATTTATTTAGTTATTTCCAGGCAAAAGAGGAAGAGCATGTCCACCAAAGCAGCAGCATCCTCTGAACAGTGAGCCCCTTACATGGACAAGCATCTACTCAAAGGAATTCCTACTCTGAAATTTCCAAACAACTCTAGTATCAGATATTACACTTTGGTTTCTGCATTTCTCTCTACTTCTGAGCTCCTCAGTTCATATGCACAGCACAGCTGCATCCCAGTACCATACCAAGGAGTGAATTCCATCAGCTTCCATCCATGCTCTTGTTTTCCCAAGAGCCACCTGGCTCTAACCAAGAAAATGGAATATCTCAGGCCAGTCACAGGTGAACTTGGCACATATGCAGAGCTAAACTAACCATTTTGAAACTGAACAACAATAAGGTTCCTTTCTTTGCCATTTATGAAATCGTCAAATGAAATCCTTGAAACCAAGAATTCCCCAGGGACTTACCACTGTAAAATACAAATAGCTACATTAGTAGAAACATGTTCTCAGCAGAAGCTCAGCAGTAAACTTCAGAAAAAGAAAGAAGGTAACAATATTCCATGGAAGCAATGTCATAAAGTATACCTGAACAGAAGCACAGCCCTTTACAGAATTTGCTTGAGGACATAAGAACAATTCTGGTAGTAATGGGAGTCTTGTGTTTGTCTGTAACCTGGTTAGAAAAGCTTATCAAGAGGGTATAGACACAGCAGATGTACAAATCAGATACTTCAGGAATGTGGTTAAATACTCGTCCACATAAGAGATCCTTATATTCAATCTTGCATACATTCTCCATAGAAAAGATTCTTCTCTCTGTCCAAGGAGGACAGGTACATAAAAAAGGAGCAGAGCGACATGTACTTTCATTATGTACTTGGGATTTGGAAATAGTGTATGAAAAGTATCTCATAAAATTCCTTTTTCTTCCAAATAAAAAAAAAGTAATTTCTTTCCATAACTTACAATTTTAGTAACTCAAAAAGTTTAGTTCTTCTAAACCTTTCCAAGAAAGGTTAAAGAGTGCCCTACACATTGCCTCATACTTCATCATGATAAGGATAATTCTCTTCCTTGAAAAGATTGTCAGAAATTTTGCTTAAAACAAAAATAAGATTGCTAAAAAAATTCACTCTGATTTGCAGCCAACAGCTTATACTAGTAAGTTCATATCTCCTTATATTAACAGTATTTAGAGTATTTGGGCCACAACACAAACATCTTTTATACAGAGAATTTTGCATATATATTACCAGTTTATCACAAGGCTGAATTCATTAATAAGATTAATTCTGTATTTTTATAGATGGTCTTCAGAAGACTACTAAAATAAGCTTTTTAGTTACACAGCTCCTGCAGTAGCATTATCTATTACATTAATAACCATCAGCTACAACAAAAAGTAAAAAAAAAAAAGTGTCTTGCTTCTGAAGGGCACAAGCAGCCTTTAAGTACCACTTTAAATAAATTTACTCACTTGTTGCTGTTTTTTTCTGATCTGTCTCTTTTTCAGGAGAACAAGGTGGCAATATTGCATTTTGTTCTTTAAAGATAAGCGGAGTTGATGCCAGCTGACTGTATGTAGAGGGTTTTGTCTTTGGAGTTTTAAAAGCTGATTGATCATGCCAGCCTGAGGGACCATCAGTCTCTCCAAACAATTTAGGCTCATACGGGGGTGCTTCTGCACTGAGTTCTTCAAACCAGTTGAGACTGATAGGCCCTAAATCTATGAAGAGAAACATACACAAAACCACATGAAAAGTAAAAAAGTTCCTCCATGCAGGATGTGAAAATACATTTCAATGCTAACGGCAAAAAACACTGCTCCTTCCATTGTCATACTTCCGTTTGGTTTGTTTGTAGATGGCTTTGTACTCTGATACCCACAAAATAGAAAAGAATGTCTGTCTGAATTCTCAGACCACTAATGAAACTAACTAAAGACCAGAAAAATATCCATTTTGTTTAAAATTACAAGTATACTCTGGCTTTTAGTGTCTCTTATTTTGCTCAGATTGGAAAGTTAAACAGGTTCCTTTTAGCATTAATAACTCATTAATAATTACCACAGGTGCCTTTGGCAAAAGACTAAGCCTGGTCTGCATGTGGGTATGGATGGAGGCAACAGCTAAAAAAACAAGTACAAAAAGTAACTAAGCATACATCATGAAAAACCCTACAAATAAAAATTTAAAGAATTCTACAAAAAGTAGGTATTAGCAAATACAGATTTAGGGCAAGAACAGCAGCTAACAAGTTGCACAATGCTTTCCTATGGAGCATACAGCAAATGTGTATAAAATATTGATGCCCAGAAAGCAATCCTAATAAAAATTATTTACTTTTGCTAAGCTGTACCTGATTCATTGCAGTGTGCCTTAAATATTTCAAAGAAAGTTGGTCTTTCCACAGGTTGGTAAGCCATTTTCTTATCTATAACATTACTGGAATACCTGTTGAAAAGCCTGAGAAGAAATAAGAAAACACTTTCATACACTGCTGTTTGAATGTCTCAAGCCTGCTTTCCTGCATTTCTTGGTCTGTCATAACCCAACTTGTTTAGCTGTGACTGTGATGTGAGCACTCACATGCCACAATGATGAACATAGTGGGACAACAACAGACAAGAGCACAGGGAATTATACCAGATATAATAAAAATACTCAGCAAACACAGGAGAAAACCAAGATAGAATGGGCAGAACACTTTAGATGTATTTTAACACAAATCAAAACCCCACACTCACTACCATGTATTAGGATAGAATATATACTATCACATATATGCTCTACAACTAGTACAACTTTTGTGTCAAGAATTTAATTTCTTTGCTTTCAGGGGGAGCAGACATTGCCAGTTTCACAGTTCTATCATAAAAAATGTATAAGCAAGCCCACAGTGAGACTTCACCATTTAATACATTTATTGCTTCCACAGTAAAAGCAGTTTCGCACACGATGGCCGTGTTCCACACGCTGCCTCACCAAAACCATTGTAAGATAGGGTAAGGGCTGCATTAAGGTAGAAAACAGGGATTTAACGTTGCCTCGGAAGTACATTTTTAAAAGGGCGATTTGACTTTTCCACGCTGTTTTCCGTGAGGGAAAGCTGCTCCCGGGCAATGACCCACGCACGGAGCTCGGCCTGTGCAGCCCCCCCGGGTTACCGCGGGGCCTCCGGGGACGGGCCCACACCCCCCCCTTCCCCACACCCGGTGACTGCCGACCCCCGGCGGGCTGCGAGCAGAGCGAGGGACCCCGCGGGGCGGCAGGGACACCCCCAGGGCACAGGGCAGCGCCGGCGCAGGGCCGAGCCACACGCGGGGCCGTTACCTGCCGGCGGCCCCTCGGGCGGGGCGGCGGCCGCAGCATCGCCTCACGCAGAGGACGGAGGCGGGCAGGGAAAGAGGCAGGGGAGGAGGCAGGGAAGGAGGGGGAAGCGCAGCCCCCGACCCGGCCGCCCCGTTCGAAGCTTGGCGCCAACACACCCCCCGCGCCTGCGCACCGGGAGCATCCGCCACGACCGCCCTCCTCCGTATCCACCCCTGGGAAGGAGGCGGCCACCAGGCCCCGCTCCAGCGGCGCTTCCCTCCCCTGCCCGGGGCCGGGCACCGCGGGCGGGGGAGGCGTGGTGGCCGCGCTCAGGGTGTCCCTCCGCACAGCACAGAAAGGGAGCGTGTCCTGAGCCAGGATGGCAGCCAGCAGCTTCATTCACGCGTCCTAGGGAAACGGAAAACGAAGTACCACATCCGAGGCTGACATGATCCATGTTGCTGTGCAACAG
This sequence comes from Atrichornis clamosus, assembly GCA_013400975.1. Classification (NCBI taxonomy): domain Eukaryota; kingdom Metazoa; phylum Chordata; class Aves; order Passeriformes; family Menuridae; genus Atrichornis; species Atrichornis clamosus. The sequence goes on from WBMZ01002264.1 coordinate 48,991, forward strand.
CAGCTAACACCGACCTCCCAGGGAAAGGCTCTGGAAGGCTCACAGGCAGCGGCAGTGCCGTGGTGGGGTGTCCTGGCCTGCGCAAGCCTCAGCTTTTCACGTGGTGTTACAGGCCTTGACACACGAAATTATCATAATGGTTGTTGATGTTCCAGTAAAGAGAATGTTACTCTCCTCCACATACATGCCTATTCCTGCTTTGTCTCTTGATAAATTCTTGGCTTTGGTAATGAGTCCGTGGAACAACTTCAAGATGGGTGGAACATTCTTCCCATCACCAACTTTGAGTTTACCATCTTCATTTTAGTGGGATGTTCATCTAGTCTTGTGTCATAAAGGGGTTGCTTCCTACCACTCCATACCAGTCCTTATTTTGGACAGTTTTATCATATCACCTGCTTAGTCATCTGTTACCGTTCTTCATTTTCTTGTCCTACAATAATTTTCCATATCTCTCCTCCTTCCAAGAAACTGTAACTTCTAACCCAGCAATGTTCTGGGGAGCTGCAGTAACTGGTTCTTCCCACAGCATTTTAGAAGAAGTCAAGTTGTTGCTTTGAATGATGGCATGTAGTTTCCAATTTAATCTCCATCCCCTTCCCAATGCAAACTAATGTTTTTTCCAGCCACACTGCAGTCATTATGTTTTAACTTGGCAATCTCTATGCCGTTTTTACTTTGATACCAACAGTGTTTTGAAAACCCAAGCACAACATGGAGCCTTGAGACATCTTTCTTTTAATTATGATGAATGTGTTTCATAAATCTTAACCTCTTTCTGTCCTACAAAAATGCTGTTTCTTACTCATTTATTTCAGACACTTGAAAGGGTCTTTCTCAAATATGCTGTGAACATTTAAAGACATCACCCCTATTAGCTCTTCTAGCCTCTCTCTTGCTGGAGAGATTCTTGCTGAAAATTCTCCACTGAATTTTATGAAGCCACATATTTATAAAGATGGTGAGGAGTTGTACAAAGAAAGTATTTCATATCACAGCAGTTCCAGGGATTTGAAGATTCTCCAGTTCCTAACAGCTCACGTACATAGTTAGGATGATTTAATTATTTTAACTATATTACCTTAAATATGAACTAAAGTGATGTAATTATGGAAGAAAGACTATTAGTCTAATATGCAAGTGCTTGTATTACTAATGCTTATTACATTTTACAGGTATTAAGGCACTGTTTCCCCTTACTTCAGTTTGTACACAGAGATATATTCCATCTTTTCCTAAAGCAGTTCAGTTGATAGAAAAACTTCAGGTAGATAATCCCCAAGTAATGGAACAATGGGGATGCTCAGACCTTTTAATGCTGGCAAAGACTTCTTTTCAGAGATGAAACTGCCAGAATTCTTTGCTCGGCTCTCCGTGGAACACCCAGTTTATCTGGGCTTTGTTAGTTTCCCGAACCCCCTTTTCCTTCTTTTAAGACCACGAACAGAAAGAATTTTGAACAAGCAGGCTTCTCTTGGTTACGAACGCCATGGTTGTCCCAGCTCTGGCTGAATTACATCTCTTCGTCATTACAGGGTCTTGCAGAGAAGGAAGACAGACCGGCCGGCCTCCCCTTGCCGTCAGCCCTCCCTCCCCCAGCTGGCCCCACTTTTCCCATCAATTAGCAACCATTAGCTCCCAAGATAAGATAAAGACAGGGCACGGCCACAGGGAAGGCTGACCCTTCAGCGGTGACGAGCATGGAGGGCTTTCTCTGTCCCCCCTACAGCCCGTACCAGAGCTTCAGGGGCAGCCCCGCGCTCGGACGCAGCCGGGACACTGCGGCCAAGCAGCCCAGCTGGAAGCAGAACAAGAGCGGCGGCATCAGCCCTTTCCTCGGGGGGCCCCTCACCCCGCTGCCCTCCGAGTACCTGGACAGCTACCGGCGGGCGCAGCTCCAGGCGCTGCTGTCGCAGGTGGGCCCTGTGCTGGGACCGCGGCCGCGCCGGCCCAGCACGAAGGAGGCGGCGGTGCAGGTGAGCCTGCGGGCCGACGTGGCCGTGCAGTGCTCGCTGGGGCCGCGCACGCTGCCGCCCGCCCGCCCCTTCAGCCCCACCGCCCTGCGCGCCCCGGGCCGCCTCGCCATCTACTCACCCGTGCCCGACCGCCGCCTCTGCGCGCTGCCCGAGGCCGCGGCGCCCCCGGAGAAAGCGGCGCCGTCGGAAGCGCCGGCCGAGGAGCCACCGACGGCGGCGGCGGACAGCGGCGAGGAGCAGCAGGAGCGCCAGGAGCCGGTGGGGACGCGGCGGGAGGAGACCGCGGCTCCCAGGCAGCGAGCTACCTTCCAGGTACGCCGCGATGGGCGGGGGAGTGGGGGGCGAACCCTGAAGCAGAGCGGTCAGAAATCCCCATATGAGAAGTACGGTGGCCCCACCTGCAGCAGCAGAGCCTCTAGCCTCAGAAAACCCACACATGTGTATCAGAGCATCACAGAATGGCTTGGGTTGGAAGGAACTTTAAAGATCATCTAGTTGGAACCCCCCTCCCATGGGCAGGGATGTCATCCCCTAGATCATGTTGCTCAGAACCCCATCCAAACCGGCTTCAAACATTTCCAGGAATGGAGCATCCATGACTTTCCCGGTAGAGTACTCCTTTCGGGGAGTAGTAGGGAGGGAGCTGGGATGGGTGTTACTGGGGTGTTGGAGGATGCTCAGTGAACTCTGTCTCTGCAGTTCTTGGAGCAGAAGTATGGCTACTTCCACTGCAAAGATTGCAAGACCAGATGGGAAAGTGCTTATGTGTGGTGCATTTCTGGAAGCAACAAGGTAGTTAAGTAATTTTTTGCTCCTGAGACTTGTAAGAATGGCACCAAATCTGTGATAAACCAGGTGTTTTGGCACAAATTAAGGCACCTGTACAGAATGCCTCAAATAAGTATAGTAACAGAACTTGCCTTTTTTCAGGTGTACTTCAAGCAGCTCTGTCGCAAATGCCAAAAGGGCTTTAATCCCTATCGAGTGGAAGCAATCCAGTGCCAGGCAAGTTAACTGTATCCTGTTAAGACTGTCTTTAGGATACAAGGATCTTCTGGAGGTCTTTAAAGTCAGTGGAAGACCAATGAAACTAATTTTTTTGTTGTTGTTGTATTCTTCCAAGTTGAGTTGTAGGGATTTTTTTGTCAGGCTGTAGTTATGTTTCTCACTACTTTTTGTCAGTGTAATGAATATACTTTAACAGTTTACAGTTGTTGAATTTGATATTGACTTTATCTGGAAGAAAACTTGATTTCAACAAGAAACTAGGAAATGTTATTTGGGAAAGGTGTAATGGGGTAGGCCTCCCTCCTTCTGTGGATGGCTTAGATGAACAGTTTTCATACAGCTTTATGGCTTGCTACATATAAGATCGGGTTTTGTGCTCCAGGTAAGAAGGCCTCTTGCAGTTTAACTGCACAGGGTTTTTACCCCAAGAGCTCTTAAGTGTATCTGTGCATGGAATGTGTTGCTGTGATTAAGGGAAAACCAAAGGTCAGTCTAACATCAAAAACAACCCATTTGATCTACTACTAATAAGATGTCTTGTTTCTTAAGATCTGTTCAAAGACTCGCTGTTCTTGCCCTCAGAAGAAAAGACATATTGATCTGAAGAGACCTCATCGCCAAGAGCTCTGTGGCCGCTGCAAAGGCAAAAGGCTGTCCTGTGACAGCACTTACAGCTTCAAATACATTGTCTGATCCATGTTTTGTGCTTTGCACTTTGTTGGTCTATTGCAATGTTTTGACTTAAGGCTTTTGACTTGGCATTGGATAATGGATGAAGACTTTGGTATTATCTGTAAAGTATTTAACTTCATTGTATATATGCTGTAAATAAAGGTCAATAAAAGTTTGCACTAGTTTGATACCCCTTAGTTTTATCTTTCTTGGATGAAGTAGGAAAGCAATCTAGAAGGAGATAATCTGTTTGACTTCCTAAAGAAAATAGGCTTTGTTTTGAAGCCTGCCTTTATGGAATGTTAAGATTCAAGCTGCAATAACAAGTTTTTCTTTCAGTCACCCAAACTGAACTAGGACGATGAAAACTTTCTGGAGCATAAAGTCTGGTGTAAATGCAAATGTGTCTTTCCACTGCCTCTGTCAAATGTATATATTTTTAAAAATCACAGCTTTTTGGTAAACAAAGACTATCTGCCAGAAAACTATGGCTGTAAAATAGAAAGGAAAAGAATATGCTGCTCATTTTTGAAGTAATGAAGGGGAAAAACTTTTTGAGTGGAAGTATGTGTTATAGAGTATAAAAAGTACTCTTTAGGATAGAAGGATCTTCTGGAGATCTTCATAGTCAGTGGAAGACCAATGAAACTATTTTTATTGTTGTGTTCTTCCAAGTTGAATTGTAGGGATTTTTTTTTTCTCAGGCTGTAGTTATATTTCTCACTAATTTTTGTCAGTGTAATGAATGGTTTCAGCATAAGCTATGAGAAAGGTGTGTTTTTGGGGGCTGCTGATCGTGAATACCATCTGCAACAGTAAGGATTCAGACAAGAACACAATTTTCCCAATAAGCACATACTCTGTTGTGATTATATATGACTTTTATACTTTAGTTAAGCGGATGTACTAATCCAAATTTCAAAGTTACTTCACAAAAACGGTTAAGTGTATTTACAATGTGAATAAGTTACATAGTTGTCAGAATAAAAGTGTCTCAGATGTGCAACAGATTTACATGCATACATTTAACACTGGACAGCAGTTAAATGTAAGGAAAAAACCATATAGTTATGACTTTTATATATACATTACAAATAAAATAAGACATCTCTTTAAAGAAACTTAACATGAGAACTTGCATTTCACGTTAATATTTTTACTTTTTATACTCAAAGTTTATATTAAATAAAAATATGCATGCTTAAGTTCAAAAGATTTGACTCTGTGATGGGGCTTTTTCCTACAAAAGGGCAAGTTAAATTAGATCAACCATCCTTTAATAGTATAAATATATTCATAAAAGCAACCCTCTAGTAAAAAGCAGCCAAGGTCCTTAAAAAAAAAAAACAAAACAAACCCAAATCTACCAAGACCATTCATGATCCTTGAGGTGGGGCCTAAGAACAGACCCCTGCACTATGATCCAGTACCTGCAGAGACAGTAGCCTAGTAACATTAGGAAATGTACTTCATAGCAGCTCGTTGTTTCAAGATACAGTAATCAAATTACAGTGTACATTAAATTATAGTCCGTTTACAATTTGTTTCATCTGCACAGGCTCTCAGCTTTTGACCAACAAGTTTGTGAGATACCGTGGCCAGCTTCATTCTGCCCATCTTTCACTCAATAAGAAAAAAAAAAAAGGAAAAAATGTACAAGGTTTGTTTTGTTTAACAAAAAAATACTATTTTGTGAAGGAAACATTGCACTTTTGCCAACCTAAAATTAATTTGCTATAAAGGAAGTATTGTTCAGTGTAGTAGGCTTTGGTATGCAATGGAAGTCACTTCTTCAGTAGTGAGTTGCAGTTGCTCAGTGAAATGCTAACTGATTTTTGTGCAACACAGAACAAAGGATGCTGTCCCAGATGCTCTATGCTACCTCTGTCCTTACGGTATTGCTACGCATTTGAAGTTCAGCCCATCGCTTCTTAGAGGAAATCCTAAATGTAACAAGAGTGAGCACAGTTTGACCAAACCTTTGTAAGGCTGAGAAGACATTGAGCCACCTCACTCCCACAGGGCAGCACTCCCAGCTTGCAAGAGGGCCCAAGGCTCCTGTCAGAGACTTGTGCCGGAAACGCTGGAGTCTGGAAGAAAAGTATTGATGACCCGGTAGCTCTGAGCTCTGCGAATCATGTCGCGGATCTCTATGTTCAGTTCCATTAATTTGGTGCAGATTTCAGTCAGGCTCTGGTTGGAGCCCACCAGTGCATAGGTGCCTGTCTGACCCAAGGTTTGGTGGCGGAAGTAAATGTTCAGTAGTGTCTGGACTTCATCATCAGAGCTGCTTCCAAAGATATCATTGGGCCACAAAATCCTGCAATCAAACAGAGAAAGAGCAGGCATGTAAGTATGGGTGTATTAGCAGAGATGGAAGCTATGTGGCAGAGGTCTCTAAAAGGAGAATGGACTTCCACATGCTTATAAGCAAAAAAGCAATTCACAGTTTTATACTACTCATGTGTTAGTCAGTCTCTGGGATCAGGCACTGAAATCACATAGAAGTGCAATTTCCATTATCTAAAAAAAATGCTTAAGACTCATTCAAATAAATGTAAGTGAAACTGGGCTGAATGTTAGCTGATGCCAATGACATGCACCTGTAAGGAATTAGCTCCATAAAAAGATTCTTAAAAGCCTCACAGGTCTTTTGATCTACAGAATGTAATTAAACATCTTAATTGTTGCAAGCATACATTTGATAGTTATTTGTGGCACACCCTGCAGAAGTTAAATATCAATGCCCCCATGTACCCTTTTAAAACAAATAATTAATTAATTATGCTGATTCAGTGCATTACATTTAGAATGAAGTTAGGAAGATAATAAATGCATTTCTAATAACATGAAAGTCTAATAGGAACCATGTAGCAAAACTTGCCTGCATTCTCTTATTTGTCGGACGGCTTTAACAAGTTCATTGTTTTTCAGACACTCGAGCATGGACTGAATAGCTGCTTCAGTAGAATTGAACGTGGGCTCAGATTCTGTTGTCAGAGGCTCAGCTGCGATTGCAGCAGTAGCATCCTTCAGATTTTTCTTCAGCTCACTCAGTTCTCTTGACATATTTAACAGCTATTCCAAGGAAAAAGATGAAAGATTGGTATTTTCATTCTCCATAGGCCCCACAAGGAGCATGTATTTCAAGTCTGGTCTTGCTACTACATTGGATGTACACGTTATGGAAAAGATTGCATTTTAACAAAAGACATTTCTTGATCTCTGAACAAGACAGAGAAAACGCAAACTACAGAATTTTTACCTTTGGCTTGCTAAAATGCAGAAGCACATCTAAATAAGCTTTTATTTTTCACCCCTGCTACTTTTTTCACATGGAAAAGTTGACGAAAACATGTACTTCTCCTAGCAAGATGTTGATATTTATTTACAAAACACATGCAGGATCTGATATGATTAACAGATGGACAGGAATGATATAACCCTTTGTCAGGCTGAAAAATTAATTGGCACTAGATGCATAAGAAATTAGTAACTTAATTTCTAAGGATCTACTTTTTCACGCTCCTACATGCTAAAAATAACCACTGTCACATGAAATAACAATGGAATTTCCTTTAAATAAAAACTAACAATGGAATTCCAGCAAAATATGCAAATTTCATGGTGAAACAACTATTCTTCGTGCAATTATTCACCAGTTCCACAAGCTGCATTATGTATAACAATCTAACAAAGTTGTAACTGTGAAATAGTTACAGAAATCAATTATAAGGAACACAAAATATTTCTAAAACCTAGACTGCTCTAGCAGTAGTACATGCCTACTTTCCTGTCTTTTCTTAAAAGTGAACAGCCCAGTCTCATTCTGAGCCAGCCTTCAGAACAGTCCTTTAAGACACAATAAATATTCAAACTCTTTGTACTACTACAGCACATCTGCTAAAACAAACCATTTCCTTTATAGACCATCTCTAAACTACTATAATCTGTCGTAAAATATGTATGATAGCTTCAAATTTTATTTTACAAAGCAAAGTACAATAACTTCTTCTACTCAATAGTTTAAAATATATAACCTTACCAGGAGAAAAATACATATGGGATGGCAAGTTAAATCTTTCCTTACAAGGTGATCATTTAGCTTAAAGTGATCACCTCAAAGATATTGGAAAGTATTACATATTTTATGCAATTGCTGAAAATAAACTTGACTAACAGTATTGTTCTTGTAAAGTTTTTTTTAAAGTAAGATACGTGGATTTATCCAAAACCAGAAGGCTATTTGGGTCAAAAGTGAGAGTGTTCTGTGTCGAAAATATCTAAAGAAAAAAGCTTGTAAACATTACAGAATTAAAAGGACATGACATTAAGGTATTTAATTGATTATGTATGCCTGCAGACTTATAGCCAGAGTGAAGTCTACAGAAAGAAAAAATAAGAACATGAAAATAAGGTGGAATTTTCACTATAAGATGTTGTAGTTTGTTACATACCTCTGGCATGGAACTCACTTCGTGCACTTGTCCAATAAGTTTACAGTAGGACTGAAAAAGCAACAGCAGCTGGAAGTGCAGTTTATATAATCTCTGACAGAGTTCCAATTGCTAAGGAAAGATTTATAGGAGAAGAAATAATTAACAAATATTAGTGAGTTTAGATAATTTCTGTTAACTAACAAAATACATTGAGACAGTTCTGTTCTCAAAAATATCATTTTACTAAAGTATGATCATAAACTATTTCAGAAAATAAGTAATGGTTTTTCTTCTGCAGGTAAGTCATATATGACATTGGAAATCAACATCATGATGGCTAGCTCTCATGTAGCACATGTCACCATCAGACTCAAAACATTCTGTTTTGGTTATCTTCACTGTGTCCAGTTTGCAGCTGGAAAGCTGAGACAGAATATGGGCGAAGTGACTTCGTGCATAGAACATGAAACTCCCAAACTTCAGACATGGTTGCAGACCTCTTCTAAGGGATGGATATCTAAGAGAGAAGCCATGAAATGGTTGTCCAAGAGGGTCAAAGCTCCTGCCTGCTTCTCTGAGGACAGAGGAGGAGAGGTGATAATTCTGTCTAGGAGCAAGAAGGAGGAAATGCCAGCTCTGAAACTTAAAACTTGCTCATGGATTTTCCACCATCTTAAAGAAACTATATGAAAGATGGATGGAGTTTAATGTATAAGAGGTTATTTGGCTTCTATGATGTATTCTCCCAGATTAAGTAGATGCTGCTCTATGAATATTCACTTGTTTCTTCCAGTGTAAAGTGCAGCATGACATAAAAGATGTCAGACACATTGAAATAATGGGCGATGGGCACAGCTGCCAGAGAGGTCAAGTTAAGATGCTTATGGTCCTGGTATTCCTGTGTCTAACAGGAGGGGAATCTCATAGTTCCACAGCTGGATCATGGTGAGGAAGGGAGGAACATTTAATCTTTGGCAAATTACGTAAAAAGTGAAAATCCTGCAAGTACAAGCCCTGACCTTGTACTGACCTTTTGGCAGCAAAGTCTTACAGACTTCCAACTGTATTTGATTTGCCTACTGTGACAGACATGGTGACCAAGGGTGGGCTCAGTGATATTTCCATCTGTTTGGAGGAACTAAAGCTGAGTTTCATGCCAAGATTGGCAGAAAAGAAGAAGCTATTCATGTCTTTCCTTCTTTAAAGCACTTCATATGTGTTCAGTTGCCAGCACATACTGTGGCTCTTTTGCTGAATTTGGGTCTGTGCAAATGTCAGCATAAATACTAATAGAAAGTACTTCTAGTACATTATAAATGTTAATTTGACTGTTTATTTACATATGGTTCAATATTTAAGTGCCACTATTTTTTATTAAAAAAGCCAAAATTAGAACCATAGCTTTAGCCTTCCAGTTCCCCAAATTTCTGTACCAGCCTCACAAGGCTGAGGGACTGAGGTCAAAAACAAATTTCATCTCTGTTCATCAGGGTGAGGTGGACACCCATATATGAACATCAGCCAAGGACACTGCCAAAACGAGGCAGAGCTAGTCTCCTTCTGAAGGAGGGCTATGGAGAAAAGTGGGAGCAGGAGGGGAGTGCCAAGCCAGGGGGTGTCAACCTATCAGGGTTTGTCCTGCTGAAGGCCAGGCAGACGGGGCTGCTCACACCTCAGCACTGCCACAGCAGCAGCTCAGCACTGTAAATTTGCCTGGTCTGAGCTCTGTGCCATTATGGATCTGGTATCTGAGTCAGTGTGTTTAATGTCTGTTACTGGTGGGCAGCATTGGAGTGCTTCTGCTCCTAATGGAAAGGAGGAATTTCAGCAAGGAGTCCTTCAGCAAGTTTTGAGATGACACGAAGCTGAGCAGTGCAGTTGACACAACAGAAAGACAAGATGCCATCCTGGACAAATCCAAGAAGTTGGCCCATGAGAACATCATAAAGTTCAACACATCCAAGTGCAAGGGGCTGCACCTGGATTGGAACAATCTCAAGCATGAGTACAGACTGGGAGAGGAACTCATTGAAAGCAGCCTTGTGGAGAAGAACTTCAGGGTTCTTGTGGATTAAAATCTGGACAGGAGCCAGCACTGTGTGCTCAGAGCCCAGAAGGCAAATCACATCCTGGGCTGCATCAGGAGCACCTCTCCTATGAAGACAGGCTGAGAGAGTTGTTTAGTCTGGAGAAGAGAAGGCTCCAGGAAGACCTTGTAACAACCTTCCAGTACTTAGAGGGGCTTATAAAAACGACGGAGAGCTACTTTTTACACAGGCAAACAGTGGTAGGACAAGGGTCAATAGCTTTAAACTAAAAGAGGAGAGATTTAGATTAGATGTTGAGAAGAAATTCTCTACTCGGAGGGTGGTTAGGCACTGGAACAGACTGCCCAGAGAAGTTGTGCATGCCCTATCCCTGGAAGTGTGTGAAGCTGGGTTGGATAGGGCTTTCAGCAACCTGACCTAGTGGAAGGTGTCCCTGCCCATGGCAGGGAGGTTGGAACTAGATGATCTTTAAGGTGGCTTCTAACTCAAACCATTCTATGATCCCACCAGACCTGATATGACAGCAAAGAGCCACAAAAGCTGAAAGAAGGCCCAGCAGATCCATGGCAGGGAATGGATGTGCCAGGACAGACTTGAGGACAGGGACAAAGCCCATCAGAACAAAGAGGCAGGGCATTAGGAACACTGCCAGTGAAATAAACCTGCCCAGAGGCCGTACTCTGTAACTGAGGGCACAGAGCACTGCCAGGTTTGCACTTGTGTGGCTAACCATTCTCCGCCCAAAATAAAGGCTGACTGTTTAGATACAACCTCCTGGAAATGACTTCTGTCTTCTCTCGAACTGTGCTGGGGCATGTCAGGGGCTGGCTGGTGGCCCAGCCAGGGAAGAGCGATCACCAGCCCAGGGACACGCTTCCTGCCTGCTCCTGCTCAGCTCACAAGCAGAGACAGCCTGAGGTTCTCCAGCAGGGATTAACTTCACTTTATTCAAATTTTGGAGACCTGGCAACACTACATAGCAGTTATATACACATATACTTGAAGTTGTCAGGGAGTTAATAATTAATTGAAAACCAGGACTTGGCATAACATCATTAAAAAAATAAAATCTCATGACAGCTTGGCATGTATCACTGGATTTTTTTTCAGTCCCTGGGGAACAATAATTCTGTTTCACCCTTCTGCTGCTAACCTGAATGAAAACAAAGGCCAAATTGATGATTCTAGTTTAACTGAGTATTTAGTCATTTATCAAGCAACTCAATTTCTGTTCTTCCTGAATAAGTATTAGAAACCAATAGTGGTGAAACTGTTCATCAACATATAAACAAAACACATTTGAAACACGACTGCCAAATATAAACTGCAGTTTTTCACTAGGACAAATGGAAAATTATTAAAGTAATAAAAAATGTTGTTTCCCACCTCAGGATACCACATCCATTCAAAGACTTGATTTTAAAACATATGTGTAAATGACCATTTGAAACAGCATATGAAGGTGTCAGAATTTTAGCACAGTATTTTTAGATTTCACAAAACACACATTAGTAGATTATTTTAGTCACCGCATTTAGAACCACCTATTCTATAGGAAAAATTTAACAAAAACAGAAAACATGCTTAGAGATAAAACAGTAAAATTGGGGTGTACTAGTCCATCTACAGATGGACAAAAAATATGAAAGAACTTCAACTTACTGCAAGAGATTCCATTTGCTACACAGCAAGCATGGCACAGGAGAAAGGAAAGGAAAGAAAGTATAGTGTCAGTGTAATGCATGCAATAGGAAGCACAGCCCATCTGTAATAGCATAACTTGTCAGCAGTATTAGCAATGCTTGCCTCAACCTGAGAATTGGTTGGAATATCACATACGACATGCACAGCATTCTTAATAAAAATCAAGCTTTCATTCTAATGGTAAATTCCAGTCTAAATATCCTCAGTTAGATCTTCAGATTTATTGGTTTAGATTTATCCCACCTAGTAGCACAGGAACTTACTGTGAAATTGTGTTAGAAAACTCTTGAAATAATACTTTTATTTAAATTTGCTTTCTTTCTTATTAAAAAGAGCTCATATTGCGAAGGACTAAAAAAATTAGGAAGGGTTTTCAAGTGATGGACAAAACTGAACTTTGCTATTTCTAAATATTTTCTTGTTTAAAAATACTTCTATTTTTTGGACTAATAGATCTAATGAAAATTGCAGGATAAGTTTTGTGACTGCTGGGCTTGTTCCTTGGCACATTACAATGGAAACATTTTGCATGTAACTTTTAAGTTATGACTATCATAAAGAAAAAAAAATGCATGGAAAATGCCAGTTTTATTTAACTACATGGCAATGCCACAAGTTGAGACAGTTTTGTATTACTTCCTCTCACCAGTAATGATTCACTGATTTGCAATTCTGGAGCTATTAAAATGTCAGTGTAAGTCCTGTTGCAATAGTAATAAAAATTCTAATTGACTTACATTAGCATTTCAAAGATTAGGGGGCTAACTGCTCTCTTCAAAAAAGAAATGTTCCTCTTCTCTTGCCAAGAACTAACATTTGCACTCTGTATTCATCTAATGCAACTTTCCTTTCTTTATAAATATTACAATCTCATTACATTTTACATGAACAGAGTCATCATGTAAATGCTGTAAGTAACAAACACAACCACATCTGCCCTGTTACAGCCTCATGTCTGTGCATATGCACACAGTGTCAATAAATATCTGGAATTCTTATTCAAATTATTTACCTTACCATCAATACAAAGGCAGAAAACACAGAAATGTAAAATAATGTTAACTTTGATGAGTCTAACCAAGTATTTCAGTCTGTCTTCTTTCCACTGGCCTTACTATTAAAAATATATGAAAAGTATTGTTCCAAATCCTGCACTACTTTTCTATAAAACTGTGACAAGCTAAGCTTTAAGCTCTTGTGATGTTTAATTTAATTCCTTTAACATTGCTTGAATAGTTTCTTCTTCTATTTAGTACACTTCAAAAACCCCTTTATATCTTGGCTTCCATGCAGTTCACGTAAATGAAGCTTTACAAAGTTAAATTCAAGATAGGAAGACGACAAGAGCAGACAGATCAGTAAATTCACAGGTGTGCTGGCCTGTGTTTTTCAAATCTTGTTGTCTCAAGCTACTCTGAAGTTTAGCATGCCACCAAGTTTCACTTGGACTTTCAAAAATACTGGAATCTGCATTTAATTTGTAATTTGCCATGGAATTTACTTTAAAGAAGGGGGAGAAAGGGAGGTGGAAGCAGCAAATAAGTGAATTCCATGAGTTTTTTGCCAGAAAACACTGTCTCCTCTGTACTGTTTCCAAATCCAGGACAAGCCAAAAAAGGGGGTGAGGAAGGGATTTCATATTACATGAAAAACCCTTCTTCACTGAAAGAAAATATAATGGATACAAAATTTCCCTGAGGTACTAATACTCAGCTCCATATTACTCTACAATATCATGATTGTAACCTATATTCTTCTCTCTTTCAGCATAAAATGAAATCTTCCTTGGAGGTTGAAAAGACATTAACTACTGGCTTAAGTGATATTTCTTTTATTCCCCAGCAGCAACGGCTCAAAGTGGAATGATCATAGCCTTCACACTTCTCAATTTCTAGTTTAATCCTATATTAAGAGAAGTGTTTTAGACAGTTGATAGACACTACACAATCAGTGGTTTTGGCAGCTGGAAATACCAAATGTTTAGAGCATTTGGATCATTTGCACAATTCGTTATGCAGTCAGTAAATGCAGCATCTAAGAAGGACACACTCCCTAGCAGCAACACTTTCATTTAGTTTTTTATTCCTAGAATTGCTGTTTTGTACTGTTAACAGACCAAGAAGACAGCAAAGCACTAATTTTTAGATTGCAGATCTTCTTGCTTTTTTAAGGAATCATTTTTACATACTGAAAAGGGATGACAGTTACATAATTACTTCTTAAGACATTAACACTTTGATGGCAACACAGTCTTCTGTCATTTACTGGCACAGAAGAATCCCAGCATAACAAAATAACTACTGCATGCAAGGGTTTATTAAATGCAAGTGCATTTTATTAAGGTATTCAACTTGACTTGGCATATCAGCAGACAGAACCTTTTCCCATGATCTATGAAGCTGGTTATATACACAAACTTGTATATATATTAGAGACAGAGAGAACAGCAGAGGCTGTGCATTCTCAAATATCCACTGGACTTGAAGCATAGCAGAAATTATTCTGCCTGGAGAAATCCACACACAGCCCTGTCTCTCCTTTAGAAAAGCTGCCTACCTGGGCTATTTTACCTTATTGTCAATCCATGGATCCATCAAACAACAGTCAGATAACTGACTATTGATTATTAAAATTTCTAGCTTAACAATGGTGTCACTGTGCCTTGAGCCCTACTGTATCTCAACTCTACTCCAGTTGACTAAGGCTCCAGTGGGTACACCTTGAGCCTTATTGGTGGCCTAGAGTGATTGTACCTTTAGCCACAGAGAAGCTCATAGCAACAGATACAGTCTGATTTTCTGGGAAAAGTTTTTAGGGGGTGCAGCATGTTTTAAATACCTATTAACAGTTTGAGTTTGCAAAGCCCACACCCATTAGCTTGTAGTGAGTTTTGGGTCGAGGAAGGATTGAAAAAGCTGTATACTGACTTTGGACTTACAGAGTAAACTGAATGTCTCATGGGGAAATAGTTATTTGAATTAGCAGTGTTAATTGAACAAAGGGGATCTTCCAAATACCTCTTTTCCAGAAAAGCAAACAAAGAAACAAACCAACACAGACTTTGACTAGATTAAAAAAATTCCTTTCTTAGTAAGGCTGAGGAAGGTACTGATAGCTGTACTCACCTAAGACTTACACCTGGACAGACAGCACAATAGCATGTGCAATTATCTTTTGTCTTTAGATTGACTCTTATGTCATTGAGACTCTGTTGCTCAAAGTAGCATCAAAGCTTACAAATCAGACACGTCCAAATAATGTAAACTGTTGCAATAATAAGGCGGGGTAAAAACATTCCAGGACATGAAGCTTTTACCCAATTTCAGAAAAGTTGCTAGCTCTAGCAGCTGACCTAGACAACTTCTATTTCAAGCTTCTTTAATGTCAGAATAAGCAATTTTTGCCTTTGGCCATTTTCAGTAACAGTAACAATAGTCAACAAATCATGTGCAATTATTCTGAAATCAGATCTGATTAGATAAACTGGTGCCAAAAAAGTTACCAGCATCAGGAGGCATTTGTGATGCAACCACTTGTGATGATGCTGAATTTGGTCTCACATCTGTCTCATTTGTAAAGGGGTCTATTTTCACCTCAAGCTTTTTACCAGGTGAGGACTTCTAAGAATCTTAAGATTTCTTCCTTCTCTAGAGCAAGCTGTTGCTTTTCCTTCCTTCCAATTATTTCTGAACCTTTTCCAGAAGTAGCCTGGGTTTGTGCTTGGCTAAGCAATTTCTGGGACAGAAGTTTTCAGCAGGATTTCAGGCCCTAGACTAAACCTCAATGAGTTTAAGAGCTTAGGCAGGTTCCTTTGTGATTACCACTATAAGACAGAATTTTTGCTCCTACAATTATTAGATTCTTTAGCCTTTCATGTTGAAGGAAAAGTGAAGAGGAAAGACAAGAAAACAAATACTTGCCAGTCTAGGAGTAATTTTTCCTTGTCCCTTCCTAATCACATTTCCTCAGTTTCCCTGGCCTCTTCCTCCTATTACACTTTTATTGAATAAACAGATTGTTCCTTGAGGAAACGTTGCTTCAGTTGATAGGAAAATTAGTAGGGGAAGAAAATAAATATGCCTGTTCATCAAACACCTACCATCCTGTCAACTTACAAGGAATAATGCATTTTGGCCTGAAGGAATAATGCTGGGGAGAAGCTGGGGACTCCTGAAGAAATGAAAAACCCTTATTTTTTCAGTCTGTCCGATAAGCAGTATAAATACTAACCCTGGCTTCACAAAACACACATTTAATTCTGAAACAGAGAGCACCTAGTTATAAAGACCTACACAAATGGAACATGACATTTACTGACTTTTAGACGTGTTTAGGCCAGCTATATGAGCTCAGTTCACAGTTTATCCTCAGCATGCTCCTCAGCATTCTCTCCTCTACTTTTTCAAAAAAGAAACAATGTAGGTGATCAGCAAGATCCCATTCTACGGGTTTCCAAAACAGGGATGAAGAGGATAAATTAAGCTGTGTACTGCAAGATATGTGACACTACAGCCTGAAGTCACTGTTCAGGGTGTTGCACATCAGAGGGAAGAGAACGCCCATGCACGTTCCACTCTGTGTCCCTCTCCTGATGCGCTTGCAGGAGAGACAGTGGTACGTATTCCAGGTCTCTCTTTTCTAGGTTTGGGAAGAGCTCACTTGTAACTTCCCTGTACACCACCACAATTACAGAAGAGACAGTATCTTATTTAAATGCATTGGAAAGTGTCTAACTTTTGCTGGTGCCAATGCTATGTGGGGGAAGATTGAACAATTTTCCCACCGCCTGTGGTTGCAGCCAGAGGATTTATTAGCAAATTAGATTTGCTAATAAGGTCATGAAAGCCAAAATGCAGGGGTGGCAAGGATTTGGAATTCTTGGAAAATGGCATTAAAGAATAAAAATCAAAGTAGTTCAAAGACAGGAAGGCAAATACATAGAGATGGGAAAGAGAGGTTAAGATTAAGATAGAAAAAAATAAAGTGAATTAGGGGAGAAGACAGATAAACTGAAACCAACATAAGAATAAAACAAGGTATTTGAAAAAAAATGGTTACAACAGGCAAATCTGTGTTCTGAAAATGTCATAATGATCTTTTATAAGTTAAAATACATTGAAAGAGGAAATACCACTTTTTTCTATATTTTGTTGCTGTTTCCTGATTTTGATTAATCATCTCCAGTCCCCTCTTTTTCCCATCCCTCCATTCTTTTTCCTCCAAAAGGAAAAACCCCACCAAATAACATTTCTTAATTTGTTATACATCACCAAAATATCATCTGTTTCCTATAGTAAGTATGTCAAATAATAATAATGACTGCTATGGCGTTGATTTCTGACAATATGATTTCCTAACTGGAATCAACAAATATAAACAAACAAACAAATGCACATGTCCATGCGCGTTTTGTTAAAAATTGATAAAGAGGTATTTTGCCTTCACTCTAAATACTTATCTACAGCATAAATCATTTAATTGGCCATTTTATAGTAATTGTTTCATAACTGCTAATCTAAGTGTATTTCAACCAGGCAAGCCTTGCAGTTGGGCAGACTGAGTCTGTAACAGCTGTAGATAAAATCAGAGTAATATGGAAGGACAGTACAGCAGGAATGATTTTCAGAGACTCTGCTCTGTGGAAAACTGCTGCTGCAATATCTTTCTAAAATGGACAGCACACCCAACCCAGGCAGGGTTAGCTCTGCTTCCTCATCTAGACTAGGAAGGCAGAAGTACTTCCTCTGAATACTTCCCATTTCCTGTGGCCAGGACTGAGACAACAACAAGCTTCGAGCCTAAGGTGTGAAAACTGGATTATGCCCAAGCCCAGCAGAGAATCAAGGAGGAAGTATAGCAGGCTCTTGTGGATTCAAGAACAAGATATATCACACTTGTCACTTTACGGAAGAGAAATAATAGTGGCCATTCATTACCTTCTCTTCTGAGTCCCCTGGCTGGCAGGTAATAACTCCATCTCGCGAGCCTCCAGCAAATGTTGCCTTGCAGTTTGCAAGCCACTGTTTTTAGAAAGAAATTAAAGAAGGTAATAAGATCTATGGTTTGATTTGAAAAAAAGGTAAGCGGTATTTTAGTTTCACAGTTCAATATGTAAACAAAAATTTGCAATTGCATTTTTTATTACCACAGACTGTGACAATTTGCTTTGACTGTAATTAAAAAGTGTAGTCTTGATTTCTATTAGTGTTTCAATTGCATGTACTAAGAAAATTAATGAAGAAATAGGAGAGAGACCAGGAATATTAAAGATACCATTGTTTCTAATATTAAGGGATACAATAGCTATTTTTTAGTTCTGGTTCATACGTTCAGGAAGAAAAATTCAATGAATCCAGTATCTGAAATATGTTTTTGTACTGGATGTTAGTTTAAACAGATCTGAGTGGATGTGCAGTTTCCTGACATAGCATAAGTATTCAGACAAAACCAAGAACATAACATAATTCAGCATACCGAGAGTGTTGCCTCTTTCCTATTGTTGTATGTGTCCAGGTACTCCTGCAGCTCTAAAACACTGAACTTCAGCTTTTCAAGAAGGCCACAAGAGAGCAGCTGGAGAAATGAAATCAAAAGGTCTAGTAAATGTCACTATAAAAGAATACAAATATTAGTATAGTAGAAGGTATAGGAATGATATTGCATAAGAATACTTAGATTTATATATACTAATACTGAAAAATATTTACATTTATGCAAAAATCTACATAACTAGAATACTATACTGAAAAGTCAACAGCAGAAGTTGCACCTGTGATAATGTGGAATTGAAATGGTGTTCAGTGTTTAATGGCTTTGCAGAGGACTTCTCTAAAACAAAACCGTGCACAACGCTTAACCGGTTACTCCCCACAGCTCTCTGATGATGTAAGGCACAGCTCTTCCACGGTCACTGCAGTGGGCCCAAGATTACACTTTGCCAGTTTCTACCTCTAAACTTCAGTGTGGGAGGTCACACTGTCCTGATGCTGCTGGATAAACATCAGCCAGAATGAAGACAATGGAAGTGCTATCTCATTCATTCCCTAATATAAATTTTTATAGAATCATAGAATCATTAAGGTTGAAAAAGACTTTCAAGATCACCAAGTCCAACTTAATACCATCATGCCCACTAAACCATATCACAAAGTGCCACATCATCGTGTTTTTTGAACACTTCCAGGGCTGGTGACTCTACCGCTTCCCTGGGCAGCCTGTTCCAATACTTAAACACTATTTCAGTGAAAAATTTTTCCTATATCTAACCTGAATCTCCTCTGGCACAACTGGAGGCCATTCCCTCTTGTCCTGTCGCTGGCTGCCTGGGAGAAAAGGCCGATCCCCACCTGGCTACAGTCTCCTTTCAGGCAGTTGCAGAGAGTGATAAGGTCTCCCCTGAGCCTCCTTTTGTCCGGAATAAACAACCCCAATTCTCTCAGCTGCTCATCATAAGACATGTTCCAAACCTTTCCCAAGCTCCATTGCCCTTCTTTGGACACGCTCCAGCACCTCAGTGTCTTTCTTGTAGTGAGGGACCCAAAACTGAACCCAGCACTCAAGGCGTGGCTTCACCAGTGCCGAGTGTCACTGCCATGGTCCTGCTGGCCACTGGCTGATCCAAGCCAGGATGCCACTGGCCTTCTTGGCCACCTGGGCACATGCTCTATCATGTTCAGCCAGCATCATCTAGATCACATCACAGTTGACTCCAATGAAACCACTAAATATATTACCATCTTTCATGCTGAACTATGTAAAAAATAGCATCTCCTTTTTCATTTGCAGAGACAACTGGGTCCAGTAGGCACCTGTTTTATATTGAATTTTGGCACATATGCTCAAGACATCATAACTATTCCATGGTTCTATGATTTTATGATTTTTTACTGCTCATCTGTCACAACTTATTTAATAAAATAATATAGAAAATGCATGGAAATATGGTTCAGAACAGGAGATAAAAAATATAGATAGGAAGTGAGTTCCTTTTAGACACATTTGGGTGCCTGTTCAGGAGTTGCTCAAAAGAGAAAGAGCCAGTAAAACAACACACCGCAATGAAGTACATGCCTTTTGAAAGGAATATACTCACTGTTTCTGCATCTACAAAAAGGGTGGGACACTCTGAACATGATGTTAACATCTGAGAAGACCTCACAAACTTGGAGCCTATTCCTCGCAAGTTGTCTCCCAAGTAACTAGCTGCATCACAGGTTAGGAAACAGAATCTTTTCTGAATATTCTGGAAAGCAAAATACAGTTTATTACATTATTTACTCAACTATGAGCTTCCTTCTTTGTAAACAAATGGCATGGTTGTTTTTCTTTGCATAATAAAGTACAAAAGGGACCATCTCCCTGTGGAGAACTGAATGTCTGCTCTAGGATACTGAATAATAGTTATTATGCTGGAGACAGTGTACAGCTGGGCAGCTGTGAAACTAATTACAGAGTTCATCATAATCTACTGCTGAAATACATTCTTTCTTGTAAAGATGAATCAATCTTTATAAAGCCTTTTACCCAGCGGTAGCTTTTCGTCTTGTCTGTACAGAGTTAACAGAGTTGATCAGCACGTTACTTTTTCTGCCCATTCCGGGCATTGTTTTGTTAATATTCCACGTCAAGTGGCTAATCACATAATATAATGGGCATCCTAATGCCAAACAGCAGCATGGAAAAATCCGAAAAAACCTTTTGTTTTCCCCTGTGGGAAGAACCTTCTTACTAAAACTTTAGTGCTGCCTGGGAGGATTCCAGAAATACTGCACTGCATCCGGGAATTATTCTTCTCAGTAGATTTTTTTTTGTGTTTTGAGTCCTAAACCAGTTTAGTCTTCCAGAAACATTCTGCTGCTTTTCAGTGACTAACACATAAAGTGAATAAAAAATAAAAATAATATATTAATCTTGCAGTAACTGGAATAATTATATTGATGAATACATATCATGTTTCACTGCCCAAATATATTTCACTAAGGCCTAGTGTTCAGTAGGATGGGAGTAACATGAGAACATTTTAAAAAATATAAATATGCAACATTTTTATATGATTCATTCCAAGTTATTCCAATAGGCATTTCTCTGAGGAATGTAGGTTAGGACCTGTACTACCACAAGCATGCCTCACTGGAGAGAAGCACTTCCCAAATACCAATCTGGATGACAGACATAGAGAGCCTGCTACTGCTCCTGAACTGGTGCATCGAAGTGAAGTATTAAAATCAGGTGAGGTGAATTCAGAATTTATTGATAATAGAAGATGTTGGATTGAATGATTTAAAAAAAATGCTAAATAAGCCCTCACACTCTACATAAATTATACACTATCAATGATATATAAAATGGTCAAAGTTCCTCTACCAATTGATTTCGTAACTACTTATTTGTGAATCTCTCTCGAAAGCATCTGAACAGCCCATCTGAACATAGTTAGGATTAGATGAGACTGATACTGGTCTTACCAGATGTTTCTACCATCTTACTTCAACTCAGAAACAAAGGAGTACACACCTCACTCAGCACATGGTACGGATTCTCTGCTGCACTGACTCTGTAGTAGAGGCAAGTGTCTAGTTCCTAATTACCACCAAACCAGATAAATTGTTATTTTTATAAACAACTAGTGGAATCATCTGAATCATAGGGTTTGGTGACACTTGGAGATTTACTACTATGATATCTTCCAAAAAGAAAGATTCAATCCAACTCTCAGCGAAACAGTTTCTGATATGTCTTCCAGCAAAGGAAAGAAAGAGATTTAGATTTGATCCCAACCAAGAGAAAGGAACTAGCTGAGAAGACAGAAGTGGAAGGAAATTTATAAAGACAGATTATGAAAGAGAATTGAAGAGACATTGGTTGAAAGGACCTGTGGAGAACATCTGATCCAACCTTCAGCTCCAAGTGGGTCTATTGCTGACCCCAGATCAGGTCAGACATGCTTTTAACTAGGTGAGTCTTGAAATCTCCAGGGTCAGAGCATCCTAAGGCTCTGGGTAACCTGTTTAGGTGCTGAAATGCCCTTCTGGGGAAGAGCAATTGAGTTTGTAAATCTGAGACAGTGAAGGAGAGAGATTACAGAAATAATACAACCGACTTCAATGCATTCAGAATTTACAGGAAGGAGCTCATTAGAAATAACTTAATGAAGAATGAAGATAATGAGAGTTAGCCATTCATTTAGGGAAAAAAAAAGAGAGCATAAGCACATTCTGTACCACTGAAAGATACAAAATATGTTACAACATACAACTGGCTAAATCACAAATACTTCACTTGGGCAAATACTCATAAAAAATACAGAACAGAAAGTGAAACTGCGTTATGTTGCTAAATTGGGTACCAAAACTTGTATGGCCATGTAGGGACAATAATCACAAAGGGAGGTGCCAAGTAAACTAGTAAGAGAAAGAGAGAATGTCAAGAAGTAACCTAGAAATAATTAAGAGGAAAGCTAAGGAACCATAATGGAGAGAAATAACTACTAACAGGTGCTCCTGACAAGACTGATGTGTTTTGTGCCTTCTTTTGCCTTACTGCTTCCAGAAAAGGCTTTTGTATACAGGTAACAATAAGACATCTATAAGAAAAAGCAGGTGAGAACAGATCTTGCTAACTTAGATATGTTTACTTCTTTGCAGGTTAGGGAAATTCATGCTATGATAGTTATGATACTGGGTAAAGAGATCATAACAAATATCTTAGAAAACTCACAGAACGCAGCATTATTTATGAAAATAACTTCCTCAGAGCATTTCAGTCATGGCTTCATCAAAAGCTGACCAGTTTACTATTTAAATTCAAGAACAGATATTCTTCCTCTACTCCTTTCCTTTCAGGTATTCATAAAAGCATCATCTACAGCTAAGATGATAACGGTCTTGAACAGTGTTTTAAATTACTAGCTGTGAAACAATGAGAGACTGTACTTTGCTATGTATAGTACTCCACTATATTTATTTTGCAATCATATGGACTAGCAGTTCTATAATAAATTATCACCTCAGCTATGTCCTCCTGGGTGCAGACTACAGGGGCTGAAATCTATCAAGCAAGGTCTGAATGCAGTATGTATTTTATGAAATGGGATTACTGTGAACAGCAATGTCAACTGCCAGCATATTATGAATAAGTATATGCCTGCATACGGTCACTGTGCTTTGTGTCCATGTAAACACTAAAAAATATTCTCAGAAAGTTTTCTTCTTGCCCTCAGGTTTCCTCTCCTGGGAAGAGGACTTTACATAACAAAATGCTTGATTGTGGAAGCTACTGGCTAGATCTGAAATCTATTTGTCTTGGAACTGTCTGGTCTACTGGAAGACATTTAATTTGAGGGAATATAAAGAGGCAGCAGTAAAGATAATCCAGAGATCTCTGACCTATGACTTGTTTACAGGAAAAGTACTTCAGTAATCTCAGGAATTTTAAACAAATTTAGCGTGTTGTGGGCAAACATCCAAGATACCATTAACTTGATGCAGACTGAAATGTAGGCGCCCTGGAAAATGCACTTCTTTCACTTCACCAAGTATTTAATTGACAAGCTCCTCCAAACAAGGATTTTGTTTCACAGTTAAGTATTTTGGCAGTACTTTGCATTGCAAGCCTAGCACACAGTGGGCTTGTTTCTGAAATTTCCTGTTAATGAGGGCCAAAAGTCAAAGTTAGCGGATGAGTAGTAAAGTTTGATGGTGCAAACACAAAACAATTCCAGGCAAGCAGGGATCTTACAAAAAGAATAAGGGAAAATGATACTCCTATGTTTTAACCCTGAAGAGAGGAAAAAAGCTATTTTTATAAACTAAAAAGACAGCTGTGACTCTGGCTAAAAATTGTGACGTATTGATATTATTAACACCTTTTTCCTTCTCCTCCAATATCAACTGAAGAAAAGGAGTAGGATATCTTCTAAATATAGGGCAAGCACAACAGCAAGTGTAGTGTGTGCACACTAGGACCTGGAGTTAAACAGGTACTTTACAAGTTATATTTAGGCCTTTTGTTACACAGTACTGTTTATTCAGTCTTCAGAGGTGTGACACCAGGTCCTTTTCACCTCTTCAAAGAGAAGAAACAAGGACAAATAAGTCTCAGAACACTTCAATAGGGCTATTAGACTCTAGGAGTGAGGTAAGGGCAGAAAAGTTGGCATCATGAATAAACACAGGACTAACACACAAATCAGCACTGGGTTTTTTCCTTCCAAGTAATTATTTATCAGTGTTTAAAAGAATGCCTATAAGACACCCATATTTACATTTAGCACAATGTTAAAGGAGGACAATGTGCAGCTAGATAAGACATTCAACTCCAGGGGAGCACAGAGGAAAAATGATGAAAAAGATTCTTACTGTATGATGCTTCTTTCTTACAAGGTTAGTCTTAGAGGTATGAAAAGATCTTGGAACTGTGTATTTATTAACTGTTAATAAAAAGTTGTGTACTTTGAGATCATGACTACTTTAACTCTGCACAAAGTTATCTGGCTTCTGCATACACTGCTCGACCATGCTAAACATCCTGCAGCTGCAGGAGAAGCAATTAAAAAAGGCTTTAAAACTAATTACAGATAAAACCAGACAGTCATTCCTTAGAACAGCTTGTATTTGGCTCTTTTTTTTCTTTTCTTATCTTTTTGCAAGATTCTTATCTTTGCAAGCATACAGTTTTAGAAAGGAGAAATATATTTCCAGTCTTCAGACTCAATCTCTGGAATTTATGTTACATGATGGCAGCTGGGTATTTCTATTCAGATTCAGATGAATAGGTACAAACCATTTAATAATGTTGACATTTACATAGAGACACTCAGATTTCAAGAATTTGAGATAGAAGAGCAGATGAACAATAGTTTGAGATTAAAAAGGTTATTTCCTTGTTTCTTGCAGTTATTGTTTCAGGCTGTTTGTAAAGCACTGAAGAAAACACTCTTTAAAGTGGATCCATATTTTGTAATGTTACCTCTAAACCTGCAAGTATGAGACACACACTATTTTTGTGGCAACACTGGTCACAGAAAATAGTGTTGCATGAAAATGTAGTATGGCAATTCTGTAGTATGCAAAATTTCAATGGTTATATATCTAGTAGTTCATTACTGGTACTGCTACCAAGAACTACTGTTTGCCACACACAATTTAAACATTTTGATTTTTCACCTTAAACTTATTTGCTCACCTTAAACAGGGAAGAGAACACATGAAATGTATAAACTGCACAGGAACCATCAGAGTCGCACATGAGCTGGTTGATATGGCTACGCCAGGCTTCTTCTGCATCATCACATGCTGCTGGCTGAAATGCAGCAAGGATGGCAGAAAAAAATGGTGAGGGAGGAGGGGAGGCATTTCGATCACCATCTCCAAAGCTGAAGGAGAAAACAAAAAGGTGATGAAAGGAGAATACCACGAAGGTGGCAGATAAAACATGCTATAGCAGAAGAGATAAAATCACAGGACCAATTACAGCATCTTTCTAAAATTATTAATGAAATTTCAAATTTCTTTTGAAGGCTTCCAAGATGTTGGCTACAATGAGAAAAACCTCCAAATCAGAGTGCCCATCTTCAGGCCATTATCATCTATTTTCCTCCATCCCAGAACACTTGAACTGTTTTATTGTGTCATTATTTGAAGGAAGAACGCTAAAACTTCACAGAAGGATAAAGCCCATGAAGAAAAACTCTCCTCTCTCTCTCTCTCTCATCTCCTTAATACAGGCTAATTGCAGTTTAACTCAGCATCCAAACTCTGAAAGAGCTCCATATGGCAAGGAAAAATCTTCGTGCTTTTTGTAACATATACTGGGTGAGCCACATTCACCAGCAGCCTTAGGAGTACATAGTTGGGAGTTTTAACAATATTGAGACTGCCTTTCACGAGAAATCAGAAGGGTGAATACACAGCTGATCTCTGGAACAGGTACCTAAGTAATATCTCCATTACTGCAAATCTCTTAAAATCCTTCTTTTAATTAAGTTTGTTATGTACATAATGACTAACTGCATAGATGTATGCAAACCTCATATCTTGCTCTCCCTAGAAGAAAAAGCTTGGTTTGGGTTTTTTTTCAGTTATGTGGTAATTATGCAGGTAATTAGGGCATTGGCTTCTCACTGATCCAAACTCATGAGAATTTTAAAACTCCTGTGGCCAAAACAGCCATTTCATTAACCACCACCTTGTTACCACTTTGCTGTACATCGTGAAAGAACTTGTATGAATAACACCATATAAAAATACCTAGCAAGAGCAAATTGTTCCAGCCTGTCAGCTTTCTCTTCAGTTTCTATCATATCCAGACTAAGGCTATCACTGCATTCAAATGCTCCAGGAAGTTCATTTGTAGACCCTGAAAGGTCATCTTCATGGACTGCTATATCTTGTTCTTCACGTACAGCTTCAGCCTAGGGGAGTGAATGATGATGTCTTAGAAAACAGCAAATTAGTAAGTTAATTCCTCTAATAAATAGAAATAAAATAAATTTAATGAAAAAACCCACCTGACAACGTTACACTGAACAGATATAAAGCCATAGATTATAAATTACATGAACCAACTTACACTTCAAAAATACTGTATTTGCTTAACTTGCTGTCTTGGATAAATATTATTTTTAAGGCATTTTTCAACTTGTCTAGCAAAGAATTTCAGATTTCAATGCATGTGGCAACATAGCAGGGAAGTAATTTTTCAGGAAAAACAATAGGGTTCTTGTTACTGTCAGGCTGTCCTTGTCACTTAACATTTTATAGCGTTCAAGGGTGTATTAAAGCCTCTCAAAACATATTGAAAACAATCACTGTCTGAAAGCCTATATGCATGTTTAGAACTGAGAATCAATTTTACCATGTCATTTACATTCAAGAGGAATCCAAAGCATTTTACAGGCCATTAAAAGGATTATGCTTAATTTCCTTCCTTTTTCATCTATTAGCTCCTAAAGCTCTTGATTTTTTTTTTAATTTCTCTTGCATTTTTAGTCTGAACAAATTTTGTTTCAGTTTTAATCTTTTGGCTTTTGTCTGCCTCATCCACAGCATCCTGCAAAGCAGTACCTGTGGGGATGACTGCAGTGGGTAGCTCAAACCTTTGTGCACATATTCCCATGTGCATGTACATACATGTCTTGGGAATTGGTAAGAAGAGAAATCTGTGGCAAGTGGAATTATGGGTGAAAAGTGGCCCTCTGCAGTTTACCAAATCTGCTTGGATCCTACAGATAAATTCTGGGGATATACATCTGTAAAAATGAAACCAGACTTGTATTGGAAAGGACAGGATCAGAAATTAAGTAAGAGAATGCTTTTTTTTTGGTTTGCTTTGTACCCTAAGCAAAAGAGATAGGAATATTCCTGAGTTCAGGGTGAATGAAATTAATCATAATCCAAATCATCTTTAAAAGAGTAATGCAAGCTATATGGCTGAATTATCAGAATAGGAACCAGAGCACCTGGTAGGAAGTGTCAATGTTTCGTGCTTCTTCAAGAAGTAATTAGTATTAACCACTGTCAAATATTAAATATTAGCTTGAAAGAACCATGGGTTTCTTCACTGCAATGACAATGTTTGCATGAGGAAAACACATTTTTTATGGAATAGGGTAGTGGAGGAAGGAGGAGGAAGCAAACACCTCCTACTCACTGGAGTCCAATGTGATGCCCCAAAAGCAAAATTAAAAAGTGAACTATGAATATTCATGCAGGATTGTAGTACACTTCCAGAAATCTGTGAGTTTAGATAACTTGAAAAATATATAACATAGCATCATTTGAATCTTTGTATCCCTCATAGCATCCATCTGTCTTCCAATCCCTTGTAAGTACTATATTAATTATTGTGATCACTATCTTTAATAGAAAGTAAATTTAACCAATTTCATGCTGTTAACAATAATACTGGGATTTTGGCACTGAAACATCTAGGAAGAGGCCTGCATAATCAATCTGTTTCTCTCCTTCACTGTATCTGTTTAAAGGTTGAGGAGATATTTTTGGTTTAACTTATGATGCAACAACTAAACATTTTCGTAAACTGCTAAAGAAGTAACAAAATTTCAATTGCATTGATGACATATCCTCAGCTCTCTGAAAAGAAGAATTCAGAGGAAAAGAGAAACAGGAAAGAGCTCAGATTTTGTGTTCTCAAATTAAGTAAAAATTATTTAGGTGTACGTTTCAAGTTTTCTGACTAAAAACTGGATAACATCTTCCTTACACTGACTCGAATTTGTTTTGAGTAAAAATACAGAAGGATGCACACAGAAGAAACTATCTTTGAGGCAAAAAAAAACCCCACTAAGAGGGCATTCTGTGCTTATCAATTCAAACCTCTTTGCAACACCAGTAACATGGGCTATATTTTACACCAATATCAAACCTGTACCAGGACTAGCTGAATTTGCCTGTCAATTCCACAAGAAACTGCTATGATTTTACGTTCTTTACTTCCTTTTTCCAAAGCTTTTAATTTTTAATGAATACCGGCACATGGGACATTGAAGATTTTGACAGTAAAGATTCGAAACCCCCAGACATACATGAAACTCCTGAACTGTGGTTTGAAATTCTTAATGTACACACCAACAGCTACTGCAGCTGGATGCAGGAAATCAGCTGCAGTCACCACCTGCAATTGTGTCTGCTCTGACTGCTGCTTCCTGAACTGAAATTCTGCCAACTTCTGCCGTTTATGGTTGTTACGTGGTGTCTACCAGCAGTTGTTTTGACAAACAATAATCAGTTTACGTTCTCCACAAGCACTGTTTGGAGAGGTTCCCCTCCCTTCCTATCCTTACACATGCTTCCCTTCTCCTCTCCTTTCTTCTTACTGCACAGGTTTCTGACACAAACAATTTGTTCAATGTTCAGCACAATTCCACCCTCCTTTTCTATGACCTCTTCAGTAGAAGTTTCCATTACTTCGGATATATGCAGTGCTAGCAGTACTGTACCAATTTTTTGTGTGGCTGCATTTGGAGGGGACCAAGGGCAACAACTGGAATGAAAGCCAATGATTACACAAGATATATTCCTCCCCTGCCCCGGTCTCATACACTACTCTTTCTGCAGAAGTCACACAATTTAGACATGACAGAGAAGCTTTACTGACCTAAAGCCACTGATTCACACACACACACCCCACCCCAGGCTATATTTCTGGAGGGGCAGTGAGAGGAGTAGGTTCACCTAATCTCTCACAAGCAAGTATTGTTAAACTGAAAATTAAAGAAACCATCTCCATAGTGATAATAATTTACCAACCTTGCTCTGTCTTCACCTTCTGATAGAGTTCTCTAAAGTACACTGTGCTGAACATGGTTGTTGTATCCTTGCAAATCCTGTCTCCCCACCCACCCAGGATGGCTTAATATTGCGGTCATGAATTTAAAATTTCTGCATGTCTGCCAAAAGGCAAGTACTGAATCCAGGGCACACAACTGTACAATAGGTCCCCACATACAAAAAAATTTCAGAGAATACAGGCATACGCCCACCACATGAGTTGGCATATCGTTCTTTTAAATCAGCAAGAGGAACAAAAGAATATTGCCTTGGAGTTGTAACGTGTAGGCAGTTCATGAATTTGTCTTCCAATGAGCTTGCAGTATTTTGGTGCATATGTAGTGCAACTTACTTAAGAAACAGTAAATAAAACCTTTTAATGAAGAAAGTACAAGCAGGAAGGAAATGATACAAAAGTGCAGCAGCGCATGAATGTATTGTACTATGCCATTACACAGAGGAAGACAGAATGTACTCGATTTCACAGATCAAACCCTTTATGAAAGTGCAAACAAAAAAGATAGTAAAAGTGTTATATAAAATACAGTCCAGTTGGAAAATAAATTAAAAAAATGTATTCACCTTGGCTTCTTCAGACACTTGGAGATTATTCATATCAGGCAAAGACACATCAAAGCTGGATGTTCCCATATTAAAATGATGAGGGTCTGCTGAGGTTGTGTCACATGATGTAGAAAGTGAGTCAATATGATTTGCATCCTCAGATGGGGAAAGAGTTATAATCTGTTTAAAAGACAACAAAAGCACAGAAGAACTGAGCCTACAACTACCCTACCACACACTGCTTTTGTGAACATGCAAAGCAGACATTGTCTTAATGGACAGTGACAATGGCTCTCTTAGCTTGTATATAGACACAACCCTTTCAATATTTCTGTCATAAAAATTTTATTAAAAACATCCCAGAAGTGAACAATGAAGATCTGACTCAGTTTACCAACCTGGAGTCTTGTTCTATTTCTTTAAGCATTAAATAAATCAGAAAGATTTCCTATTGGCCAATTGTAAAAAATTGTAAAAAATAGTAAAAAAAGGGCAGATAATATCTGATGTTTCCTGTGTTTCAGACTTTGCGTTAGCATTCCTGTTTACCTTTGCAAATAAGGGAAAATGCACCCACCAATTTCAGCTGATTAGATTGCACCTGGGCAGAGGAAACTAAAGGCCCAGTTTGTTTAAAAACACAACCCTATCTTTTCTTAAATTTCAAGTTTGCAACTTACTAGGTCTGAGTTCTCCAAGATTTGGCTGGTGGTCAGGTCCTCCTCCTCTGATGACTCATCTGAGTCCTCACGGTTCATTTTGTTCAGGCTGGGTGTGCTCCCTGAGAGCTGGTTTTCTTCCATGAGCTGCATGTCACACTTGTCCAGGCTGTCCAGGGACCGTCTGCGCACTCCCCAGTTGAAGTTGTCCATGCTCTCACCCTGAAATCAGATATAGGGTCAGATTTCTTGACCTAATCTTAAACTAATTATACGCAAACACCTAATCAAAGTTAGCTCCAGAAATATTTTAATGGAAAAATATAGTAAAAACTTGATATAAGCATTATTTTGTTTGTTCACCTGGAGATAAGAGCAGAAGCATGGAAATGGCAGTTAAACGAACTTTCAGTCTTTTCAGTATTAGATGTTTTTCATGCATTTGCTAAGAATTTGTTTTTTGTAAGTCCACATAATCACACTCCTCAATACCGGTAGAGCAATGACAGGCAAAAGAAAAGTTTGGAAGCAATTTTAAAAGATTTTTCCATGATGTTGAAAAGTATTAGGAGCACAGTTCATACCAATGGTTCAATTGTTAAACTTATGTTAAAGATTTTAGATTACATAACCAAAACAGTGAGCAGATTTGAAGAAACCCTTGCTTTACACAAAAAATGTAACAGCTAAAGCAGCACTTCTTTTAAACATTTATTCCAGGCCCATATTGCTTATTTTTTAATCTATTTGAATTATTTGAAGCTATATTTTGAGAATAGCTTGACAAGCATTGCCTGAGATCTCACATTTTAAAAAGGACACAGTCAAATGGAGCAAACATTTTACACTGACTTTCAGTTCCAATCCCACACGCAGTTACATAAAGCTCAGTGCAGGAAGCAAATTACGCAATCATTTGTTACGCTGGTGAACTGATAAAAAGTTCACTTGACTTCTTTCATGTATAAAAATGACTATTACTTTCCCTCCATTTTTCCATTTATTTACTTTATCTATTTTCCAGTGGACTGTATGTCTTTTCCCTAATTGCAATAATCTCTTGCTCCCTTCCTAAGTCCAGCCAGGTTCCTCTCTGGCAAATGCAGGACCACATCCACAACTACTCCTGCCATGGACCTGCAGAGGCAAAAGAGACCTTACACAGCAAGAAAGGTGCCCCCCAGAAGTGTCCAGTTGCAGTTTTGGGTACTTTATCTAGGTGAAAGCCCTCAATGCTGCATCAACACGGGAAGGAAATTTATAGAGAAAAAAATGTTTCTTTTTAAGGTTCAGGGCTGCCTGTTTTAAAGAATAAGACTGTAGTTGTGACACTCTTAAAAAAGCAAGTCAATTGATAAAAATTCAAGCTGACAGTGATATTTTAAATATCAATTAAAAAAAATACAGTTCTGCCTAAAAATTAATATTCTTATCAAATCACTGATTATGATTATTTCCTGGGTTTATGCAGATCAAAATTATGTGCAATCATAGAGAAAGAGCTCTCAGTTCAGTAAGGTCCCTTAAACAGAGCTGTTATTTTAAACACTCAAGTAATCCCCATTCAGGACTACTCAGACATTTACTGAATGGGGACCAAACTGCATAAAGTGCAACGAATTAAATTGCAATCTTACTTCCTTAACAATCAACAAATTTGCACAAATTGATCTTATTTTGCATCATTACCCTTTACGCAATGGATGGTGGAATGTGAATAGAAAGAGGGGAAGTTCAGTTTCATGACACTAAGTGCACTGTTCATGAACAAATATGATGAAAATAGAAAAAAATATTATTTTAGGAAAAAGACAACCCAGAATGCAAAAACTGCACTTCACAAGAACATTTAAACCTAAGGAGTGCACTATAATCAAGAGAAAATGAACATGGAATTGTTATGAAGCCTGACACATTACTGGAAGAACCCTGTGTTTTCATTCTGGGACTGGTATCATATGGTAGTTTTGTGTGGAAAGAGAACAGAACACATCTAAGATTTAAGAAGTCAGGCCTCTTTAAATAATAAAAATGACCGTTCAGTTCCAAGCTATTTATTTTAACAAATTCTTTGGTTATCCATCCTCCTCCACAAAGGCTGGAGGGCACATGTAGCAATGAGACATCCTCCACAAACACATCAGATACTGAACTAACAAATGACAAAATGACATAAATAAGCAAACAAGCAAGATGACTGTCATCACACCCTGATCCTCATGAGGCCTAGTAAAGCTAGCAGTAAACTCAGCAGCCCACGTCTATGGGAATATTTCCTGTTGCAGTTTTATTCTGCAAGGTCTTAAAGAAGGAAGGCAGCAAAAAGAAGAAAAATGAAAAGGGACACTTCCAGGGCATGCAGTTAGAAAGGGTAGTGAATTAAAAGTGAGGGAAAAGGGTAAAAGAGATGAAACAGTAAAACTCAAATACCCATAGCATCTGGATTAGCATAACTTTGCTAGAGGGGCACCCAGAATCATACTGGATTTAAGCAAGAGGTCAACACATGTCTACAAAGATGGAGTTGTCGTTTTTGTAGTCTGTTAAGCAATCTTTCTTTCACAGTTAACAAAAAGGAGCAAAGATGTATTTGAGAGGCTGTTCATTTTTATCTACAGCAGGAGCAAAGCCATCTTCTATCTAAAAAGTCACCAGTGATAAACATCAATTCAGAGGAAAACAGTCACATGTTAAAAGTGTGTCTGGCCAGCAGTCAGCAGGTACCACACAGAACTTCCCACAATCACCACCCTCTGCTAAAGGAGCACATGTGCCCTTGCAGCTACTTTAAACTTTACCACAACGCGGGGAGAGGCAGAAGGGCAGTAAAAAGGGAAGTAATCCTGTGTGGGGGAGAGCAGTAAAGCTCCTCCACAGAGCCAGTAAGAATCATGCAAATCCTCTTTCACACAAGTTTTCATCCTTACTGTGTTGGCAAAGTACGCAAAGTTAATGGCATCACTCAGATATTGTAGGGTATAGGCAGAAGTATTGTGGAACTACATAGTAAAGCACATTTCCATATGGATGTATCTCTTAGAGCATAGGCATTTTGAGACAAAGATTTTTTGGAGGTTGTGTTTGCATAGTAACTGATGTACCAACCATCAGAAACACAAAATTCTGTGATTGCTGATTTTTGTATCATTTGTACAACTCATTAAAATTCTCTATCATTTCAGTTCTCTCTATACATTGATAAACTTGAAGTTTAGGTCCCAGGCTGGCAACAACTGATGCACCTTTTCAGTTTTCCTCAGAGGGCAAATGAGTCCAGCAAAGTTGGTAGGAGCATACAGCGGAATTAAATTAAGCTGTAGAAATTAATTAATGTATTCAATTAAATTCAGTCTGATAGGCAGTGACATAAACTGTCTTAAGAGGTCTCAGGCATCTGCTTTAGCAAGATGCTAACAGGAGACAACATACCACAACTGAAAAGCTAGAAATTATGTATCATTTGCCTATACAAACAAATGGCCCAAACTTTATTATAAATGAAGAAGTCTCTACACATTAATCATGCACAAAGATATCAAAAGGAGAAACAGCTCAATTTGAAAAAACTGACACTAGAATTAAGATATTTTAAAATTTGTGAAGACTGTTGAAAATATAAAAAACAAACTTAAAATGAACCAGTTTTTGAAAAGACCTCAAAAATATTTCTAATAAAAGACAAAAAATGAAGCACCTGTCAGAAATGCAAGCACACATACACACCTACACACACACTGAGGGGGGCAGGCAACAGCAAAACTATGATGTTATTCTACAATACAAATTTGCAAGAAGGCATAACATATGCTGGCACATCTGAATTCAAGTAGCATTCTTACCTGAAGTTCCTGGGTAGCAGATATAACAGATAGAAAAACAAATAGAAAGAATCTATGTAAAATTACTGTATTAAAGACATCATAGACAAACATTTGCCTACAATTTAAACAAATATTATCACAGAAACTTCAACTCTTCAGGCTATCTCTTAAGTTTGAAAATAACTATTGCTTGCTTCCACATCTTTATGAAATTTCAAACAAGTACATCTTGTGGTCTGGGGATGATCCAAGCATCACCAGCCTGTTTAAATCATACGGGTTTTTTTTAAAAACTGATGTTGCTCTTGGTAGCTTAAGTTTTCTAATACTGTTTTTTCATGCTTATGAATATACCAAGTTCAGATATGATATAAATGATAACAGTTTCAATTCAGTCATTAGAGCAGTAGCCTCTCACACCAGGTCTGAATTATTTTTAAAACAGTAGTAAGCCAAGTCTGAACTAAATCTTGGAATGCGATCCATGGCAATTTAAAAACTGTACTAATTAAAGGCTTACATTTTTCATTTTACCTCACATAAAACTAGAGAAGCTCAGTATCTGTTTCATGACCAACTGAAGACAATTAGGATAACAATTAATTCATCCCTCAGTCTTGAAGTTAGCCATATGTATAAAAAAAATCTTAGCAGTGTCAGTCCATTAAGGTAAAGTCATTTTGATAGGAATGGTTCTGTACAATTATATGTACTCTCTATATAGTTCTAACTGGTGAAGAGAAAGAAGAAATTCCTGAATTTCAGTGCACAAAAAGTTATCAAGTGATATTCAATCAAAACTGCAGTCCTAAATCCCTGTAATATCTTGAAAGCATTTAAGACACAGAAATTACTGCAACCAGTATATTTTTGACAAACAGCCTGGCATTGTTGTTTTATCATTTATCCTTGTTTGAAACATTAAAGTCCCGTCATAGTATTTGTCTAATGTATTTTCAATCATTGCTGCCAACTACCCTTTTTAGGTTTTTTTTGTTTTGATTTGGTTTGGTTTTTTTAGCACAGTCATGGGCAGCTGTGAGCCAAATTACTAATTTTTATACAGAAAGTCCTTACTTGGAAAAATAAGGACTTAGCAATAATTTTTTCCTGATTCCTTCATTTTTACTCTTCATTGGCAAGAAAAAAGAGTTCAGATGTACATGAGTTCAGACTCGAGGGGTCTGTTTACCTTAAAATTATTTTACTGCTGTTGTACAAATAGGTAGAAAAGTGAGTATTTCTTCTTGTACGCATGTTCGTCTCAGGGCTAAGAGCAATGACTGAGAGAATTCATGTTAAAATCAAGTCCAGATTATGACAAGACAATTTATAAAATTCTTAGGTTTGCTGAACATCTGTGCCTGAAATCCTTCAAAAGAGTACACAATTTCTTAACTTTTAAATAGGAACAAAATTGTTAGACTTGTATGGCAGCAGATATTAATTTTTGGCCTTTCCCAACCAAATAGAAAGAAATACTCCAAGTCTGATATAGGCAAGGTTAAAGGGTGTAGCCCCCCAAAATTCATCAGTTCTTCAACTTTTTCCCTTCAGCAGTTTCAGCTCAAGGTGAGCTGACAGGCTTCACCTGTCAAGACTTGATCTCAGTGCTCAGGATTTTGTTTAGCTCTTGCATGAAATGGTGAAATCACAGACACCTAAGCAGACTGGAAGGTACGCCTCCCTAAGTGTTAGTGATTCCATCAGCAGTTGCAGGAATAACAGCAGCCTGAAGGCCTGAGTTAATGTTTCAGATGGTTACTTATGAACCAACAGATTTCATTTTACAGGTTTTTAAGCAGCATATATATTTTTTGTTAACAATTTGGACCTTTATAAATTATATTCAAAATAAATTCACTTAAAAGTGTATTCACTGAAAAGATACTAGAACAGAGGCTTTTTTTTCCAGTAAAAGTTTTGCAGTGTTTCCTAAAGTAGATTCAGAAAGGAAGGGTGTGGTAGCCTTTTACTGTTACGCTACTGAAATAAACACTAAGTGAACATTATAAATAATCTGAATATAAAACTAAGTTTATAGTTAAACACTTAAGGTTTTATATTACAAGAAGAGAAGTGTTTAGCAGAAAGAGTATAAAAGTGTTTCAATAAAAAAGCTGTTTCAGAGAAAATATACTGTACCTCCCCATCTTCCAGCTCAACATCTAGGAAATCAAAGTCCCTAAAGACTCGGAATTGTTGTTCACTGTTTGAATCATCCATGTTCTCCTGCTCCCTTGTTCCGTCTTCTGAAGATACCAAGCTCGTCTGGTGCTCAATCAGATCCAAATCACCACAGGAAGAAAAAATCACCTACAATTCAAAGGATTTCTTTTGTTACAAAGTGTTCCCTCTGGTTGTTTCTTCCTAAAAGCTGTAATTGGTTATTCAGAAGACTGTATTTCCAGTACACACCTAATTCCTTCACTGAGTATTTTTAGAACACTCTTTATTATTTATGTTGGACAGGTGCCTTCAGATTAAACTTGTACAAAGAAACAACTTCATACTGTGGGAACACATCCAAGAATATTACAGCTACCTCCTAATGGCTGCAGATTGATGTTGCCTGGATGTTTGTATACATATATAGGAACAAAATTCAGAGAACTCAGCAGAGAAAACACTGTCAAGGGGATGATACAGTAAGTTCATTAAAAAAAAACCCCTCTGGTTAAAAAGTTGTTCAAAAATATGTCAAGATTAGAAAATACAACAAGTTATAATTTTTTCTCTCCTACTGAATATACCTGTATCTGCAATTTAGTTGCAAGAATTAAACAGTTCCTGACTTGCAAAAATGAAGGACCTGTTCTCCATAATACCAGTGACATACACCATGTTCAAAAACATTCAGAAATTTTCCTTTCTCTGTAGAAAATATTTAATAACTATCTTAAGAGCTTCCCACCCTGGATGATCAATCACCCTTTTCCTGGTACCAGATAATATTAATTTTTAAAGAGTAACATCAGAACTACTGTCTAATGGAAAAATCAGACACACACTTCCCTTCCTCCCCATTTTATGTCTGTAATTTAATTTTTTACTTTATAAAGGTTCTGGATTGGTAATACAGAGGTTATTACTCTCTACCAACTGAGATGGCTTAAGTAAAACCTAAAACATCACAGTTCTCTCACAGGAAAACCACACTTAGCTCTGAAAGTAAATCTTTTTTAAGTGAAAGGGCCATTCACTCACTGGTCCATATGCTGAGAAACACAGCCTGGGCCAGTACAAAGAACAATGACAGTAGTGACATGAAAACTATGCAGACTGTGTCAGCAACTCTGGGAAACACAGTTCTACACTTTGAAAGTTTAGGACATGAAACAAAAAAATTGTCAATACAAGGCTACTTACTGAAGGGTTTTTACTCAGCCCAACCTCCTGACCACACAGCGAAAGGACATGCACCAGCTTTTCCTTTGTCCTTTTCTAGAAAACAAAATGTTTCTCAAGTGAGCATTTTTTTAACCACCCATTCTCCTGGTGGCTAGAAACATACATAAGCAATTTTTAATTAGGAGGAACCAACCAAAGAATTAGTCATTAAATGCTCAAAGGGTTGCTTTCAGAGCAACTATGCATCAAGGAAACATAAAAATAACTGTTCATGATTCTGCTGTTTATTATATTTAAATTAGTCTATAAATTCCATTTAGCATAATAAGGAAACATTGGATCCTATGCATCACTTCAAAAAGACAGTTCAGAAGCTTAAAATTAAGCATATTCATAAGTGAGTTTTTTCCAGAACTGGGCCTGAATAACTGCTGTATAATCTGCTATATTAAAAAAAGAGAAAAGAGCAATAAATATGTTTATTCTGCATGGTTTTATTTTAACTGGCAGATAACCAAAATCCTTAAGGTAATCAAAAATCACTTTTAGGAAAATTTTCCTTTTACTCAATTTCCCAAGAAAACAACACTCTGAAAGTTGCACATGCTATCTATCTGCTCTCCTTGCTAATATCTGAACTCATCTGTCATTTTTACTTAAATCTGACTTAAGAGGTCTCAAAGAGATGCATATCCTGCAAGTTGAAAGAAAAATAGTGTTGAGGTAGAAGACAGACATAACTCAGTCCATTTTTGAGTCCAAGAAAGACAGTCAGCCCACACAGACAGAAGTTGTGCTGCCACTGCCCCAGCCAGCCAGGAACACAGCACAGGGCACACTGGGCACAAGCGTTTAAGAGCCCAAGTGTGCATTAATTCAGCTGCTCTGAGTTCAACTTGTAGTGGGCTACCTACCTGTGAGTACTGGGGTCTCTTCCAGCTCACAGGAACAAGGACATTGGAGTTAGATCCTGATGAGGTTGAAGAAGTACTTCGGGTGACAGCCATCGCCCTGGGTTTACCATCTCGTCCAGAAGAACTCTGCAGCTCATCGTAACGTCTCCCAATAATTGGAGTCTTAAAGAAAGAGCAATTATTCAGTAGTACCATGCTTCAGGATGAACTTTTACAAGCCATATTGCTTCAGTTGGAGGAAAAGATTATTTTGAAGATCGTATACAGGGATAAAGCAAGAAGTCACTTTGGTATGTTTGTTATTTTCCACTGTGAACGTCTGAGCAGCAATTGCCATACTTAGTAGCCTATGTTTATGTTTATGGATAGATAATACTCAAAGCAACTGTCACACTAGTTCCTTACATAAGAACCAGCAAAAAAACCCCCAAAGTCTATGAAATTAATTTTAAATCCACATTTCTTGCACACGTTTTTAAATTTTTTTTTTCCTAAGAGTGCTGAACACTTTGGCCTTTTCCAGGAGATATTGAAATGCTTTCTTCACTAGACAATAGGATGCTTAGCACTTTCTAGAACTATACCTACAGGAAAGCAAATAGTACCAGATCCCTTTTTGCGTTTTTTTTCCTTTCCACCTCAACAGCTCACTGTTCTCTATAGGACATAACCTACAATGCTGCAAGCACTCCTGCAGCTTCATAACCCTGATGTGAGTTGCCCATTAAAGGCAGTAGGACCGTGCAGTTCTGTAAAGTTACAAGGTGCACTGGGTCTGCAGGATAAAGGCTGCTGTAAGAGAGTCCAGTCAGAAGTCAGTCCTTAAAGGACATACCCTGTCTTCAACAGTTACAGAGAACACTGGCATCCAAGCACAAAATGTTTGAAGGGGAATTTTATATAGTATACTTATATATTACAGTTGGCAAAACTGCAACACAGCTTTTCCAGCAGATAATTTTAAAGACTATTAATAATTCCTTCCCAAAAAAATGTAATAAAAATCTGGAAAGAGCTCTCCAAAATGGGTCATTAAATATGTCACTGTGAATCAAAAAGAATTTACGAGACTTTCAGTTTGGTAATTTTTCTTTCTTTCATAAGTTTTCAGCTTTCTTAAGGAGTTACAACACATGCTTCTGGATTATCAAAGAACAGAATTAAGTTGTTAAGCAGCAAAACTACAAAAAGTACCTCTGAAATATCAAAATGAAACTCTAAAGTCTTCCCTGGTAGCTCCTTGGAGGCACTGTTCCACACTCGATGTATTTCCATTTTTGAAAGATCACTGTGTTGATAGGAAGGTAGAACTAAACTGGCAGAACGAGAAACCACCAATTTCAGGATATTCAAGGCTTCTCTCCAGTGAATGCTCTAAAAATAGGTATATTTAATCAGCAAAAAGAAAGCAAGATTCACATACATTCAAGATTATTTACATTTCACAGTCTTATTTTTAACCACATAGTAAAAATGTAGAAGTGGAATATTCCTATTCTTTCTCTCTCTGGGCCAGTGACAGGGTGCATACTTACAGAATCATTTCAATCACAGAGACCAAGGCTTGCCTAAGGTGTCACTGTCAGGGAACTGACCCACCACCTAGGAGGGGAGACCTGCGGACAATGCCAACTTGGCAAAGGATTTAAAATGTCCTACCTGAATGCCTTAATCAGTACAAATAAATACACAGGTCACTGCAGAATCCCCATTTAATAAAAAAGCTGACTTGACAGAGGTTCTTTACACCTGTGAATTCCCGGTATTCCCATGTACTTTTCACTTGCCAAGACTTAGGTACAGAGGTCTCTGAAGGGAAGTGCTTATGCCCCATCTTCCTCATGCTAATAATTAAAGGCTGGTCACTCAGGCTCTACGTGGTATCAAGGTTGCTCTGAGGTACTGCAGTTGAAGCCTAACCCTTCCCACAGAGCGAACACACAGCTGGGCATCTTCTCTGAGGATGCACAGGCTACGAGGCATCAGGAGGTACCACACTAGACAGGTGCAGCCCTCCCTGCTAATCTAGTCTTCAATTCTTATAAACAAATGCAACATATGATCGTAAATACTGCTAAGTTCCCATATTAATATAAAAAAGATACAGCATTTACCTGTACATATTTTTCAATGGTTTTTAGAACTTCCATGTTAAACTGTTTCACAGGAATAGCTGACAGGTCCATATAACTAAGAAGACTGTAGATCATCTGTAAGAGGGACTGTTGCATACTAGGAAGGCCCTTTTCTAGTAGCTGTTAAAAAAAAAAGTGAATATAAAATTTTGAGACATTTCTTCTTAAGGAAAAAGCTAGTTTCACAAATACCATTTGTACTGTTAATCTCTCTTCACCCACTGATTTTGCAATGCCATTTTACAATCATTTCACAACTGATGATGATATAGGTGTGAACTGAAAAAGAGTTTAAGTTGGGAGCCAAATGCCAGCTTGTTATATTTTATATATGCCTGCCCCAACTTACTCAGAAAACACATTCAGCAGTTGAATAAACTGGTAGGTAAAATTTACACTGTATCTGAGGAAGCCCGTCCAATAAAAACATGGGAGTATCTTTTTAAGTCTATATTTGCTGAAACTCAGTGAGAAAAATGAAAACATGCTGAAGAAACAAAACTACTACTATTCAGACATCAATAAATATTTATCAAATATATTTCACTGCCAGTGCTCACTGGCTGTAAGTGCCAAAGAAACACTTTCTGTTAAGGAGGAGATGGAGTCCCTAGGCTCTCTTACTGTAGAGACTAATACAAAGAAGGGCTTGATCTAAATCCTGGAATTTTGGGACACCCGAGTGTAGATTCTGGATTAGTGCAATGAACCTTGCAAATGCAACTGTGCTCATATATATACCCAGGACAGTAATTCCAGAGGCATATGGACAGCCATGATATGTTTGTGTATGTGTGAAATATCTCAGCTGAAAACTTCCTGGAAGGCAGCATGTTCTTTCATTGGTGACAGGCACTGTCCCATCCCACGAATTTCTGAGGCAATAAAATGTTACTGCTGGAGGTTACCAAGCCTTAACACTAGACACCATCCTTCTGGTTCAGGCTGACAAAAAGGTTCTGCTAACATTGGCTACTAGAGTTATTAGGATCCAGAAAACAATTACTTATAAAAATTCTAAGCTGCCTCATCAGAGAAAAATGTCAACTGTTATGCAAGTGGACTTTAGTAATTTTTAAGATATTCTTCTAAGGATATAGATAAGGCTTCTCCTTTAATTGAATGAGAACGCTTCATGCCAGTGAAAATGGAATGATCAGGTAGGACACAAACCTATCTTATCCCTCTAAACATCTTGTGATTTCTTTCAGCAGCAAAAGTGAGTAGTAATTACTGATTCATAAAACAAAGCAAGCAAATTCCATTAAGAGCACAATACAGGGAACTCACTACGCTTATCTACTCCTCTACAAATAGCCAGCAAGAATTTTTAAATTAAAAGTACTACATGACAACCTGCTTCAGCTCTTAAATACCTTCAGCCCCTCAGATACCTTTTTT
The DNA here is from genome assembly GCA_013400975.1 of Atrichornis clamosus. Classification (NCBI taxonomy): domain Eukaryota; kingdom Metazoa; phylum Chordata; class Aves; order Passeriformes; family Menuridae; genus Atrichornis; species Atrichornis clamosus. The sequence continues at coordinate 90,971 of WBMZ01002264.1, forward strand.
GAGAGATAAAATGTGCTTAGCAATTCTTCTTCAAAATAAGGTTATAGAGTTTTCCTTGCCTTCTATTAGGATCTTGCAATGGAAAGTTTGATTCCTTGTTTGCAAACAGTTTGTGATCCAGCAACTTAGCCAGTATACCATTTCAGAGTAGGATTAGAAGAATATTTTTTGTTCTCTAACAGAGGCTACTGCATCAGACAATCCCTTTTGAGATAGGAAAGGGAATTCTTGGGAAATAATGGGAATTTTGTCTCAGCTGCTGTTTAGAAAGCTCTTATAGGAACTTTATCTCTGAAAGTTCCTAATTTCCATTCCAGTTTGTATAAACTTGTTGTCAAAATAATTCTTTGACTGAAACCGCTTTTGGCCCTTAAACTTGACATATTTGTGGACTGTGTCAGTTTTCACTCATTCAGATGAATATATGTGGTGATTGGTAGTCCAAGTGTGCACTTAAGCACATAATGAATGTGTAATATTTCAGTTTTAAAAATATTTCAGTTTAAAAAAAGAATAGCAACTTTAACATGCATTTAATACAACATGAATTCTGCTGCTGCCAGAAGTAACAAAAAGAGCAGCAAGGTGGAGTTGTGGTAACACATCATTTGGATAAGAGAAACGCAGGACAAAGAGTTTCCACTGTATTTGTAAAAAGAAATATAACTGTTCTCAGATTTAAAAATATTTTTTTTACTTTGGTACATATGACCTGTTTTGAAGAATTGTGGATTCCTCTCTTGTTAGTGTGTGGTAACTACTGGGGTCTTATCTGAGTTCAGGAATTCACACTGCTTTAGCAACATCTGTCCCCTTCCTGAAGCAGCAACTAACCCAGAAGCAAGTGGAGAAGAGAGCCTTCTCCTTCAAGGGCTGCCTGGACTGCTGGGCTGCTACTGCAGGAGAGAGTTCCCTTTGCCCCTCCTCATCTGGTAGGGGGTGTGAAGAGCTACTCAGGTCCGAGGCTCTGCTGTGCAGTCAAACAAATGTCTTGAGGGAAAAAAGAGGGCGTTTCAAAAGCCATGTCTGACAGACAAGTGGGATAATGCTTGATCTAGAGCATGCTTCCCCTTGCAATATGGATGTTTTAGTTTCCAGTGGCTCCTTGGTTTTGAGCAGGTTATGAAAGCTTATGCTTTTATCATAAGCAATCCTCTATTTAACAAGGTGGAGGTGGAAAAATCTATCATGAGCATATGACTAAGCAATAGGGTTTCTTGTCCCTTCTTTTCTATTAGTACCATTAGCTATATAAGTTCAAGCATGACCCTGGACTTAATGAGTCTAGTTTAACAGGACCCATATCAATTCAGACATGCTCCTAGAATGAGTGTACTCTCATGATAAAAGTTTGAATTTTAAAGATTATTATGCAAAAATCTAGAATAAAATCAAAGTAAGCTTCCAGTAATATATTTGTATGCTGATCTGATTTTGGTAGTGGAGGTTCTACTGCACTATTGAACAGTGAATTTTTCTCATCTGTAGATTGAGATCCCCCAGTATTTTTCAAGAAGAAATAATCATTTTTCATGAATGGAGCATATATAAAGCTGAGTAAGGAGCACTACTTGTCACTGTAAAGTCTGGATAATAACAGGGCTGAAATATCTTATTTTATGCTAGAATCATACCTTTTGATGACAAGCAATTACGTTTCACGAAGTAGGTTAAATGCCAAATTTTGTCTGAATAGCAATAATTGAAACTTCTACCTTCTGCTCAGAGCATTAGTTTTCATAGTCTTAACTTGTGTACAATGTCTCCTTCTGAAGCTACACGTATGTTTGGAAGGGTCACTGTTGCAACACAGATTTCCTTTGTTATTCTTCAGCACTGCCTGTCTCACAATTTCCCTCCGGCCCACGTGTTGGGGACTGAACCAGGATTGCTAAAGCCCGAGGCTGTGTACGGCTACAACATTCAGCTGCAGATAGCCGGGTGGGGCTGTTAACCTGTTTGGCTTTGCCTATTCACAGTGTATCCCACAGCTGGTCTATAGGAAACAGGGGCACACTGTTTATCCTGGCCCGGGCATTAACTAAAAAGAAAAGAGGAAACATTCTAAATGCTGGAAAAAAAACTTTTCAAGGCCACAGCAGGCCGAACAAGATGGTTTCTTGTCTCTTGCTACTCCACCAGACTGGCAGCTACTCTATGCCCATATAAATATTCTCCAGACATGACTCAACAAAGCTGCACTCAATGTAAACACAGAGAAAGGAAGTGAGTGCTTACAACTCTGTCATCCTGCTGCTGATGGTGCTATGTGAGGAATGTGTCTTAATTACAGTCAAAAACCTGCCTTGCTTGCTGTTAATACAGTAGGTGGTGCCAATCTACAGCAAGGGGAGACTGCACACAAAAGTCTCCACACGCACCTCTAAACCCATTTCAAGGGGAGCAAGATCAAGAGCAATGTGGAGGTGTTGCAGCACTAGTGACTGTACATAGAGCATAAAGGGAAAACAGGTGCGAGTGCTTTCCTAAGGCTGGGAAAGCAAAGGAGAAAGAATTTAAACACTTTGATTTTTACACCATTTCTTTATTACAAATATAGCTTTTATAGCATTTTTTATTAGGAATACAAGCTTCTGCTGTGAAGAAAACACTTGACTCTGGAGGATACAATGTCGTGAAGACCTCTTCATTTGAAGAGGTAATAGTTCTCCAGAGTTTTTGAACTTGAAAAGAGACGGAAAAACCTCAAGGTCATATTTTAGTCTCCTACAGGAGAGTCATGGCTTTCCCCATCAGTTAAGATCACATATGATTGTTTACTCAGAGCTCCCACGTGCAAACAACGTGAGGAATTGCAGCTTGAGGTAGCAGGGCCCAGTTTGCTCTGAAGTCTTAAGTGACTGTGGGAGCAGTGGCTTTTCAGGCTCTTGAAAATCTGTGAGTAGCCAGTTACAGAGAAGCCTGAGGAGTTTTTGTAGATCCTTTGGCAGAATCCAGTTAATTTATGTAGAGAGGTGGGTGTCAGCCTCTTTACCAAAGTACCAATTGATAGTATAAGAGCAAATGGCCTCAAGTTAGGCCAGGGAACGTTAGGATTGGCTCTTAGGAAAAATTCCTTAATGAAAAGAGATGCCAAGCATTGGAACACTCTGCCAAGGAAAGGGGTTGAATCACCATCCCTGGAGGTATTTAAAAGATATGTAGATGTGGCAGTGAGGGACATGGTTTAGTGGTGCACTTGACAGTGTTAGGTTTGTGGTTGGACTTGATGATCTTAAAGGTCTTTTCCATCCTAAATGATTCTGTGATTTTGTGAATACAGAACTATATTTTCCCTGGATTAGAGAGGAGACTGAAGGCAACTCAGCAGAGAAGGGATAAATCTGAGAACCCTATAAGAAAATGTTGTCCTGATACTGATCTGACACAGGAGGCAGAATATCAAGCAGACTTCTGCTACAGAGCAGAACTGAGCCTTGGATCCCCAGGAACAACACTGCATCAGCACTCTACTCCACATATGAATAAGGAGTAGCAACGAACATGGGAAAACCTCTGCAGCAAGATGATGCCATTCAGTATTAGAGGAATGCATACAAATCTGTATCAAGAACCAAATCCTTACATAGCAGGTGATATCTTATTATGCTGCTAAACCCCTTGTGGAATTAGTCCCCTGATTCTCCTCAATGGGATCTAGATAAATGTCTGGTTTCCCCTCTCTTTCATGGTGGAAAATCCAACTGGCTGATGAAGAAAGTTGCTTTAAGATGTATCAGCTTTTGTTTTAGTGTTTAATATTGATTTTTAAAAGTAATTCTGTTTCTTTGGGCCAATTTCTGCTTTTAATTTTTGATAATAAGTAACAGATGGAGAGCCCCCAGTAATTTGCTGGCAGACTTCATCTCTTTGGACTGTTGGGCAAAAGAAGAGTTAGAACAGTAAAGGTTTTTGAAAACTTACCTCAGCCAAATATGTAACCATACTCAAAGTAATATCAGCAAATGCTTCATGAAGGTAACGGCAAACCACATTTACCCAGGTAGCACAGTCCCTTGTATAGCTGTGTGTTTTATAAAGAGTCATGACATGTGCAAGATTTGATAGCTTGGGATTCTTCTCCTCCAAACAAACCTAATCAAATATAAACATCAAAACACATTAAGAACAAGGCAACTGCATTTACAAGGTTTGAGGATGAACAAAACAATAAATGATTTTGATACCTGAGCAATCCTTTCGGCTATATCTTTACAAAACTGGTTTGGGCTGTCAAAATGCTGAATTAAATGGGGCAGGAGACACAAAACATTCAGTGGAAGTCCTAGAACAGGAAAATACAGAAAAATGTATATTTTAGACAGCAAGGGCCATAGTGATCTTTAAGTTGGTGTTTTGTGGGAGGTCATGGTTTCAATATGACATTAGCTATAAACTCACACAGACATTGTCAAGTTGTATACACCACTGGCCACACCACATTTGTCTTAAAGGTGCCTTAATTTGAAAATCCAGGATATCATTTAGGCAACAATACTCTTGTAAAGCATGAGCGAATACTCTGCGTATTTCTGCAAACACTACTGCACATTCCTGGTAGAGATCATTTTTATCTTCTCCACTTAGCTGGCTTATTGACAGTCTTAACTAGTGGCATTTTTACTACAGCTGCTAAAACACAAAAAGAAATTCAGTGAGTATTGATTAATAAACAACAGTTCCAATCAGGCTGCCAGGCACAGCTTCCATTGTTTTATACTGTTCAAGGTACTACTACTACTAATGAATCACAATTCTGATAGAACAGGTCAATAGCTGCTTTTGATGGTTCCTGCACCAAGTGCCAGCTGCTGTAATTATCCTAAGTGCTTTCTGGAACTGGGATTCAGCTCTTCTGCACCAACTCATAGCTCAAGGCAGTTGATGAAGTACAGGCAGCAGCTGTAACAGGGAGCGATAATAAAAGCTGTTCTAGTTCAGGTGGGAGCTCAGAAGTAATTGTGTCTGGACACACTGGTTTTTGAAAAGCAAGAATTTGTTCTATGAAAATAATTTTCTAACCATTAATTTCCTCTCATTCTACACAATTAAACATGTTGCTGAAATTAGGATCATGATTTACCTAGTCTTCCTCCGTATTCAGGGAAAAGGAAAGATACCTCCAGATGGTACTACCGCAGCCCGTGTATGAATTGCCCAGCCAAAGTCTGGAACACAGGCAGCACACAGGTGCTTAGAGATGGGCAGGCTGTTCATGGCATTCATCCCTTTACTCTGTGTCTAAGCTTGTTATGACTTACTTGTGAAGCCTGGACAGCTCTCTTAATATCTGTATTTCTGACTGAAAGAGAGGAGTAAAAATCTGGAACAATGCAGAAACCCTCTTCAAGTAATATAATTAAGAAGTGGTCACATGCTCAGCTAAATAATTGGGAATTTCAAAATGTTACCTTATTTCCTTATAACCCAGGCATCTCTTCTCACTCACTATTGTGCTATTGTAGTTTATCTAAAGACTGTATAAGAGTTTTTGATATTTCTATTTCTAGGGAAAATTCTATGAAGCACTAATTGAAAATCCAGCAGTTTGACAGTCTGAAAACAATTCAACAGAAAAACTGACCAAAATAGGTTATAGAAAATTTGACAGTATCTCCTTACATGTTTACTTTGCTAGCACTCAGAAACTTTATATTCTGCTAAGCCCTAGAAATGAAATGTTAAAAAATACGATTGCTCTACTCCAAAACGTTATTGTGCAATAGGTTCATTTTCTAGAAAGGTTATTATTTCTATGATATTTCAATCAAAGTTCATCCAGCTCAAAGCAAAAGTATATTATACTATATTCAAAGAGAAAGAAAAATTGCCATCTTTGGTTTTGTAACCTGAATGAGGTCTGCCACCAAATGTCAGCTGAACAGAAATTGAAAGAGAGGACAGCATACTGGTTTTACCTATAGCTTGAGAGGAATCCACCATGGATATTCGAGACACTGGTGTCAGCAAACTAAAAAGCTGTAGTGTGAGGTCAGTGGTAGTAAGGGAGGTGAATCCTTTCAGGAGTAGCTGCTGAAGTCCTGAGAAGTCTGCCCATTTCAGCTGCCCTTGCAACTTCTCTAACTTCTCCCGGTTTTCAACTTTATCTAGTGGCAAATGGGCCAGGAGTTTGTTCAGTAATCTCAATGCCATTAGGTACTCAAACTCAAAATCTGATTCCATCAAAGCCACAGCAACCCAGAAGATGGTGGCCAGTAGGTTGGTTGGATTGTTAATATGGGATGGATCGGTGAGACTGTCCTTTAGAGAGGATGAACTTCTTGTTTTAGAGGACAGGCCTTGCTGGGTGCATGCCTGAATTCTGTCCAGTGTGGCACTGCGTGGTGGGTCTGAGGACTTGTCCACATCTCCAAACTTTTTGGGTACAGAGAAGCTCCTCTGGTGTCTACTTCGTTCAGCAGTGGCTGTGTTGCCACTTGCGGGATTCACATTCAGCTGCCCTGTGCTCTTACGGTTTGCAGTCAGTTTGGTGTTTGATGTTAAATCTGGAGAAGATGAACTGAAACCAAAATATATAACATACATTACAATGTGTGAACGCACAATTTAAAAGTGTACATACTGGATGCAAGCTAAGTATTTATCAAACTGTAAATAAATATTTAAATGAGAAAAGTAAAACACCAACCTGTCTATTGTAGCCTGCCTTTTCTTTCCCAGAAGACAGACCCAGCCCACAGACATAACAGAAATGAGATTCACATGGTACTGAACCAAACCAGAGCACTATAGCCTACAGACTAGATAGGCAAGAATGACACGGGGGTAAGAAATACAGAGCTGTAAAGTGACTTGTAGCAATGCCCATGAAATGGGGCAGTGGCAGAACTGAAAACAACTATGGTTATTAAAATGCCCTCATCAGTGGAGCAAGCCCTGAACTTGGCACAGCTGGCAGGCATACGCACAATCGCTTACTGGTTAATGTGAGAACTGTGGGCAGAAAAACCAGCATATCTTAAGCAGAATCACAAATATACCACATTATCCTCAATAAACCTGTCAGGTGGCTGCCTAGGCTCTGCCAGTACAGTCCTTCAGAAACGTCATTGCATCCTCCACTGCCTGTATCCTAAGATCTGTTCAAGATGGTTTACAGAAAGTGTAGGTGTTTCAGTTTCACTGACTAATGCTTCCTCAAGGACTACCATGTGGTGAACCAGACAATACCTATCAATTATCTGTACAGATGAACATACTGTGCTGATACATGCAAGGGAAGTTTGTTTTGGAGGACAGCTAATTCCTGACTCTCTGATCCCATTCCTACCTCATATACCATGAGTCTCTACTGTCTATAGTACTTGAAGACAATCTTATCCTAGAGTCAGGGTAAAATATATTGCATCCCACTGCTTTCTGGAGTGTTTTCTAGTTTCTGTTCCATCTTGCTCTTTGCTGAAATGTGTACTGAAGAAAGATAAATAGCTCTTAGTTCAGGAAGTAGAAGAATATTTCCCCTGCCTTTCCCTGTCACAAGGCAGTACTTGTGTTCTGTCATTGCACAGCACCCTTACTAGCTTCAGAAATGACAGCCCTTGTAATTTTGTGCTGCACGTAAAGGATGGCAACTTACGGAAATTTAAAGAAAATGTTACCTATTCTGTACTCCTACCTATTAGGAGTCAGATAGACATTCATCTCCCTCAGTACTATCAACAACCGTGTTACAGAAGGAGTCTGCACCTTTTCTCCATGTACAAAGGTCTACTTTCAGGACAAAGGTTTCATAAAGATGGTCTACACATCTAGCAAAATACATGTATACATGGGACAAAATTCTCCCTAGTTTTATTGAAGAGAACAAAGCATGATCCTTTACTTCTTGGGGAATACTTCACCTGTGAATGATAGGTTGTATGAAACCAGTATTACAAAAACCACATTCCTTCCTACATACATTTTCAGGTATATGATACAAAGGTGCAAAAAAATACAGTAGTTTTAAAGGATGTTAAAGTAGATTATAGCCAAGTGGCAGCAAGGTAGAATTAACAATGCACTGTAAAGTTCTATTAGTTGCATCATTATATCAACCGTGGCAAAATTTGACTGAAATATGCTCATAGTCTGGTTCTCTGAAGGTTACAAATGAGCTCAGTCTTACCAAAATTATTTTTTGCTGTTAGGCTGAAGAACTGCATACTTAATATCATGAAACATCGAAAAAAATATAGTTGGGAGAACAGGCTCTTACCGTGATAACACCGTCAGAAGATCACTGTTCTTCAAACACTCAGACAGATTATCCACTGCAGCTTCCAAAGTAAGTAGTGCCTCCATTACATACCCCTATCAATGCAGGAGGTTAACCATTTCAACAAAGATATTCAAAAAGTAACATTTAAAAATCTTCAGTTCATAAAAGGAACAGGCACCTACTGAAAACCTATAATTTCTCCTGAAAAAAGAACAACATTCACATCAAAGCCACTGCCCCAAACATTAAAATGTCACTATAAGTGTATTTTATTTTCTGCCTCTGAATGATCTATGAAGGCATGCAAGAAGGGCACATATCTCATCAAGGGATTAGTAATGGCACACTGAACCTCTGACTTGCAGGTCACTGATTTAAATTCTACACAAGCAGTTGTGACAGAGTATTACTGTCATCTTGTGGCAGTTTCATTACCTAAGTAAAATATGGAGGTGATGTCAGTCTATTTCTTACTAAGAGCTAGCATTTCTCTTTATTAAGTCTTGAACCTTGCAATAAATAGTCTCTGATTGTAAAATTTCAGTCTGTTTAGCTAAACTGAGTAAACACCATAGTGCAGTGAAAGGTCTGTATCAAATTAAATCAGTGTAAGCTTTGTATTATCATGGATGGTGTGGATTTCTTCATTTGAAAATATGTTAACATTTGAGGAATGTAACGGTGTCTACTTCATGTTGTCAGACTACATCACCAGATAGGTGATGGATTCCTTAAGCTGCAATTAATGATATTGAAAAGAAAAAAATGGTCATTACGAAGATTTCATTTTGATTGACTTTTTTTCCTAGTTGTTCTCTTTAGAGCTATGTAAGATTTTAAGAGCTTGACAAAGGCTTAGATAAGGTACGTAAGAATTCAGCAGACTCAGAGGTAACCTTGTCTGAGGCCACATTCTACTCTCATCACTTGGCTCCAGAATACCTTGTTAAAATGGTAATTTCAAATTAAGTGTACATTGAATTAACAGTACTAAGAAGCATAATGTACACATGCATACCTGAATCTCATCTCCGTGCTCTCCAATAACTTCCACCAATCTTGACAGGAGGTCAGACAATGCATGTGCAGAAAGGGGCTGCTTTAGGGCCCTGAATATCTGGAAAGAGCGACCAGCGTAGTGTCTGGAAGAGCTTGAAAGAGCTGTTTGTAAAGCAACTTCACTCAGATGCTGCTCCAAATGAAAACCTAAGCAAAAGAACAGGATGTCAATTTTTTTTCCCCTTTTTGATGACAGACTTTACTGTGGACGATAAACAGGCTGAACCTACCCTGTGAGGAGGATATGCTTGCTAGCGTATGCTGCAAACCCTGTGAGGTGCAGAAATGTCTGTGTTTTGGCAAATTTTACATTTAATTTGCACAGAATGCAAGAAAATAAACTTCAAACTTCTGAGTCTGAAATTAACAATCTGATTTATTTTTTTTTACAATTCCTGAACAATTACTTTCAAGCCATTCACTATTCTTGCTGGCAGCAACAGTAACTTCTGAAAACTCCCAAACCTAAAGGCAGGTTAAATTAGGATTCTTTCTACTAGCTTCAGAAGGCTTTGGATAAGATCTTTAATATAAATACCAATGCTGCATTCTGCTTTGATCTTGGAAGATATTTAATTAGTGACTGTGTTGGTTTTCAAAACACAATCAGTACATTTCCTAAGTTCTAAAAACATAATAAATGAAAACTAAACTTTTATTGCCAGAAGAAATTTAACAAAGTACATTTACTTAGTAGCTGTTGTGTATTTTACCAACAGGACATAGAGGAGATTTTATCTGGCAGAATCAATCAAAAGGCTTTCTACCAACAGCTTTGAAGAAATATTCAATTTAACATTTAGCCACAGTTTAATCCAACATGACTGTTTTAAAGCAATTCTTTCATTTGTCATACATCCTTGTTAAGACACATACATTTTGCTTCTGCATAAGCAGGTGTACTAAGTCACAGGATAAACATTACGTGTGACCGAGAGGGAATATTTTTTTAGTTATGAAAGGAAAATGTTTACTACCTGACTTGGAATCTTTAAATACAGATACAACATGGCGCAGAAAATTAGTGAGCTGTTCAGCACTCTTGGTATTCTGATTTTTGGGAGTGATATCTTCATGGCACCAAAGTGGACCAAATGCCCTTAAAGAAATACACAACAAAGTGCAAAATTTCTTTGAATTATTTGAAATAAATGTGATCTTAAAATATATAATCTGTACAGGCACTTAGATATTTCCAGGGCCATGATGTGGAAATCATGCAACTGAACAGAATTTTAAATACAAGTAAATAAATATTCCTATTCTGTATTTTAAAATATAAGCTAATCTGTTAGGAGAGCAGTATAAACAAATCCCTGTTTTTTAATTTCACATTGTGCCTAGAATCTGCTGGCTGTAGTTGGTAGTTAATATTAGTTTCACTCTAGCCTTTCAATATGCCCTGTACACTTTATATCTTATTTTATAATAATAAAACTGTCTTCTTCCATTAGTTCATTGCTGAACATAATATTAGCAGTCAATTAAACATTTTATTTCTGTCAGGCAAGATTTTTTTTCTGCTTGATACTATTGATACTACTGTTAACTATCAATAAAAGAGGAATGGAAGCCTGTAATTACTATGTAAGTTCAGTCATTTTCCTTCAGGTCTCTAAGTTGTTACATGAAAGTATGCATTTCGAGTACAAACGTATCCTCTGCTTATCTCCATTACCTGGTTGTCAGGAACTCTATTAATTTGTTTGCTTTCTCATCTGATTCAGCAGCAGCGTCCATGTCCTCAACTTCTTGTGTAATCTGTGGCAGATTTCCACTGCTGCCTCCCAGACTGATGCTGGAGGAGGTGGAGCTGGAGCTTAAGCCGGAGTCTGGCACTGGAGATGACTGGTATTCCCGTAGAAAGTCAAAGCCACCTGCCAGCCAAAAGGGAGGAGATAAAGATGGAATGCACTGTTGGGCCAGCTTTACAGATGAAAGGGTCTGCCAAACAGCTCTCTTCAGAGTCAGCAGCAGAAACCTTCCACTGGGAAACATGGGGAAAACCTGCAGAACACAACAATCCTCAAAAGCCGATGGGAGTGAAAGTGGTACATTGTTTCCAAACGTGTAGAAGCCAATATAAAATGAAAAACATCAAAGTCAAGATTTCTTTTTTTAATGCATGAAGACAGCATTTGAAAACCAAATATGCTAGGGCACTTCACATTCAGAAGTAGGACTTTTCATAAAAGTGAATTTAGAAGTTGGCAAAGTGCATGCAAAGTTCACATCACGTCTCTGGGCTAGTCTGATGTGGAAAAAGCAGGGTGAGATTTTTAGGACAATTATGCTGTCCTAATTTTACAAATGTAATGGAAACAAGGACACAAATGTTTAAGGCTTCTATTCAACACCTTTAGTAACTGTAAACACTGGACTACTCATACGAAATATTTTCAGCACTAGGATGAAACACCTGAGTAAAAGTTCTGCTAGATCAAAAACTTGCCACACAGTTTCAGAGCTAAAATTAGAAACTAAGACCTGTTTTCTTAAGGTTAGACTTCTAGTCATGTTAGGCTGTGTCTACAACAATAAAAAATGGCCTTGTGAGAAAAACGGGAGCAGGACAAAATCCATTGCAGATCAGAAATCTCTTAATTTAGTTGCCTGACATTAAGTGGAATAAAACTGAGCTGAAGTATTTTCAGTTGGGATTCTTTGCTGTAGCTACTCACCCACACTCTCACTCTTTACATTAGCATCTCAAAAACCAGTCCAAATATCAAGTCCTGATAACTTCTTGAATTTAAGACGACCAGACTCAGGGTACTAATTACATTTTTCAGATGCGGGAATGAAGACAGTTTTTCATTTTGGCAGAAAAGCAGTAATATAATTTTAATGTAAGAATTTTATTCTGTATTTAATAATTCATAGATATGCACTGGGAAAGAAATCCACCCAACTCAATACAGGAAGTTTATGTAAGATAATTTTCCACAGAAGTTATTCAAAATGAAACCTCTTTGGCCAAAATAATTCATCAATCCAAAATACCTATCCCTTCTGCTCATTATTTTAAAATAATTTTGTCGTGTCTCAGAAAAAATAATACTAAGTTATCAAGTAATATTCTTTATAAAGCCAAACTACTTATTACTTCCTAAAGAACCACAGAAATGCCATTAATGTGATAATCTTTCCTTTTCATTTTTCACTGTATGGTGAAGTTCCTCACCCTTTTCCAGACACCTAATCCCATATCCATAACTCTATATTGGTTCTGTGATTCCTTCAAAACTCAACAGTATACTTACTTTTAGTAATATTATATGACAACAGTAAATCTAGCTAGCAGCCTTCTACAAACTGTTCCTAACCAACCCCTTAAAAACAGGTAAATTGCTAAAAGTAATAGAACACTGACCTCAGCAGAGGTCTGAAGTAAGCCTCTTAATGTAGAAACAGATTTCAGGACAGAAAAGAAGTTTATCTGTGATATAAAGGAGCGTGTGTATCATGTGAAATTTAACTTAATAATGGAAAATCTGAGCTGCACATTCTCGCTGCTCTCTCTGTGTGGGAATTATTTATTCATTTCTTTTGAAGGTTGAGGAATGATTGCCCTCATTTAAAGTAGCCCTGGCTCCCCGAGGGGGGAGTCAGGAAGTTATTAGCCCTATTAATTTTAAAATACTGCATATATATTTTGCCTTACATTAGATAACTTTCTCACTATCATGAAAAGTTATCTAATAATAAGTTGCATGCACCTCTAGTTCACATGGAATTAACATTAATGGGAACTGTTCATATTTGACAGTTTATTACTTTGATTTCTCAAAACCTGACAGTATGATACAATGTTCTCTTCTTTTGCTTCATTACCTGTGTACAGATATTCAGGTAAGTATGCTGGTTGTACGGTCAGAGTCTTGGTCTCATTCATCTCTCTGGTCTGAAGAAGCACTGATGCAATGGCTTGGTAGTTGTTATTGCAAGATAATGCAATCAGAAGGTGAAGCAGTAACTTTTTACTGTGTTCAAAGACCTCCGGGCGGTAATGGTCAAGACCTAAAAGAAAAGGTTACAGCAATCTCTGAATATGAAGTAATAACAAACAAGTTCACATTCCAGAAATAACAAAAATTCCAAGGCAGTTCATGACAACAGTGCAAACAAACAAAAGATGTAGTATTTCCAGACACAGTTACAAGTGTTGTTACTTAAATGTGTGTCTTTATTTAGTTTCCAGACCGAGGTCCCATACAGGAGGTACAAACAATGAGTGGCCATACAGCTTTATGCATTCTGTCTCACTACAGTGTTAATTTGACAGGTTTGGAAAACCTTTAAAGATGAGGCATTCTTGATGGTGGTTGTAATCACATTGCTTATCACAGTATCCGGCTTTCTTGCACAGACATCAGTTTTAGAGTGAGTGCACACTGTAAGAGGCAGGTACTGATTTTTTAAAAAACAAACTGACAGACAACTTGAAAAAGAACTTCAACTACCAGTGAGCAGCATGAGAAATTAGCTCCTAACTCAGGATGCAGAACTCAAATTGAAGGTCCAGCACCGGAAGACTCTGATCTGGTTTACACTACTGCTGTTTGTAAGATTTTAAAACTGCTTGAATAATTCACAAGTTACAAATATGAAAGAAAAAGATATTTCTGCACTCTGCTGTAGTAATCTCTTTTTTGATTATCTTTCAGTACCTTCCAGGATATTAAAAAATACTTTCTCCTGTTTAGAAGTAGTTTCAGTGCTGAAAAAGTTAATTTTTTCTTCCTCATCTGCTCCCTTTTCAGAATATATTCCTCTTTTAAAAAGCAGCTATTTCATTGCTCTAAGTGGCAGCAGCCAACAGATCTTTCAAGTCAGGTGTTTTTAATATACTCCAGTCATGCTGGTTCTTGTCTGGCCTGCAATAATGGAGCTGCTCATACTGCCATAGTCTGAACACTGTGCCTTTGGCTCCTAAGGGCAATTTTTTGCAGGTCCTGTGATCCTTGGTCTTACTCAACTGCCAGCAGCCTCCTCCAAAAGAACCGCGGCCATCCTGCCCACCTATTTTTCAGCTTCTTAAGGTTTCTAATCCTATTTCCCTTTCTCCATTTCCTTCCACCTGCCAGGAGATAATGAACCCACCCTACCTCGTTTTAACATACATCTGAAAGGATATAAAAAATTCTTTCAGTTGAAAATAAATTCTATATTAGCAACACTCGTGGCTGAAATCCTATTAAACCCCAGGGTTGTATGAAAAGTATTGGCACAGATCTGCTAACTCTGAAGGGAGGAGGACAGTTTGGTCTTTGTGCTTGTCCAGTGCTGGGCCCTCCTTTAACTTGGAAGAGTTCCAAGGAGGGTAAGCTTCTGTGACACGGACGGACACATTTCCATGGGAAAGGAGTCTAGCTGTGCAACTCATTTCACACTGGTTGCAAAAGAGATTTTAAACAGTAGTGATTTTCATGCACTAGAGATAGGCAGGTTCAGACCAGCAGTCTGCCTGTCCACTAACAGTACTACAAACCGTTCAATAGCCTATTGAACACATACATGTTGCAAAATTCTTTCATTTTAATATTTTGTCACTCCTTCCAATAAATGAAAGGATATCAACTGTCCAACTAGCCACCATACTAGTTTCTAGTTTTGTTTTCAGTCAGATGCATCTACCTGCTCACATTCCAACAGGACAGAAATACTTCATTTTTAATTACATTCATACCTTTGGCTAACATGTAGCATAACTTCCTTACAACAATACAAGAGCTCTACTACAGAAAAGAAAAATTTTCCACAGGTGGTATAACTACTCTAGAGAAACAGAACTTGGAGCGTGAAAGCTGTGATCTCACTTTAGTCACCACAAAACCAGCTACATTTAGTTATCGGTCACACTTAGCTTTAATTTCACATCTTAGAATGGAGAGTTCTTAATCAAGGGGTTGTCTCAAATGGCATTAATAAATGTCTATTTATGTCTTATTAAAGAACTGTAATGTTGAAATCTTATTGCACAAACAAATAACTAAATATATTTTTTTAATGGATTACTAGTGTCATAACCCTGTTTCTGAATGTTTGTTTGTGTGGCTCCCTGATAGTTCCTTAAAGCTGCCTTAACTGAAGGGTTCACGCTGCAGTGTACTACTCCTGTCTTAAGCTATTTATTTATTCTTGTGAGAATTTCTAACTGTAAGCAGTTTCCTCACACTTGTTACAAATTATAGTGGAGATGTTGTTTGATCAGTTAATGGTTATTGATTTGATCCATAAACATATCCACTTGTCTTTCAGCTCCCTCTTACACTAAGAAAGTTCTCAGAAATATACAAAAGAATGAAGAAGTTGTTATGGGCAGCAACAAAATAAATTTCAAGTGAAGAAAATATGTGAAATATCATATTGAAACTGCCCCTGGGAGTCCCATCCAACACAGTCCTGGTTGTTAATCCTGCATTTCATTACAAGTTTGTGAAATCAATGTACTGATACACAAAACCCTATTTTATCAGAAAAATTCAAACAGAACAGGTGATAACAGAGTAGCAGAAAAGGAGAACAAAGTATCTTCTTCATTTTATACTGTATTGTACCACTCCACTGTAACCTTCGAATTTAATCTCTTTTTGCCTACTGAACAGCAGATTCTTCCCAGACTGACTGTGAACAGACTTAGCAGTAACTATGGTGACTGAATGAGAACTGAACTGTGATCTCAGCTATAATAAATTTATTTCACAACTGTCTGGCTGTGTTTATTTGTGAACAGTATTATTTATCAACCATGAAAGTTAGGGAATGGCTTTATAATGCTAAATACTCTTGTGTGCTAAAAAATTAGGCCACTCACTTTTCGTAATGTGAAATGGCAGGATAAGGAAGGTAACACCCTCCAGCTGAACTGTGCTACAGTCAGGAACAGACACAGCAGTGGGAAAAAGCAGTGCCTCTGTGCTGAGGTACATAAGGGAACACACTGATGATAAAGTATTCCATTAGCAGTGCAATTAATGAGGCTTGCTTTCCAGCGGTCTGTGTCCTACCTCCACTACCTCTGCAGCACAGCAATCTTGGCTCCCTTACAAACTGTTTTTGCAAAGGCAAGAGACAGCACGGATGTGTGCAGTCCAGGTCTCAGCTAGTGTAGACGGCCATCACAAACGAAGCTGTACAAAGGCAGGAGTTTTGCCTGCTTTTCTTGCAGGAGGGAATGCTACGTGTTGTTAGAGATATTTTAATAAGTCAATCATCTTCAAATTTCTACACACCCCTGAAATTTGGGTGAAATTGGCCAAAATATTCAAAAGCTTCAAAGTTTTGAGACTATTTCACGGACTGTAACTGCCTTGGGCTTTTTCTTTAAGGGTGGAGGGAGAAATCATAATAAAAAATGTAAGAAACAATGGTTCCACAGCTTCAGCAAAACTATAGTAAAAGGACGGGAGTACATTTATACATTGTTTCCTGTTCTGTTGGTCTTACCTAAAAAGAGAGCATGTAGCAATAAAGGGAGGTGAAGAGCCCAATCTTCTCTGACACTGTGATCCACTACCATCTCGGTCATGAAGATGACAGCAATATTGCACCTGGAAGTTAAATTACAATATCAGTTTCAAACGTCTTGGAAAACGCAAAGTAGAAACAGGATTTCTGAAGAAATACACAATTATAAATTTTCAAATTTGTAGCATTTCTTCTCAATATGATTAATGATGAAGCACCTTAGTTACACTATCAAGCAAATAAGTACCCATTACCCTAAAAACCTTATTATTTTCAATGTAAATTATGTAAAAGATGAATTTCAAAATATGCATGGCCTAGTTAGGATAAAAGATCAAAGTATAATGAATAACAGGCACAGAGGCCGGGGTAAGAGAAATTTTCCTTTTCTGAATTAGTTGTTTCTTCAGTCTGATTCTTAATGGTGATGTCCTATATTCTAAATAGGCCTTCTGGTAGAAACCTGGTAGAACTGTGATCTTTCATTGCATGCTGATTTTCGTACTGGAAATCATCAGAAATTTAATGCAGATTCAGATTTAATTTAATTCAGATTTTCAGATGAGTGGTGGGATAGTTGGGTTGGTGTTGGTCAACTGTCAAGAGGAAGCATCTCACTGTCTGAAACATCAGAATATGAAACTGCTCACCTATGAAGGGGTCCCCGTGGTGTGATGGTTTCTGGGAGATAGTCCACAAGTGGTGCCCAGCATCCTCCATTGTAAGGCATGGGCAGAGGGTGTGGCTGTTTGGTTTCAACAATATTCAATAACCAGCTTGTATATGGAGAAACAGGATCGTCTGCATGGAAAAGCATTAAAACGAAGTGCATAAACTCAAGTCTGGTTACCCATTTTTGAGAAATACTAAAATAGATTTTATGCTAACATAGGAGTTCAGCTGTTTGGAATAAAGTGATAAGATGCCATGAGGTTTGCAAATTCCTGTGTTTAATAACAAGTGATGCATTTTTTAATCCCTCTTTCATGCTGCTGGAAATTAAAGGGATTCCAGACAGACAACACTGAATAGTAGGAGCAGCAGCTGAATCCCTGCTGTCACTCAGTAGCTTTGAATCCAGATCACAAAGCTCCAAGCAACAGACTTTCTCTTCAAAAATGAGAGAAAAGTTCAGCCAACAAAGCTGCTGTCAGAAGCCATCTGCTGCAAGGAGCCAGAACCAGTGACACATTCTTGCAACTCCTCACTAGTGCCCTGCTGAGTGATGCTACAAAGGCAGGAGTTAAATGTCCTGAATTAGCAAGGAGGCATAAGGAATGCAAAAAACATCTTCAGAGTAATTTTCTTTCAACAGGAATGAATTATCTCTTGAATTTCTCAAAGATGTATTTAACTTTCCTTTAGTATGACAGCAGCTGTTTGTTAATGAGCATTAAGGTTTTTTCTTCCACCTGTTTATCTGCAATGATGTGGGTCAAGTAAGTTATTTCCACCACTTGCTGTCTTGTCTCAGCTGCACAGCTTCATTCATCTCTCCTGTATTCTGTTCCCTCTCATTCCTCTTGATTTTCCCACTGGTCAGTTTTCATTTCTGAGGTCTGGTGGTCTGCAATATACTGCCACGGCAAGTATCCTTTCCAGGTCTGTTCTTGACATACATCCAAAAGTTGCCCTTTATGAACTTTTAATGAGTGTTATGTTTTGTTCTTTTTCTTCTTTTTGTGTTTTTGTTTGTTTGCTTGCTTGTTTGTTTTGTTTTGGTTTGGTTTTATTACACTTTTGTATTTTAGGTAGGCTGGAAACTCTCAGCACTGTCCTTTTCTTTTTTTTTAACAGCATGTATCTTATGCTTGTCAGCTTTCCCACGGGAAACAAAACTGTTTTGATGCCTACAAAAGTATCAGAGCTGGCTTTTTCTAATGCATATCACTTCTTAAAAACATCTTCAGATTTTCAGATCTTCAGGAGACCTTCAATGTAGTAGCTGCTACTCCAATTATTTCAAAAATGCCAACTTTTTAACTCCCATTCTTCAGTGCTGGTCTTCTAAGGAACACTTTCTATCTTTATGATTTAGACCTCTACTTAGGTACTGTGGAGGATGACTGATTAGTTACAGATAAAGAAAAATAGACTGACTTAATAATGCAGCAATGTACAGCATTTTCACATGTTGCTCTTCTAAGGATTAACCAGATAATGTTTGCCAGATGCTTTTCACAGAAAAAGCACTGCTCAGGCACTACTGATTTTTAACACTTTAAGTGTTTCACAGAATAGTCCTTTCTGAAGTTCACACCAAGACCTAGATCCTCACTTCTGTTTTCACAGGGTTATGTGCAGACTGAGGAAAAAAAAAAGCAGCACCTTGAAGGTAACATACCCTTGCCTGAACAAAAGAGTTTCTGTGCTGCAGAGTTGTGTTCCCTATTTATATCCTCAGCAATACATGAATGTTCAGGCAGACTGGAGTGAGGAGAAAAGCCATACCACCAACTCTTTCACAGCCTGGGCTGCCTGTCAGAGGGAGTAAGTTTGGCTTTCTTAATGGAAGTTGCATTACATATCTTGCAGAATGACAAGTGGTATGAGAATTACTCTTTCGTATTATAATTCTATATAAATGTCAGTAGCTAAGTAAAATACATTTTATTTTCCTTCCAGATATTCATATATTTGCTATAAGAACCCCTATGAGAAGCACACTTTGCATAAATATTCACGGTACTATAAAGCTTGCAGGTACAGGCAGGAATAAACTTTTGGGCACCGGCTGAAGGAGACATTCCAAAAGAGCAAAGAAAACTTCGGTACTTTTTAACCTTTTATTACACTAAGGTCTTGTCAAAACCAGCTACTTGTGAAGGCTGTTCTGATAACATAAACATTGTTCCATTTTGAAAGCTTGTTCATGCAGATCAGCTTAGTGCCAGTGCTTCAATTAATATCTGGTGAAGCATTATAAGTAGCTGTAGCACTAGAAAGCCATAAAACAAACAAGGCAAGTATACTAAAACCCAGTGAGTTTCAGATATTGCACACTTTTTTGTGTAAACACTGGAGTTGGCACGTACATGGTATTATGTCAATATTGTGCTTCATAATTATGAATAATTGTTGTCGGTGTATATGAAATTATCCTGTTGTATTGTATTTTACAGTGTTTGCGTATTTTGCAGAACAGTATTGCCAAAAATTACTTGGATTAAAGAATATATAAAATCTTTACTTTTTATGTCAAAATACTGTTCCAAAATGGTGTCTGTAATACCAACCAAGACACTGTGGCCTAAATATTATTTGACCTGTCTTTAGTAAACCAGAGATGAAAGTCAATAACAAGATATTGTCTTTTTTACATTTGGTTAGGACCTCACCAAAATCTGTAAATGGTCTTCCTTACAATTCACTCCAGAAATGAAGTCAAACCATCCAACTCCTAAATTTTACACTCTTGTTCAATAGTTGACGTGGGTTTTCTTTGGAATCTCTGCTGAGTACCAGGTGTCCACTTATAGTCCATTTAGCAGAAATACATAAAAAACAAGAAGCGTGCTCAGGAGCCCTATCTCCCCTCTAACATACATATGCACAGTGCAGCCAGAAACTGGTTGCAGAGAGCAGATAAAAGCTATCAAGGAGATAAGATCTCATACTTGGAAACTCCTGAATCTCTTTTCATGCTCATATAACAGCACTTGATCTGCAGGGATGTACTGCCAGGTGGCACAAGTCAAAGTACTTGCCGTAATGCTCTTACAAGTTTTTTGCCTTGCCATGTATGAAAGGCCCAATATGTTTCTCTCTGGAGGATTCTCTGCTGCTGCCTTCTGTGAAGTTCTCTGGCCTTCAAATAGGTTTGACTGATTAAACAAAGTAAATTAATTAAATGAGGTATGAAGGTAAAATAAGGACACTCCCTGTATGGTGATGGTACTTTACTGTTTACACAGAACTTAAACAGTGAGCCTTTGCCAGTCAGTAGAATGTTCTCCTCTCTAACCAAAACACCAGAAATGTCATCAAATTGAATAGAACTTACTTTTGTCATCATCGTAAGATCCTCCAGAGCTATTACTGTACCTTGATTCTAGTCGGGTATGTGCTCTGATGACATTACTGAACCTTCAAACACAAGAAAAAAATCATTAAAAACACAGATCGACGTTAAACATCTGGACTATATGTTTACCCTAAAAAAAAAAAAGCATTAACTTAAGCATGCACTTTTACACAAGAGTAGACAGCAATGCGAATGTGGTGCTAATTCTTTCCACAAAACATTTTTGCAGCCAGTTTCTGAGAAATTCTAACAGTGTGCTCCTGTGTCACAAGCTTTTAAAATTTAGCAAAGGAAAACTCTCATGCTGCAAATGTGTGATTTTTTTGAAGCAAGAAACTGCTAAGGATGAACTGAGATATGAACTGTTCACAGCTAGTATCTGTCACTGATCATGTTCATGAGTAAAATCCTGCCAACTTGCTAAAGCAGTTAGAGCTTGGTGCTAATAATGCCAAGGTTGTGGGTTCGATCCCCATATGGGCCATTCACTTAAGAGTTGGACTCGGTGATCCTTGTGGGTCCCTTCCAACTCAGAATATTCTGTGATTCTGTGACTGATTGCATAGTCCAAAACCAAGCCTGTACAGGTATCAAGCAGGAAAATTGCAGCAGATCACCCTTCAATAGGAGAATCCAGCAACTGTCAGAGCAGACCTAATAGAAAAGTTAAGAGATATGAGAGCCAGAGCAAACTGCTCACAGCTGTCCTCAAATCTGCTGCAGATTCATGCAAAGATAACTTTTACTGGTGATCTCCTCTGACTTCCTCCACCTTGTGTTCTCAGAGCAATCAGGCCTGACGTGGAATGAGAGGAGCCACACTGACAGCTCACACACTAGTGATGATCTGAAAACATCACCATTCCCGCAAAGCTTGGAAACTAATTACAAATAAGCATGTATCAAACAAGACAAGACTGAAGGTTTTCTAGACAAAATTAAATTCAATTTCTTACTAATGTTCATACACCTCAGTGCAGGGTATTTCACTATATATCAACATATCACATTGTCTCCAAAGCATGTGTGTCTCATGAGGATGCAATAAATTCCTTGTGCAGTTGACAAAAAGGCATCATGAGACCTCTTAACACATGGTATTCTATCTACAACCTTCATTATTTCATATTTCTTGACACATGAAGTCAGTGGACATTCTAAGATTGATGCTCTGGTTTTGAAGTGCAGATGCACTTACAGCTAGCTTTGGTAACATAAAGGCCAGCAATGAATTCAGGCAATTTATTTTCCATTTTCTTCTGAGGTGTCTTTCAGCAGGAACCTGAATACCAATACCAGAACTTCCTAATTTTCCTTTCATTTTTATCATACAGTCTCTGGCAGATCTGAATGCTAAAATTCTTTTTGGAGTCACATTTAAAACTTACATAAGACAAGAAATCCTGAATTAAAGTCCCGTAAGAGATGTTTGCTCAACTTGCCTGTAAATCAACTAAATAAAAATCTATCTTAAAACTATACAGACATAGACATTTACGTAAAGAATAAAGCAAAATAATTCAGAGGAAAAAAGGTTTTATCATCCTTTTAAAGTACATTTCTAATGCATATGGTGAAAAACACTACTCAGAATCAAATCTGTTTTACTATCAATTTGAAACCTTACTTAGCACTGAGTGCCATTTTTTACTTACATTTAAATTAGCAGACACATATAACTAATCTCACAAAATGCTACTCTTGTTTATTACATGCAGAAGGCAAGTAATTCAAAACGTTCTGAAGTACAGAAAAGTTTGCTCATGTAATTATCTCTGTGCCTCTAAGCCCTGCACCCACAGAATGCAGGCTGGACTACTGAAGTGATACTAGTGACTATCATTAAAAGTTCTCTTACAAAACTAAGCGGGTTTTCCTGAGAGAAACAATGTGTATGTCTGTGCTATAGGATCTGGTGGCCCTTAGGCTTTGCATGTATTAATTCATCATTTGGCAGTATGTGCCATAAGTAGGAAAAGTCTAAATTGAATATATGATTTCTAAGCAAAATATTTTCCATAGCTGTCCTCTGTAAGACATTTTATCCAGACAAAGGAGGTGTCCTTGCAAACACCGATACAAACCTACAAACTAAATTTTACTCATGAAATTGAACAGTGTGATCAAAGCTGATTTTTCATAAAGATTTTAGTAGTCATTATTTGGTATACACTCCTCTTTTTCTTTTGCCTTTGTGGATAATTTCTACAAAAGCACAATCAACTTAGCACAGTTCATTCACTCTAGGTTTAACAGTTGTTCCTTTACAATGTATTATTAAACAACAGTCAGGAACTAGAAACACGTGAATAGCTTTTTAAAAGAAAATTATACATATTGGGATAACCCACTTAGGATCAGTCTGAGCACCAGAGTTCCTCACAGTACAATGCAGAACTTTGTCCACCATCTCACCCTTTGCCTAGGAAAACACATACGTTTTGGAGAGAAAAAACCAAACCACAAACCTTTCATCAGTCTCCTTCACCACTTTGTTCTCCTCTGCATCAGGAAAACTATCTTGGCCAGCTACAACAGTGTTACTGCTAGAGGTGGTTCCTGTATATGAGATGTGAATAACAACACCTGTTACATGCAGCAGACAACATCTGCAAAGCAATACAAGCCCATAACTTGAAGGGGTTTTTAGGAGCTACAGTCAAAGTGATCATCCTGCAAGTACGTGCACGTATGAATGAACAGTGTTACTTCTGCAAACCTGCTTCCATGGCTGAATGGTGTAAAGTTTACATGCTTTGAGAACTGGATTAACAGAATGATGCTCTTCTACTCCTTAAATTAAGCTCATGCTCAGTGACGTAGCCTAATTTTTTTCAAGAATTTGGCAAAACATTTGCAATGTTAAGTGTGGGATTGGTTCTTATATTTGACTGCTGCAGCTTGGAAATAGCACTAGGCCTTTGAAAATGGAATTGCCACACAGCTGACACGCCAAGTCTTCAGGAAACTCTGCTTGATGTACCTGCTGTGATCACAGCATTGATGATGATTCCTTGTTGTGAGAAACTAGTGGTAAAAGACCCGCTAGAGAGAGGAGGTTTCTGAAGAGTGGTAGAAACCTGATTATGCTATTAAAATAGTTAAGATAATTAAGCATATATTAACAAAGCATATACAACATCAGGAATTAAAAAGAACGGTAACTCAGACATGCAACAAGGCCCTGAAACTTCTATCTCATATATACGAAACTGAATGGGTGCAAAAGCAAGAGATTGGTTTTTTTGAAGAGGTGAAGACTCAAAAGAGCAGTAGAGCATAAAGAAAACACATTCAGGCCATACCAGAAGCTGCAGCTGAGGCTTTGTTACTGGCAGCAAATCGGTAAAATGGAGGATTATCGCAGTGTTGGACTATGGGGTTCACTGGGTCAGTTTGCTGCAGCTCAAACAGAAGTTCTTCCATTGTCTGAATAGTGTTATTGCGACATAGATATATTGCAACCTTTTTTATCTAGAGAAGAAAATATCAGTTATTAAATTCTGACTAAAGTGAATTTCCGAATCAATAAATGTTACACTGCAGTACTGAGATCACCCAGAGTGCAAGTGTTGCTCCTGGACAGACACCACAACAACATACAATTCATACAGAAATAAAACTTCTCACTTTGACATCAAGATCATTTCCTTAGCAGAGTGAATCTGTGATTTAATTACCTCAAAGTTTTTGCTTACCATTCACAATGAACTGTTTAGGTATAGAACTATGTAACATGTACATCAATAAAACTGTAGAATAAGCCAGGCTATGAGTTTCTACTTATATTTGTAAGTAAAGTAATAGCAAATGGTAGAAAGGCAGAGCAATTATATATAGAGACTTAATGCATCCTGTTTTGAAAAATCCAAGAGTATAATTTATAGAACTTCTGGAAATTTCTATAAATCTTTTAACAGCACCCCAAACCTTATTGTATGCACTGTAGCAATGAGGACTGTTGAGATACTGAGATAAAATTAGGCTGAATTCTTGAGGAAAAAAAACCCTGATTGCTATTAAAACCAGAGACTCTTTCCAGCTCAAAAACATTTGATTCATAAACAGCAGGAGCTGGGAGACCATATGGGGAAGTATCCCTCCGTGCTTGCCTGCTTGTTATTAAAGATGCCCCTAAACAGATACTTATAGGGGAGCTAATATATTAGACTGAACTGCCTGTTGGCCTCACCACGTATTGCTGTTCTTATACTCTTAAATCCTTCCACTAAAATAACTTCCTTACTGCTTATCTTTCTTCTTTTCTCTCTCTCTCTCTTTTTTTTCCTTACAGAAAATGCACATATTCAATTTCCCAGGGATTTTCCAGATATGAATCCATCTCCTTTTTGAGGTTCACAGTGTTGGGCTCACAGTGCCACTTTCAGCTTCTCTCACCCCTGAAGGGGTCACATTCCCAACACTAAGTCTTTGCTGAAGAGGTTTCTCAACTGTAAATATTCTAAGAAATCTTTCAGTACATAATGTAGAAAAATGGACAGCTCAGCAATTTGTAGTGGGGCACTGGGAAAAAATGCTTAAAGGAAACATAAGAGACAAAGCAATTAATTTAGATGACGAAAAAAAATTTAAAAAATGTGAGTCAGGCATGCTTTTGGCTTGGACCCACACAGGGAGAACAGATGGCTGAAAGCACAAAGCAGCTGGTGACTGCCTTGGGGCACAGGGGGCTCCAAAAGGAGATGGGTAAACTGGCAATCTTGCAATTCTGTGGTCTTTTATGCCCAAGTGACCTGGAACAGTACTGATAAACTGTCCAAATGATCTTTATTTGCTAATGTGTATCTGTTATCTACATGATAATGGAAGACACGTGTTTATGGTATCAGCAGTCTTGTATAGTTAATAGAGTTAGGTAGGATTTCTTATCTGTAAACTCCAGGGCATTAGCAAAACACTGAGCAGATGCATGTGATAAGCCCAGTATATTTTCCTACTCCAGACAAAGCTATCAGTGAAGGGGTGACTCATAAGCACAATAAGGCTTCCTTCAGAAGCTGAAAACTTTTTCAGATTTTGCAAAATCTGAGAATCAGACTTTTAACTCAACATTACAAAGCACAGACTAACTGGGTGGTAGAAAACACTTAAACCTTGTCAGCTGCCACTGCCACCAGCCTTTGGAAGCCTGGAAGGGAGACCAGAAAAGTCCCAAAGGCAAAACAGGAGATACTAAGCAGATGTAGCTGGAGATGCCAGAACAGACTGCTCTCTTCGTGGAGTAAAAGGACTGTACTGTCCTTGAGGAGGACCAGGCTGTGAGAACCAAGGCTTTGAGGCAAAGAAAGAACTTGAAGAAAGAAGTGCTCTGGGTAGGAGGGGGTTTGAGGAAAAGCTGCTCAGAGCTGTGGGATAGCAACAGTTTTGGAAAAAGGAGGTGCTGAAAGCTTTGGCTTGGCAAGTATCTGGATGGGAGATAAGGTATGTGAGGGGCTCCTGGGCAAGAGGTGACAGGGTTATCAGGCTTTTCCAGTCAGGCTACAGATATAGGAGTGAGGCATATACCTGGCACAGGACTACTCCTTCCTCTTAGAAAACTGCCTCTATTCCTATTGTAAGCTGCCAGAAATGCAACAGACCTCATTTTGTGTCATATCTCCGTGATTTTCATTTGTTCTCTGTCAACATAGCTCCTCCTGATGGAGACCACCTTTGGGACTAATCCCAAGTCTGTCAGAGATTGTAGGATCAGTCAGGTTGGAAAGAACCTGAGAAGACTCTCATCTAACCTTCTGCTCAAAGCATGGTCAAGGCTGAATGGAAAGCCTCTGTCACAATTGAGGGAAAGATCTTAATTACCCTCAAGATATTTGGGATCAACCCCTTTGTCCTTCTCTCCTGTAAACCTTGAGCTTGTTCTTACACCAACTCCACTTTCAAATTTTTCTTCTTTTGACTAGCTAGGCATATATATACACTGATTTGAGAATATAGAACAGTAAACCCTACAAATAAAAGAAAACAGGATGCCGATGGTACAATAACAACATCTTGAAGATTTTTATGGGCTTCTTTATTTTCTTTATTCTAACATGCATAGCAGTCATCATAAACACTTTAAGCAGACTATTATGTCAGCAATTGTAAATGAAGTATGTTTATGAGGCTTTTTAGATAAATTTCATCACTGTGATAGTAATTTCAAATTTTCTTCAGGGAAATCAATAGAAAGAGGCTAACTAATAAAAGAGCATATTGTAATTGTGCTGGAAAATTTACTAAATTTAGATTCTGTTTCACCCAGCAACTGAGCAATAAGAAACATGGGAATGGAACTATCCTGCTTTTCTCAGACAGCCCTGATTTTATTTTAACTTGAATAATAATAATATCCAGCACAGTTTGAGTTGCACATTGCAGCAACAGTTACATAATTTATGACAGTCATGCAGAGGCAGAGTTGATATGGTAAGGAGTTAATAAAGGTTAGCTATCTTTTGTCTCTTGAGACGTCCCAGAGAAAGCTCTAGTCTGGTAAAGCAGAAGAGAATGTAACATTTTCTGGCAATTTATGGCCAGTCTCTGTTACTGTCCCCATACACAGACATACAAAGTTTCTCTTTGCTTGAGAGAAGCCCACTTCTCACTTGAAAGGCAGTGTGCTCCAGTAGTGAAGGCTGAGACTTCTTTAATTTCAGTTCCCTGGCTCTTTTACTCCTGCCATTTAATTCTGTGCAGTGTGCTAGGGAATATCTTGTCATTTCTTGCTTTTGATACAAAAATCAATATTCTGCAGGTGACAGCTGTTTTCTTCACTAAAGCCTGTGTAATCAGCAGTAAAGAAAATAAAGTGCACTTACATAAGGTAAAAGGATGGTATCACTGCTAACACCACACAAACTAATGAGAAACTGCAGTGTTATCCGAAGGTTGTTACTCCATTTTTCATTGTTGGCCAAAGCATTCCAGACATTTTCCATCTCTGGTCCAGGAATTTCATCTCCATACTGCAAAGAATCATAGGCATACATTCCTTGAAATATGCAGACTTCCAAACTAAAGCATGTTCTTCTAGAGCATTTTCTCACATAAAAAAACCCAGTGAAATGTCATTAAGAGTTACAAAACAGTATTTTCAAAAGCTACCTGACAGACTACAGAGCATAAGCTTTATTTAAAAGTATTTAGGTTCCAACCCATAGAAGGGTCATAAATCATTAAAAAATCATTTAAAAAGTCATAACTCATTAAAAAAACATTAAAAGAAGTCTTGAGAACTGTAAATTCAAAAAGTGATCCCAAAATCAAGCAGTTTATTGCTTCATCTTGGCAGCTGTCAAGCAACTGAAGTTCTGTTTCTGCGTGCCTGTACCTAAGTGCTTCAGTCTTCACAGTAGTGAACTACTGGGGACCTCTCTGCCAAGTAAGTCCTAGCAGAATTGAGATTTTACAGGCCTTTGCTTTTACTTTGGAAATGACCAGCTTTGGTTCTCTTTTGCAAGACACTGTTATAGGAAATATTCCTTTTGGTCCAGCCAATTAAATGGTTAGTGCATGCATCCAGGATGTGGGAGTTTAGAATTGAAGTTGTTCTGTTTCCTGTGTAAAATCCTTGCCTCCCACTTCGAGAAGTCTGCTTTAGCCATTGCACAGGCTGACGTTCTACAAGCAGAGGAGAGGCAATCTCCAGGTCATGTTATTCTACTGAAAATGTTTTAATATATATTAGCTACATCTACACTGTCACTGACATCAATGTCTACTGTCATCTACACTCACACTTCCAGGTGCCAGTCCCTTTGTAACACATACAGCCTCAAAGCTAGGTCAATCCATATGGTTTGAGGCAAGCATACTTGTTCACTCTGGAACCAAGACTTTGTGTGGTTTTGGAAGCAACTTACTCCAAGGCACACTGCTGGTAGGCAGTAGAGGTGTGACAGCATCACATCTGTTATCAACCCATAAAATCCCTCTAACAATATTCTAGAGACTCCATACTGATGCCTGCAACAGGCATCAATACCATCAGATCATTCAAAGCCAATATCATGCCTTGGATAGGCAACAGGTACCAAGAAAACATTCTGGTGGTCTGAAGCGCAGTCCGCACATCACTTCAGATGTGGTCATTAAAATAACACAAAATGATTATTATGTTTTACTTACAGGGCCTCAACATGAGGCAAGTTCCAGAATCAACTGCTATGTAGCATGGATACAGATATTCTGCTTGAGACAGGATGAACCCTGAGCAGGTTAGGAAACATGAACCGCTCTGTCCCATATGACAAAGGTACCACGCATTACCTCCCGGAGTTTATGTGCTTAGCAGTTCAGACATATCTATGAATCTGGCAGAAGCACTGCCAGAGAAGGCATGGCACATTAGTAGGGCAGCCTGAAACTCAGCAAACAGATGGCAAAAATGGATTCCCAGTACCCTCTCCATCAGCTCCATCAGCATTTTCCATGAAAAAGTTAATGGAAAAATGGAATCCCTGGTCTTTATCACGATCTGTGAGGTAAAACACTTTCCCTTTACAAAAGAATGCTTTAGCTAGCACTTTAGAAATTTATACTGATTTTTTCCTTTTCTCTTTTTAAAAGAATACGTAAGTGTTTCCTAGAAAGTGCAGGAGCTTCAGCAGGTCAAATTCCAGGTGCTAATTCTCACCCCCAAATAAACTTTCATCTGCTGCCTTAAACGTTAACCCAGGAGGTGATATATGGGGCAACCAAACTTAGTTTCTCTATTAGTAATCCTTAATATTCTCACTATTAAGGGTATTTTTAAAGGATAAAACACTTTTATTTGTCCATATTTTGAAAGAGAACAGTTTTAGCATTGTCCTTAAAACAAAAAGTGAAGGAACTTCTTCAAAAGCAAGGTTTTGTCTGATTGGTACACACTGTTCCAGTATAAAGTTTCTGGTATTGGAGGGAAGAAACAAACGTTTTACAGGTTAGTTTCTTTGTTTGGTTTGCTCTTTTACCTTGGCTGTCATATACATGAGATTATTAAGAACCAGGGAGGTGGCCTCAGGTGAGCCCCAGCCATTGCCTTTTAGTCCACTTGTGACTGCTATTTCCCCATCCTTGTCCTTTAGTTCATCTTCTGGAGTGGTAGGGCTTGACCCAGGGAGGAGCAGTCTGTTGTCTACCAGTTCAATATTATGAAGCCATGGTAGCAGATAGGTAAGCATGATCTGCCTTCCATTTGGATGTGTTGTTGGAAATCGCTGGCTTACCTCTAAAACAGTAAGAGTTGAAAAGGACGACTTATTAATTTATGATGGAAACCTTATATACACTGTTTAAATCACATTTCTGGTGTTTGTTAGACTACTTGATGGTTTTTACCTTGCACATCACAAGCATACAAAAAACACATGTACTTGAGCTTCCTGAAGAGAAATATTGAATTAACGTTCAATAATAGCAAGCAATTGGTCAGGTCTTCTGCATAAAATAACTAACACAGTCTGAGCTTAGAAACAGGAAGTCACCCCTTGTTACCATGCCATATTATGTATTAAGTGAAGTGGATGCCAATAAATAGGAAAAAGGATAGTTCAGTTACTGGTGGATACTCTAGAATTCCAAGAGCTTCTGGAGAACATACAGAAGTGTTCTGCAGAATTACAAATGGCCCATCGGCCTCCAGGTTTCTAAGCTATAGTTTAAATAATAAGGCACTTATTATATTGAGTTTACAAAAACCATCTTGAATATATTGGGGTTTTATTTCCTGTGGGGAGGCCTATAAATTTCATAGCTGGCTGTCAGTCCAGGAGTGCTTTATACAGCACTTTATTTAGTTTATAAAAAAAGAACTGGCACTGTAAGGCAAACGGATTTGGAAAATCTGGGATAGGAAATACAGCTTTCTGCCAAAGTGAACCACATTATCTCTCTTTACTAGAATTGTTCTGTAAAATCAGTAGAGCAAACATTTCCTTTCTTTAGTTGCTGCCTGGTTTTTTAAAATCTTGAAGACACACACTGTTCTTTCCTCCTTATGATTCTAAGTGTACAGAAAGGATCTCTGACTTGGACTGTATACCTGAGATTTTTAAATGACACAATCATTACAGCAACATGAGTAGACGATAACAATAATAATTAACAAAATTTGCTTAATGATAAATGAGCCATCAGAATTTCCCTACACCAGTTATTTATAACTCATGGTATCCTGGGCACTGAGAAACGGATGGTGTATTGTTCCTTTACCCTCCCTCCAGCCCCTACAGACTGGGTAAAAACAACAGAAAGGGATTTTAAGAGCCAGTAAAAATTCCCACGATTAGAGACATTTGCATTCTGTTATTTAAAAACTAGAGCAACACATTAGATTATATATAGATAGATATATCTCAAAATATCATTGTTCCCAGGAGTGGTCTCAGAGTGGGCATATTCTGAATTGTGCTCCTGAAAGTCTCAGTCTTTAACATTTTTCTCAGTAACCCTGAAAATACATATTTCCAATAAAATCAAAATAATCCTGAGACAAGCAGATGTGGCAAATAACAGAAGACAGAGATCACTCAAAAGTGGTCTGAATCATTGGTAGAACTGGACACAGGCAATCAATCTGCCCAAAGCTAAAGTCATGTTTATATAAAATGAAGAAATATATCCTCACAAGTAAGATCTATAAAAATGCATGTAAAAGAAAAGTCACATGAGAACCCATTTTAGTAGAGTTTGCCAAGTCATTTTAACTCATTCAGAGCATTTGTAATTTCAAAGTTGCCCTAAGATCACGTAAGTGGCACAGAGTCCCCAAAGTGTGTCCCCAGGGTTTCTGTACTTTGTGTAAGTACCTCTAGGAAATATACATTTTATACCTATATCTGATTTAACCTGAACCAGAATAAAAACAGGTCAAGCTAAATTTATAAACAGAAAAGTAAAGGAGATAATAAGTCAAATAAATATAGGTACCTGAAAAAAGTGGAAGGGTAAGTTCAGGATACATCCTTGCTAGTTCATATGAAAGAAGGGCAAGTGAGACACTGTAAAGAGGTGGCAATGGACCATGTGTCCCATACAAGATACTGCCTGGTCTTTGCTCAGCTACCTTTTTTGAATAAACAAAAAGCTTTGATTCGAGGATCTATAAAAGACAAAAAAACCACAACCCATGGAATGAGACAATAAAAATTCATTAATTCAGAAAATATCAGCATTTCAAGCTTAGCTATCAGAGAGTGCTCTATATGCTTCAGAGTATATGCTCCAGATATGGAAGACACTATAACATTAATTTTTAAATAAATATTCCTGTAAGTATTTATAGCCAAGATAAAACTGATTGTTTATTTTCAAAACAAAACTAAAATGCAAATAAACAGTACTTTATATGAAGTTCACAAAAAAAGTCTCCAAGGATAGGAGGACAAAAAATGTAGCTGATACATGCCTGCATAAGTTGCATGGAAATTTCATAAATCTCTCTGTTGGTGTCAGATGCCTTGAACAGCACCAAGTTTAAAAGCGTCACGATATCAAAAGGATAATTCCTAGAAGAATAAACAGTACATTTTTGTGAATGTTGGTGAGGAATGCAGATTATATTCACTCTGATTTACTCTGTAATACAGTCTAAGGAGAATGTCATCTTTCTTTTCTCTGTTCTACAATCAGAATATGGGAAAGGGAGCTCTTATGAATACATGCTCCTTGATCAAAGGACCATCTGGTGAATGGGAAGAAAGAAAGGATTATTTATCATTACCTCAGACTAATGCTTAGGAACGCTCTGAGTTACCCACAGTCAGAAATGCAATACCTGTGCCTGGAACTGTCAATTCTTTTTAATTTATAACATGAACTGTTTGCAGGACAGACCAACACCCATGAAAAAAAATAGGGAGCATGAAAATTTCCAGGGATAAAGTATTTCTTAAGCCAAGCTGCAATTAAAACAGTCCCTTTGGACAAAAGATACTATCTCTGACACGAACATTCTTAGGTGTCAGACAATTCTATGAAAATTGTTTTCAAAGAGTAAACATGAAGAACTGCTTCAAAAAGGCCACTATCTATAAAGTCAACATCAATTGCAAGGTTAAACACATGAAAGTGTTAACTTAATGAGAATATTGTTAGAAGAATAATTCCCATGCCACAATATTTGGATTTTCACTAAATAGGTTTCTGTTTTCTCATGATGATTTGTAAATGCACTGACTGAATTGTGAACCATCAATTTCTCATCGTAGATATCAGCTACAGTGCTTCCGGATGGCTGCAGAATGCCTATTCGGACTGTTTAAAACGGATACATGTGTGGCATGGGACATTCTTGGTAATTCCAAATACTAGATGCAATCCAAGCTCTATAATTGTCTTTTTGCCCTTCCACTAAGTTTAAAAAATAAATACAAAAAGACAAGAAATGAAGGGAAGTATCTTCTTTGTGGAAAGCTGGACGGGCATCATCAATGAGATACATTACTGCTCATTTTACAGGTAGCTTAAGCAGGGGTGTCTTGATACATTTTGATAAATGATAGAGGAAAAGCTATTAACATCTTTCAAATATTAATAAAAATTCCCAGCTTGCTAGAAAGAGGACTTTCCCCTCAAAGCAAATCATGAAGATCAAACTCTCAATTTTTACTGTAAATATGGAAAAGATTAATTTTTAGGACATAGTGGCACAGGTAACAATTTGAGGAAAAAAGACTGGCTGAAAACCTGCTATGTTTCTGTGTTCATTAAAATAAAAACATTAACATAACTGAATTTGCAAACACAAAATTCCATTCATATTTTAAAAATCTCAGTATAATGAAGTCTCTAGTCTAGTTGTTCCTGCAAGAACAAAACGGATTTGCAGATAAATAATAAAATACTTGACTTGTTTTGATTTGCTATATCCCAAGTATTTTTCCATTGAAATATGCTGATCAGACATTTTGCCAAAATATTTTTGTCAAGAGTAAATTTTCAGATTTTAATATACAAATTACTGCATTATTTAATTTCTCTATAAATTTTGTCTTCAAAAATTAAAAAAAAAGGATAGATTTTTGTGAAGGCCTGACACAAAGGCAATATTTGTATTCATGTCTTCATGTAGCTTGTGCTTGCTCAGCATTAGCAGTACGGATGATACCAGTTGACAGAAAAGAAACTAACCAAATCAAATGAAAGCCAGTTAGAAAAAGAACATGACTTTCAAAATAATGACAAGGCAAGATAATGACTTTCAAGCTATTGACATTTAAAACATTTTTTCTTTTATAAATTAAATTAAAAACCATGCCAAATCTTTCGAAACCAGATTTATGACCTACATTCAAATAAAAGTGTTGTAGCTTTTTTGTATCTTTCTGAGCAAAATAGCATCAAAATGTCCCAGATTTCAAATACACATATAGTAAGAACATCTTCTACCAAGCACATCACCTTGTTTCCAGAATCACGAAAATGAAACTATACAGTCCCCAAGAACTGTTTGAGAAGATATGAGTGACCACCAACTTCTTACAACACAAGGTGAACCTTCAGTTTTATTTACATTTGAAAGCGTAGATTATTAGGTTAATTAATACCTGCTTCCACACACAGTTGCAATGGCTTTGAAACATCCAGAGGCCAGCTGGTATGATCCTGTATAACATCGATCTATAGCCCAGTTGAAGAGATTGATTTGATCAGGATTCAGTTCTAGCAACAGGACTACAACTTCACAGCCAAGCTGATGAACCTGAGAAAATGTCAAAACATGATTGGTGGGGTCAGATATGTTCATTCTCTAAAATTCTTAAGAGTGGCATAGGCAAAACAGGGGGAAAATGGAAAAATCAAATATGTAAAAGGAAATCAAAGCATTTATAATAAATTTTAGGGATAGCAGAGTTGGAATGTGACTCAGTTTCAATACTCCTCACTTGAAAAAAATTATGTACAAAGACCACATAAACAAAATAGATTTTCCAAAATTAATATAAAGTTTCCAAAATTATGCAGAAAGAAAAAAAAAGTAGAATCTTTGGAAAATCTGAAATACTCGGTAAGTGTTCTTGGGCAACTTCCATTTATATCAGTTAACTGACTAGTTAACTGATCTCCTACTTCATGTGAATTTCACAAAGTGACACACTTTCATGTTTATTCTTCTTTTGACTAACACAGAAGCAAGGCAGACAAAGAAAAACACTTTTTACAAGACTGAAGATTTGTATCGTTAATCTGACTACATCAAGCAATCTAACAACTCTCCCTATAGACCTTGTATCACTTAATCCTGGTACCACCACTGCTACAAAAACATCACAACTAAGGCTTGGACTGCACCTTTGTGTTCCTTCAGTTCAGGATAGGACTGGAACACCAAACACTGATGCCTGTTAATATTCTATCACCAAGTGTTGTAACTGCTTGTAAAGACTGCATATCACTTACACGTATCTTTATAGCTCTGTCCCTATCAATATTCCAAAATCCTAAGTAATTTCTGAAGGATTTTCTCTGTAGTAATTCCTTCTCTCTTCTAAGTTGTTCAACACTTTTTTTTCCTAATTAATTACCATTTCTACAGCCTATATCCACCAGCTGCTTCACATGCATTTATTAGATTTGGCTGTTTGCCTTTTTTTAGCAGCGTTGTGTGCTGGTATGAGAGTTTTAGGGAGAACAGCAGGTCAAAATGCAAGATACCGCAAAGGAAAAGATTGTTCTCTGTCTCTCCACTTGATATAAATTACCAATCTACTCCTCCTTAATCAGATAGTCCAATCAGCTATAAACACAGAACTGTGACTGTAGTTACAAAGTCAAAGCCCATCTTCACTGAAATGGAAGAGAAAATGGCAAGAATAATCTATGATATGTTCTTTAAAAAGAAAGAAACACCTTGATTTCCTTTCCTGAATCATTTATTTCATCACTAATTTGCAAGATCTACCCCCACAGCTTTCACCCAGGTTTGTTTCATCAGAATCTACATTGCCAAGCAGAGAGGGATTTTTAGAATATACACAGTCATAGTTCTTACAGTCACAAACTCTTTACTCACCTTGTACAGTGAGTAATTGTTCATCAGAGTTGCATTTTGATCAGTACTTACACGTAAATCTTGACAAGCCAGAATGTTATCAAGCCATTTGTAAAGATATCCATCAGGGGAAAGTCCAACATTATCAAACACAGGTCCACAGCAAAGCACAGCTGACATGGCCTAGAAACATATAAACTTTTAGTTACACAAAAAGTAACATAAACCTTTCAGACTGATTTGACTCCACTGTAACAGGACTGCCACTTGTTTTCTGTTTTGAAGATTATGGTGATAATGCTAAGTGCTGACTTTGCTAGAATTCAATAATTATGTTGCTATAGATTTTACTTCATGGTCAATTTAAGCATTTTGGAAGGAGTACTATTGCCCAGTTTCCCCGTTCTTCAAGACACATTTTGTCATTTTACCCAGTCTTCACAAATAAAACTACAAAATCAATTAAAATATACTCAGATGTTTCAATAGTATGTTACTGCAAAAATTAAAACTGTTTTACAGCAAGGGATGCAGCTTATATAAGTATATAAGCTATTACTTTCCCGGCTTACTTATGCAGGGAAGTTGCAACTAGTTTTGTCACAAAAGTATTATTACTGAGCATGTCCCCAGCAAGCGTGGGAGACATTCCTGAGATGTACATTGGTACAGATTCAGTATCCTGAGGTACTGAATTGGAACTATACTTAATTTCAGAGCAGAAGATTTTCTTGATGAATCTGATAACCCGTTAAAGAACAGCTAAGTAAAACTCTAA
The DNA here is from genome assembly GCA_013400975.1 of Atrichornis clamosus. Classification (NCBI taxonomy): domain Eukaryota; kingdom Metazoa; phylum Chordata; class Aves; order Passeriformes; family Menuridae; genus Atrichornis; species Atrichornis clamosus. The sequence goes on from WBMZ01002264.1 coordinate 127,500, forward strand.
AATGCATTCTGGTTTTGAACATAATTAGCCTTGAAAAGTGTCTATAAAGAAAAACACACATAATTTCAGTGCTAATTCTATGATACCACTGTACACATACATATGAGAATACAAGTCTGCATCAAGCATGCCAGTTCAAATTTCTGGGAAATAAAAGGAAATAGACCCCTCATCTACTTGTACTTTGATGGAAAATTGATGTTACTGATTTGGACAGTGAAACTTTAGTACCTTTAATGCACAATACTGGTATCTTGTAATCTGATGATTTCTATCACTGTAACGGTCCAGTGGCGTGAACATAATACTGAAAGGTCCTGCCCACTGGCTGAATAAGATGAACAGGTGATGCCTCAAGCTCTGCTGAGGGAAGAGAAATCTCCTGTGGTGAACTAAGTGAACAGAAATAGAAATAGTTGTGATTTGTTAATATTAAACACACATTCATGTGGCACAATGATGACATCAATTTTAAATTTCTGCAAAAAGGGAAAATTTTTTACATGTTCATTATACAGTTGAAGTATTTAAGCTCCTTAAAAAAAATCTAACCAAGTGAGGAAGATGCATCTTATTTCTAAGAACCTTCAGTTCTGAATTAATGCGTAGTTGTACAAACATGTATATCTGACTTTAAAAAGCATGCAAGTATTTAATTATAACAGCAGGGTTTTCTTGCAGTCCTTTAGTGGCAAACATTTACTTGGTTTTTCCAATCCTTTAAATTCAAGCCTAAACAATACATATGTCTTACTCTAATACAGTAATAGGTAGGGACAAAAAAAGTGAAAAAATAGACCCTCACCACCCCCAAAATTACTTTTCTGGTACCTATATTAAATGTAGTTTCATACTATGTTGAAATAATTTAGCACGATACCTGGAACACACTGAATCAAGTTGGCAATCATTGCACTGAAATGTGCTCTCATATCCTTAAGGATCTCGACTTCTTTATCATTTTCAGCCTCCAAAAGCATGCGAGTCAGATCAACATATTCTAAGAACAAGGCTCCAAGGGCCAATGTATCTCTTTCTAAGGCTCCATTTGTACTAGCATAAAGAAGAGTTGTACATTAATATAGAGTAACAGTGTAGTTATACTACAGTTTTCTGAAGAAATGCATAAAAATCTCTCCATATCTGACAGACCATGCAATTCTTCAAAGAACATACTGACATAATCTCAGCGTGGCAAACGCTGAAAACTATTTCGCTTAAAAGATCAATATTTATGATGAGTGATAGTCCTACCTGTCACTTATAACACCAGCATCAGCAAGTAGTTCAAAAATTCGCAGTAACTGCAGTCTGAGTAGATCTCGTCGTTCTCGACGTTTCTTGTTCTTGGAATTTAAAATAACAACCATTTTTATATGCATAGGTGTATACATTAAAAACTAGTAGCTTCAGAAATGCCAGTATTGTAGTGAAATTTAAGAATTCCAGTTCAAGAATTTTCTTCATGAAGGAACCCGAGTGCTTTTGGATATTTTACCATAACATTGTGCTTACACATCAACAAAGAACTGAATATGATCAGTGTTCTGTCTCTGTATCTATTCTAGAAAAAATTGTCAACAACTGCCTTAGTATTTATTGAAAATGTGGAAATGAAATAATGAAATATTGGATAAAAGTAACTAATATTCAAGGTTCCTGTACCAAAAAACCATTCTATCTTCAGGTAACAGGGATATTCATGTTATCTTGACGTCATCTAGTTCGGGTGCTGGAGGCACTGTAAAGTGCAGAACACATACCCAGAACACAGGAAGATATTTTAGTGATTAGCCATTCCTGAACTTGGCAATGCTGCAGCACACGATCACCCATATTTAAGTGAGCTCCGAGCAGACACCACTCCTGTCCACCATTGGGTGTGTTGACTGCAGGGGTTTTACTCACAGTAAGGTACTCCTCCCACAGAACAGGACTGCATGGTTGTCAACTGGTTCATTGTATCTCACTGTCTTTCTAGAAAGCTGTCCTTTCTGTCTTCTACCTTGCCTGGAAAGATGTGAATGCAACAAGGCCTGTCCTTTGCTGAAAGGTTAGGTTGACTTGTTTGCAACCTGTATCTCCCCTAAGCAAAAAACTGTGAGAAGGTAAAAAAGCTGCTATTGCACTCAAATAAATTTGCTGCCAGAACAAGAAAAGCTCAGAGAAAATGCAGATTTTGCTCTTCAAAATGTAAGACTAGCAATACTGAAATCAAAGGCTTATCTCATCTAGGACTCTGGCTCTGTCCATGGCCAGCAGTAGATGCGTGGGAGGAGAAAATGATGCTTGCCTGGTATCCTGACCCAGAATTGGCAGAATTGCAGCATCCTAGCCAAAAGTTTTACTCAAATCATTATGCCATTTGATTTGTCCTATTCAGAGCCCTGTTTTCCTCCTGTTACACCCTTAAGGTTACGGGAAGCACATGTAGAAAAAGCCAAGTTTTATTGCAATACAGTTTGTAATACAGTATGTACCAGGCACAGCTGCCTCCTGCAAGTGTCGGAGGGGATCTGGCAAGCTGCGTGCCCGTGCCCACAGAGCGGATCTTGTATAATGTCCATTTTGGTTTACCCCTGCAGCTCTTGGCCATGCTGGTAATTCTCTTCCTAGTCATAGCATATGTTCAAGGACACAGCTTCTGGTGTGTTGGATACCTGCCTGCTGACACAGAGGCCTGCCGTGTTCTCTAGAGCTACACAACCCATACAGTCACTCCTGGGTTTTCTGGTGGCAATGTTTGCAGGAAGGTGGCCCATTTATTCATATCAGGAAAAATACAGGAATTAACATTGTGGTCTCTTGTTCTCATATTCCTCTACTGACAATTTCATGTGCTAAATTTGCTCTTACAGCATACTGTAAACCTCTGAATTCTAGCAATTCCTTTCCTGAGGGCAGACTAGATAGGTATGTCTCCAGAAAAGGCTTTTCAAATCTAAGTTGTCTTCAGTGGTGCACAGACAAAATGTAAAGGCAGGCTGCACTAACACTTATTAATCCACTTCTGCCCAGTATCAAAACAAGTGACCTTCAAATCAGTGACTGCATAGGGATGGAAGCCACACAAGTGAATTGAGGTGTGAAGCAACTCAGAATGGAAACGGTAGTGGACAGTTTGCCAGGCGTAGAATTACTAAGGATTGTCCATGCAAAACTTAACCTGAATGAAGCACTTGCAAAGCAAATGATTGTTTTGTTTATTTCCACATTGGGCACAGATGAGAGTCTCTGTCCACCTATGAATGATTTAACTTCTTCCTGGCCACCATTCTCTGCTGCCTTCTGCACTAAAGATGGGGACAGCACATCAGGTCACCATGACAGTACCTCACTGAAGCTGCTGCGAGGGACAGAGCAGTGAATACACAGTTTGACATTGCTCAAAAACAGGTAAGCAAGCCTGGGTGGAGGAAGTATTAATGCAGTAACATTGCTTTCCGTGTGCAGACGTGCAGAGTTCTCAGCAGAGCTGCACGGACACGATGCCTGTGTGCACACTTGCAAGCAGAGACAGGGACTGTTTGTGCCCCTGAAGTCAGGCAGCACACACTGCCTCACATTCACACTGCTCCAGAAGACCTGGAAAAGGCTGGCTGTGTCCATCTTGCCTAGTGGGACTCATGCAATGTTTCTTTGGCCCAAGGCATTATCACTGCATGTTCTCTGGTCACAAAGTGTCTGCTCTAACCTGAGGGCTGTGTTAAAGTGTAATTTTTTCCAGGTACTGAAAGTGATCTTCCAATGTATCTAAGTTCTGTATCAAGAGGTTCCATATTTGACTGGAAATTCTTCCTCAGAATGGAGTTCTATATTGCACTTTTCGGATCACTGATAGAATTTAAATTAAATTAGGTTTTAATGGAATTATTTTAAATTATACAATTAATAAAATTCTTGTTGCACACAGACCTTAACTTGCTAGTTAGTACAAAAGAATATATTTGTATTTCAAACAGACAATTACTATTTTTAAATTAATTTTTCAGGTTAAACAAACAAGTACAAGATTTTTGCAACTAACCTCTGGTCTTCTTTCTAGGGCTTCTTTCATTAGCGGGTGAAGCTCTTCTACTAATTCCCTAAATTAAAAAAACCATAAATATTTGTAAACAAAGTAGTGTTCTTTGAAAAGCATCAAAATCTTATTCAACATAGAAAAACAAAGCTCTGAAGTGCAAATAAAAGTTTCAATATATTTAATTTACAACAAAAATAAAGCATTTGGATTACAGGCAAATAATTGAGAATATGGTAAGAGGAGAAGTACCTGAAAACAAGGGAATTTGTTCTTCCAAATCCTAATACAAGTGATTCTGTTATTTCTATGCTTTCAAGTCTCATCAAAGGAACTAGCTGCTTTAGTAAGACTCCAACAGATGGGGTTCCAATAGCCTGAAAGATAATAAAATATTATTGAATTTAATTGTCAGGATATCTATACTAAGTAAATACAATTTTTTTTTTACAAACAAAAAATGTCCAAGAATCAATTCATATTTTAAAAACATGCTGAAATTATTTTACTATTATGGATATCAATACACCAGTCTAACTGGATGTCTGCTACCTCACAATCATCTCAATAAGGCCTAATAAATAAATACATCTGGGAAATCTCTTTGCTTTAGTTCAGATTATTGTAATTTACTTAATTTGTTGCTTCATTAAAATATTCCAGTAATTGCATTTGTGGAGCTACTGCTCCTCTCAGGTTGCTATTACTTGAAAGTGTAGTTCATATATTATTGCTTCTGACAGGCATATGTCCAGTGGGAATACAATTTTCATTCAGAAATCTGCTTTATTGTTTAATGTTTTAAATTTACAAATTGGAGTGCTCTACAAGGAAAGAAAAGGGATGACAACTAAAGTTAACTTCAAAACACGTGTCGAGGCCTTCTATATTTTGAATATGCATTACCCAAAATGAAAAAAAAAAGCACAATATATTGAAAATGCCATGGTTTTGGCCAAATATTTATCATATAATGATGTTTTAATTGCTAATTATGTGTGCTAAGTAGTTTGCATATATCAAAATATTTGGTAACTGAAATACTTCCATCAGGAAATGATTTTGCATGCAGATGCAGTTTAAAATTCTCCTAAATAAGTCCTGTTTGAAACAGGATGCATCACCTTATTATCATAGTTCACTGTTCCATCAGGAGTGGTAGCCATGATCTCTGGTGTTGAAGCACGCAAGTGTCCTGGGCTCATAATACTGGGCTTTGCTACTCCAAAACACAGAATAAGGTAGTTTCTCCACAAAGTAACATAGTTGTCTCCACTGCTCGCTGTACTTGTTTTCTTTGCATTAACAGGAATACTAGGATTTTAAAATAAATTAAAATTATTAAAATAATTTCCCAGTCTTAATTACACAGTATTTTAAAATATTTTAAAAGGGAATAAAATATTCTACGTATCTACCAGCTGCAATTCAACATGACATGATACATGGGAAAAATCAATGAAGGTAGAAAGCTAGAGTTTTCCACCTTACAAGATGCAATTGTGAAACTCAAAACTGCGTGGCACCAATCTCTGGGTGGCACCTTGCAGGATTTGTGGACTCATACTGAAACATGAGACTAAAGAAAAGCCTGTGTCACACAGCCCATAAGAATTACATGCAGATTGCCACTTACTTTGGATCCACAAGAGGCATTATCAGCTGCAGCCTCGTGAAAGCGTATGGCCAAGCATAGCTGAGAGCTGTAGGACAATGTTTTGGTAGATTCTCCTGCCTAAGAAAACTGAAGAGGCAGAGAACCCACGGGTCTTTAACGGACTGTGCAAATATCCAGACATGGGAAGGACTTTTCACATCATAATGGCTATTTACTAGGACAGCATTCCACTCCACCAGCCACTGCAAATCCACGCTGTGTGTTAATGGGATTGTTGTCTATGGAGAGAAAAGATAAATTAACACTCCTTGGTGTACTAGTCAGAAACCATGTGCACAGGCAACACGTTTGCTTTGCTTTATTGTTAATGAGTAGAATGAAAGCACAAAATTCAAATCCTGGCCTACAGACAGAGCAACACACAAACCCAGGTGCGGTTATTTCAGATAATTTCTTAATTCCTGTATCAGAAAGTCAGAATGCCTCTTTCTTGCTCAGTTTCTGTTTTCAGTTGCAAAGTGGCCCAGCCTCACCACCAGTTCAATGTCCCCTTCTGTGCTGGTTTCAGCTGGGGTAGAGTTTATTTTCTTTACAGTGGCTGTTATGGAGCTGTGTTTTGGATTTGCGCTGAACACAGGGTTGGTAACATAGAGATGTTTTTGTTATTGCTGAGCAGGGCTTGCACAGAGCCAAGGCCTTTTCTACTTTTCATACTGCCATGCTGTGGATGCTTGGGAAGTTGAGAGGAGACACAGCTGGGACAGGTGACCCCACCTGGCCGAAGAGGTATTCCAGACCATGTGACATCATGCTCAGTATATAAAGTGGGGGGAAGAAGAAGGCGTGGATGTTAGGAGTAAGGCGTTTGTCTTCCCAAGTCACTATTACATGTGATGGGGCCCTGCTCTCCTGGAGGTGGCTAAACACCTGCCTCCCCATGGGAAGCAGGGAATTCATTCCTTGTTGAGCTCTGCTTGTGTGTGGGGCTTTGACTCTCCCTATTAAACTTTGTCTCAACCCACAAGTTTTCCAGGTTTTTACCCTTCCAATCCTCTTCCCCATCCCACTGGTGGGGTAGTGAGCCAGTGGCTGTGTGGGGCTTGGCTGCTGGCTGGGGTTACACCACCACAGTCCTTTCTGGCACCCAACATGTGGCTTGAACCCACAACCCTGGAAAGGGTGGACCATTTGGTGCTTTAAACTTAGGTAGGCTGAAAACTGTGGCAAACTGGTTGTTCCTGCCCTCTGGGAAAGAGCCCCCACTAATCTCAGTAGGCAAAGAAAGTTGTCTTATGTATCAGTTCTTCTACTGATACTTTTTTATGCAAAATGTTCAATCTCTGCTTCCCCCTGTACATGTTAGACACATCAGGCCCCTGAGAGAGCAAAAGCTGTGAATTACTCTAGAGCTTAGGCTCAGGTTTGCAGGCAGGGCCACTTTCTGAGGACACAAGGGAGCTAAAGCTTATTCCCTTCTTGAACAGATGATAGCAGTAAGTCACTTCCAAGTGCCTCAAACATTAGGTGGTGCTGGCAATAAGACTTATTCAACTGCTTTTTTTTTTGTATGCAGCATCTTCTATATCCATAGTATGATAATTTTCATGGAACAGATTGTCTGGGACATTGTGGAGCCTTGGAGCTCTTGGGTAGATGGCTGGAGCCTTAAAGCTGTATGATTTCTTGTTAGTATTTAATGTCTGATATTTGTTATGTAAACACTAGCAGTAACAGTAAAGTAGTACTTACTGAATCTGAAACAGCCACATGAATAAAACTTTCAAGAATAGAAGAACTCAACTGATCCATGACATCAATCATAGGTCTGTCATCATCCTGCACAACACAGAGAATACAAGTTAACTGCTCTCCTGACCAAATTATTTCCCTTCTTATTTCTCAGGTACATAAAACAGAACCATTAAAAAATTTGACATGAATCTGAAGTAGCTAAAAATATTAATTTTTAATGATGGGTACATTTTGTCTTTTTTATACTAATCTCAGAACCATGTCCAGGCTGTGCTTTGAGATGAAGTTAATTTGTGGCTATAGCTCACTGCTTAGCAAACAAAAGCACATATCAGAAAATCCCAAATGGCTTTGGATAGCTGGTATCAAAAGACTGAAAAATTAGCTTACTGTTTATTGAAGCATTCCTTTGCCATGAACACACATATTTGTGTTCTCAGGCATTTAGATGGCTCACTGAGCTGTGACCACCAGTACACAACACGACTCCCCATATTTCTGTATCCATAAAAAAGACTTAGAGGTCTTTACTTTAGAAGGAAAATGTATGTGAATGATCTTAAATGTGTCTTATGCAGTGGATTTTTTTTACAAAATAGTATGCTACAGGAATGGGTTTCATTTCCAATACAAATTTATAATCATGACAATAAAAAAATGATCTGTGCAGTTAAAAAAGATTTTACAGTATATTTTATATTCAGATCATGCCAAGAGAAAATATGAAGCTGCTGTACATTTCCCTTCAAATTCTTAAACAGGGCTTTTGCCATTAATGTTACATTGTTGAGTACACAGAAAGGTTTGCAGTGTTAAGGCAAATAGAAATAGTAAGCTGAGATCAAATGTTTTTTCATAAACTAAGTGCATACCTGCTACACAGCAGCAATTACGTTAAAAGCAGCTACAAAAGCAGTTTTGAGCTTTATCTTCGGGAAATTTTAATTCAAAGCTCCAGAAGAGAAAAATCATACCTCTGCCTGGCCAAGGGCCAAGAATAAAGAACGAATTTCTCTGAGGATTAAAACAGCCAGTTTCCGTGTAGCAACCTGGAAACTACACAGCAGGACCAGTGCAAATCCTTCGACTGCGTGCAGGACATTAGAATAGGGGCTTCTTTCAGACTGTATCCTGTGGCTGGATCCATTTGGTATCAACTGTGGAACAGTGCAAGGGGGGAGAAATTGAGTGGTGGTGTTTGAAAACCAGGTCTCCAAGAAATATTCTATTTAACTAGGACATATAAAGAAACAAAATGCAGAGGCCATGTAAATGCTGGACTGGGAAACTGACATACTTACTCAAACAACCAAGTTTTGTTGCTTTAGGTTACCTTGTTCCACAAAAGAACGGTATGAGTAGAGTCCTTTGAACAAACCGTTTCCTCTAATTTTCAATTAATCTACCCACTTTTTTCCATCCTCCACTAAACAATGAATGAATAAGTCAGACTGTGAACACCACACTTTTTCTACTCCAGATAGCGTGTCCTCAGGTCCTTCTCTGGGCCTCTAGCAGCCAACACTGTAGGTAGGTGGCCTCTAGAACCTGACCCCAGCAGTAAAGTGTAACAATATTTAATGAAAAGTGTGTGAGGATTTATCTTTTCTACATTCTTGTGTACTCCTGTTATTACCTATTAATTAATGGTCCTCTGTGATATAAAACAGACATCATGCTTGCCCAAAGGAAAACATACCCAGTGTGATTAGCTTAAGAGATAAGAAGCCTAAAAATCATTTCTCATAATGAAAATATCTGTGGGACAGTGCAGATGGGAGAAGCAGGAGAAAAGCTGTTCAGTTCCCAGAAATATTTGTAACACATGGAGACAGCAGGCTATTGTAACAATCAGGTTCTTTGATGTTTCTGAATCAACCAAATGAAATGGGCTACAGGAAAAGAAGATCTACTTCACTCTTCACAGCATTCCCACTAGCATTATCAATCTGTTTCAGCCCTGGGAAAATGTCCTTCTGCCACATCTACATACACATATTTCACTTTATGTGCTTTTGTTGATGTGCATATTTTAGTTTGACATGCATTCTCTTCTGTTGCTCAACAACAACATCTGTTGTATTACACAAGGACATGGCTGTCCTCAAAAGACATGTGAACTAATTACCTAAAAAAATTTTACATAGTGAATTCTTCTCAGGTGAGTAAATACAAAACACACAAACCACAGTGGTATCAAGGAATATAATTCCTGCCTTTAATTAGTATAAATGTTAGGGCTCAGATCTCTTGATTTCATACCTCTGCAGATCTGGTTTTTGCCTGCTCAGAAGCTTTTCCTGGAGTGTGTATTACAAGCTTCCATTGCGTAAGCAATTGTAGCAGCAACTTCAGTGAAGTATCAAGAAGGGTATGATGCATATCATTCACTTCACGTAGCAGAAAATTAGTGAAACCAAAGAGTACATCCTCCCGCCAGTCAACAAAGTCAACAAGAAGACCCTGAAGAGAATTCTGTGCAATGTGTCGAAGTTCATCATCCATGTGGATAGACAGCCTGTAAGTAAAAGTAAATGTCAGATAATAAAACATCTAAGGAGCGTTTATCACGGTAAGAATCATACATATCTCAGTAACATAACAGTGATGGAAAATTCCCACTGACAATATAAATTTCGATGATGCTATTGTGGTTTCATTATTACTGGCCACAATTAACATCCTTGACCTGTTTTTCATATTGTAATTCTTGCTACAACAGCACTTGAAGATATTCATGGATGCAAAAGTAGTGCAGTCCACTCCTAAAACACAGTATCTCTAAAGAACATAATTTGGCAACTTTGCTCTCTTCTCAAACCAAGTATATTTTTTATTTACTCACTTATGAAATAACTTCCATGTAGTTATGACAACAAAACGCTTACAAATAAATATTTTCATAATTTATGTATTTATTTGTTCACTTTAAATATAAAAAGAAAAGAATCACAACACCTCAGCTGCCTAACAGTTAAAACAAATCTTTAGCCAAGATGCAAATCACAATTAATGAAAGCAAATCCTTAAAAGAATTAAGATTAAGAATTTGAATTTTAAAAACTGCTTTATGTTTTAAATAACTTAGGATAGGTAAATGGGAAAAGCAGCCTCAGGACTTTCCATACTTTTGGAAATACACTCAAAGTCCTTCTGAAAGACCCTTCTGAAAGCCATTTTCAAATTTTGTTTTCCTCTTTACTTGCATCATGTTGAAGTTCTTTCCAACATAAAACTTCTTTATACTTTCTTTTGACACAGAAATCATCAAACCACTTCTGTGTTAGTAGTTGGCAGAACAAAGTAAATTCAGATTAGTGTGTTCTGTAATTTTTGGTTCATTGCCTTTATGATGTATTTTGTTTTAATTGCCCACGAGACTGTAATTTTCTGTAGTGTGTAAGAACTCATTTTCAAAGTATTTTATCTACATTTAATCTACACAGTTGAAAAAGAGGACTCATTATAAGGAAATGGACAGAAAGCTAGGAGAAAAAAACCCGAAATAGCAAATGGAGTGGAACCAAATTCCAATCAGTTGGAAGTGCATGATGAGATGTGGTTCATAAAAAATTTGGTTCATTATAGCTGTCTAATCTGGAGGCAGGGGACATTTCATTTAAGTGAAAAGAAAACAACTGCCACAAAAATTCACCCCCGGCAAATATGACTCCAAAAATAACTGTTATGCTTTAATAACCACGTGACCTTCTACATATATTTAGAAACACAGTATTTTGTTGTGCTAAGAAAGGATCATTTTTGTCTCCGCTTTGGAATGCCAAAACCAGGAAAACAAACAAAACCTTTTGAGACTACAATTAAGTCACCCATGAAATGACTTCCACAATGACACAAAGCAGTAAGGGAAAAGAGGATACAAAAGACATCTCCTAAGCCCAAGTTACTGCCCAGCAGCATTATCTAATGAGATGAAATTCAAATTGAGCATAAGAATGCATCTATGTATTACCACTATACAACAGGCAGTGCAGAAAGCAAGTACAAGTTTGTTTGTTTGCACTTGAGTCAGTCAGTTGAATTTAAGACCTACTCAGGAATTTGTAATAAATGGTTGCAGTGGGCAGTGAAAGGGCAAAAGGCACAGTATATACTTGACATCTGCTTTAAGGTTTATAATTTGAATACAGCTGTCCTGGAGAAAAGTCTAGCAGCCGAGTTACAGACTCCTGAAAACTGCCAAAAGACACATCTGTTGTGAGGATGAGAAACTCAACCCAAACTGTGAATAGAAGAACCAATTAACTCAAAGATGTTACTTCATCTCTTGTGAAAAGAAAATATTTAACAGCTTTCCATCCCAACAATATAGGCCCACAGAAACCCCTGGCAGAACAGCTTCTAAGGATCTTTTGAAAAACAGGGAGAAACTGAAACCTTACCTCTTCAAAGTTTCTTACTCCTGTATTGAGTTTAGTTTCTGACTCAACACAGTATTGTAACGCAGTGTTCTCTAGAACAGCGAATACTTACCTTCTGGGCCTACTTTTTCATAACTGGGAGAGATAGTCAGTCTGGACTCAAATAAGCATGGGACAGCAGACAGAATGTAGCAGCAGCTTGGGTGCTGGGGCATTCTGGTGGTTTACATTAAGTTTAGGCCAGGTATTAATTCCTTACATGAACAGTTTATTACTTTCTTCTCTGAAGGTATGTTTTTGTAGATAGTTTTCAGTTCATGCTGTCCCAAGCTAAACAGACCTAATTTTTTCAACTCATTGACTCTTTTTTTCCCCTTGTTCTCTGGTCACTCTCTTCAACCACAATGCCCCATCTTGGATGTTATTCTCCAAATCAGGCATCCTGAATACTGATTAGACCAGAAGAACTTTTTTGAAAATCTTTTAGACCTATACATAGGTCTAAATAAGGTTTGTCTTTTCATAGGAACATCACTTCTTTGTATCTGTTCAATTTGTGATCCTGCTCTGCAATACTGAGACCCTACCCAGTTATTTCAACACCACTCTATGTCTCCTGAACCATGAAATGTTTGTTAATTGCTTTCCAACCTATTATATACCTACCTGTTTTACCTAAATTGTGTTTCCCTTGCTTATAGTTGAGAATCTGATTTAAAATGGTATCAATGTCTCAAAGATGCTGCAGCGTGAGTACATGGAGGAGAGGAGTACCCTTCTTGGGGAAAGACTGAGCATGTAATTGCTTCTGATGTTGCTCTAGAGATGTTTTCCACAGCTCCTCTTGATGTCTCACTTCTTTTCACAGTCAGAGTCAGATAACTCAGCAAACTTACTGCTTGCATTATCCCAGCGTGGCAATTACCCAAGAAGCCCTTAGAATCATGGCTAACCCTTTCCAAATGAAGTTTGATAACAGAATAACAATAGACCAGTGGTTATATTGACAGTTGTGAGACTTAAGGAGGGTACCATTAATTTAAAAAGAAACCCATATTGGTCTCCAAACTTCCTTAAGAGCAGTGACAGGTCTGACCTGGACAATCCTCTGTGACTGAGGAGCTGTGGCCTGAATAGATATGTGCTTTTTACTGCCTCAGTTAAGGCCATTAATAAGGACAGAACACCAGTTAAAATATTGGATTAAAGAAAAACATGTCCTTTTAAATTTCCCTTAAGCAGAATTGATGCAACTATTTAATATGGTGTCTGTATAATTTGATAATGTAATTATTTAAAACAACCGACAGTGATTTAAAGCAGACAATGCACACACAGGGAAACCAAGCTGGCCATGCACTGCAGCACACCTACTGTTGGCTGATGATTTGGCTTGTTTGGCTGTCTGCACTCTCTACTACTAGCAGAATTAATTGTTTCACTGTTTTAACACATCACTGGGAGTTGGTTCTTCAAAGAGCAGAAAAAACTGCTTTTGTATGTAACCCTCTGGCTCCCACATCTGCCATTCCTTGCAATGTTTGAAAAACCAGAACAGGGTGGCAAAGATTGCTATGCCACAGTTACGAGAGCAATATGCTGCAAAGGCCTTGTGGTTCAATTTAACACCATAATCCACTTCCATCAGTAACACAAGCTGGAACCTTGGTCTTGGATACTTGAACTGAAATGTAACAGACTTTTCTGTATTGACCAGTACCTGTTACCATTATTATTATTATTATTATAATCATAAGTCACTGATTTGATGTCCTGAAATCTAATTGGTGTAGCAGTCATGTTGTAGACTACCTTGTTCAGTGAAGTCTATTTAGACAAATTAAATGGAAGGATATTATATTCTTAAACTTATCATTTTCTTTATTTTATGTTTAATAATAATAATAATAATAGCTACTATTTAAAAAGGTTTTTATAAGATACTACATCTAGCACATTCTGTTTTACCAAAGAGACATGTGGGGATCATAAATCAGAACTTAAACAGGTAACTCCATGTTTTTTCACTACACAGGAAAAATGTTCTCTTCTGTTAATCAGAATGCTGTGGTGGTTAGAAAAAGGTAGTAAATTGTGACTATAATGAAGAATAGTGAATATCATGTAACCTACAAACTGATGGAAAAGAGTTCTGGATGATATCCTGACTCTTTCATAAAGTTATGAATCTATAATAAAAACACAAAAACCGTAAAGATGCTAGGACTTCTCTGTCTTATTCATTAAGAGCAATTCATTTTTTATAAGCATGTAGTTTTGTCTAAGAAACAGTTACACAGTCTGTGGCTCAGTTTTCCATACTGTTTTCCTGGAGCAGTCATTCAGTGCTTGAATAGCTTACCTTGCTAGCAAGTCAATCAACTCAAGTTTTGACATTCCATCAGGAAGCAATCGAGGAATAGCAGCAACGCATGTTCTGAACAGATCGATTTTTGGTTTTCTTTCACCACTGGAAAATTAAAACAGAATTTTGACTAAGATTAAGAAGGTGCTAAATGATCCATCTCTAGCTTTTCAAAAAGGGGCTGAACATAATGAAGTGCCAGAGGCCCACTAAGAACATCAGGATAGGAAGCTAGACATTATAATGAAATAAGAAGAATACATGAATAAATTTTTTCCATTGAATAAATGGTTTTGATTTTGACATTTTTCATGCATCGTATCTATACATTACTTGAAAAATCAATTATTAATGATTCATTTGTTTCTTTCTGAGAGGAACGGGTGACATATAAAAAATGGAGGTATAATGCAGGAGGATTCGTCCACCAAGATCAGCATTTATATGATGCAAGCTTGGATAAGGCAATGAGGAAAGAGTTGGGATGTTCTCCGTCACAGTGCAGCTTTATTACACCAGTTGTATAAAGCAAATAGCAGACATGTAACAAGTTCAAAAAGCATGACTGAAGATCCAGACAGTTGACCCCAAATAAGGTACAGTTCTATGGAAAACCATCATCACACATTATCACACTGAAAAAAAGGTAGAATATGGCCAGAGTGTTTCTGTTGATCACTGCCAGAGACAGCAGCACTTTGGCAACTCTTATCAGTAAAAACATGTTTCAGCAGACCTAAGGTTGTTCTAATCTCTGGAATGGCACAACTCTTCCCTGACAGCCCGGGAAAGTCATCAAGTCCAAAGTTCAGCATGAACCAAACACTACGTTGGAAGTCCATGATTCTTCTAAAAGTAGCAAAAGTTTCAGCTGTTGATTATTTTCAAAACAGATGAAATTGTTTTCTGACTTGTTTTCAACATTTTTGGTAAGTCTGCATATTAAATAAGTCCTTCAGATAGACACCAAAATGTGGATATTTTTAATTTGCCCCTTTAATCTCAATGATCAATAATCTGATGATGGACTGTAGAGGAAATTACCAAAGCATAACAAACTGTGCAGTCTTTCCCACAATATTATTAATTATTACCCTGTAACATGCTTTGAAGAGATCAAAAAAAGCCAGGTTCTATTTAGGGGCTGTACTATAAACAAGCAGTGAAAGACTGTTCCTCTTTTAATATGCTTCTGATAGAACTAGAAAAGAATGAGGGGGAGAAGAGAGACACCAAGGAGCATTGTAAGGTACTTAACACCACACTGAAATAGAGTGAACACAAAACAAAAATGAACTTAGTTTCCCTGCACCCTGGTCCATTGCCCTGGTTACTACATTACTCTGTCCTTCCACCCAACAGAGGACACTGCATTTGGATATCTTAGTTCTGTGTCCAGTCACAGAGAAAGCCTGGATGCAATACATTCTAAAAGAAGATTTATGGGGTACCGTGGACCATTCATTGAAATAATGGGTACAGAAAAGGCATCAACTGATATTAGACTTACTTAATTCAAAGACTGAAGTTTTGGAATGAATACCATTCCGTCTCTTAACACTCTATGTACTTATCAGCTTGGATAAATATTACATTAATAAAATGTTGACATTATTTTTATCAACTGTCTTAATGGTACAGTTAGGGGAAACTATTTCCATAATGATTTATCACTCTCTCACTGTATCTGTGTTCGAAAAGATAGAACTTGAAAGGTGTCAGCAACTGACTGGAAAAGGAGTAAAATACAACATCTCACTGAGAATTTGGTTATAAACAAATCCCTTGCAACTATTATCACTACAGAAAATGCTAGCTGAATTAATAACTAGGGCAAAATAGTTGTAAACATTAAAGTGCCATTGGGAATTTTATCTGCAGGCAAAACAAGTCTTCCTTGCTGACTTGAAATAGAAAGTGAACTTTGCAGAGTTTCTGTACTCTCAGTCCCTGGTGAGGGCAGTTTGTGCACTTCAAATGGAGACTTGTAAACTAATAGTCTGAGAGGAAACTCTTCTGAGGGCAAATGCATAATTATTTATAAATATAAAATCTGTGGGTGTTCTCTGGCTTATCAGATGCTCAGAAGAGTAGCAGAAGATCCAAATCCCAGGCTCAAGTTCCCATCTTACCATCTGAGCTACGAAGGGGCATGTGAGGGGGGCAAGGGGAGCCCCACAGAGCTCTGCTGTCATCTCTGGCTGACTAAGGATGCAACAGGACAAGCTCTGGATGGACACATTGACAGCTGTCCTCACCAGGAAGCTTGTGTTTTCATACCAGAAGTATCAGATTTTAGTTAGGGATTGTCAGCAAAAACCTTTGAAGTACTTGCAAGGACCGGTTGGTAAGATAGAGAAATGGATGCCCTATTCTAACTAGATGTTGGAAAGTAATTAAAACCAGTATTGAAATTCATATCCCAGTGCAGGATGCAAAGCATAGTCCTTACTCAGGACTTTAGTGAGACCCTCCATACTTGCATTTTGTACTTCAACAATAAATGCTTAAAGGATCAGCAATTAAATACAGAAGCAAGTTTAACACTGCCAAAGAAAATTCTAGATTCTGTATATTTTTAAAATGTTATGTCTGTTCACTGCCTACTTCCCTGTGATTCTTATTTTGTTATTAAAAATACCACTGTGGTATTCAGTTTATACGGTTTATACATAAACTTTATAGAACGATGACAAAAGCAGTAACTTTAAAATGTAGATAAATGTAGTGTGGTATCTATCAATTAAAGCCCAGAAGAATTCAAAATAAATATGCAACTCCAGCGAAGCATGAAGTTCTGTGAATGAAATGGGAAGCAATTACATAAAAACAGTATGTTGGCTTTTCCACATATCCACAATGCAGTTTTTGAAAGGATCCTTTTAAATCATGATAGTAACAACTACTCGTATTTTTCATGAGTTCACATGATCTTCGATCCACTGCTAATTAAGCATCCCAGATATTTTTTTCCTTGAAAGAACAAGTGCAAACGTGTTATAACGTAGTTTGCCCTTCAAGTGTGTATATTAAATTAGAACTCATCTGGATATAAACTACAACATAAAATGCAGTAACTTACATGTTTGAATATTCCAACCTTTACGTTTCTGACAAAAGTTAATACTAAAACATAAGACTTCCTGAAATTTAAAACTCTTTTAAGTCTATTTGTTCGCTGACTCTAAAAATAAACAACATTTTGGTGATGCTGAGAAACCATTGACAGGATATTTATAGCTAAGGTTAAGTACACTTCTCATCTAAGTGCTCAAGGTTTTACTGTGCAATTATCTTTTGGGGATAAAATGTGAGTTTCAAAACTCACTTTCCCTACCACAAGAGCCTGAGTACCAAAATGGTTATGAAAAGAGGCTGAGAGGACTGAACAGGACATGAGGTAGGACAACAAGAAAAATGTGAAATATTATTGGATAGTAATATTAGCATTGAATATAAATAAAGACAACACAGACGACATAGATTACAGTCTCACCTAGATTCACTGCAATAAACAAGGGCAGACAAATGATATTAAAACATAAAGACTGTCAGTTGTAAAAGGTAGCTGAATTTGGCCAGTCATTGCAGTCTGTCTACCACTCACAGTATTCTTAGCAAGTTGACAGTTTTTGGCAGTAAATAGAAAAAGCAATCTCAGAGACCAGTGTTCTTTTCATTACATCTCAAACTTTTTTCCAGGGGTTGTGTCTTTTCTAGAATAACTACCATGTTCACTGCTCTAACAGGAAATACATGCAAGGTCTCCTTACAGCTGAGATCTCTGTAATCTGTACTCTGCATGTGTCAAATAATGTTTCTGTGTCTCCAACCTCTACTAGATGTCCACCTCACTAGAACTCTCTCCAGGAAACTTCCCTCACTAATAATTTTAGACGAAAGTGTAAAATGCTGCTGTTCAACACAGCTTGAAACATGCTGGTTTGATTCTGTTCCAGTGGGGTACTGCTTAATCCAAGTCTTATGACAAAATTACTTGGGTTTTTAATTAAGATTTGATTTTGATTACAGGCATGAAAAGTGATGGGAATTTTGAAATATTATTATAAATAGGGATATACAGAATTTGTTGCATTAATTTTGAAGTTCAGTGATGCCAATATACTCTGAGACAGTGTTCTGCGCATAGGCCGCCAGGTTTTCCACTTGATCTTTGAACTTTTACCATCTAAATGTCCACAGGATTCACACATGATTTTGACATAAGAACATCAAGAACTTCTTCAGTTTCAAACACCGCAACATGCAAAGAAGCACAATCAACTTGTCATAAAGAGTTCTTCAAAGTATATATTAATTAAGCTAACTGTTCCTGTTTCTTGCTGTTTCTCTGATGACTCACAATAGACAGAAACAAAGTTCCAAAATTACATCTCAATATTTCGTAAGATCACTGTTCTTTAGCACTCACGTAATCATGTCTTCAGGTTCTTTGTTAAGCATCTGTATGTTGGTTAGCATCATGCACCGACCCACTTCCTTGTCAAGGTGTCTGAGTATGTTGTCCACAGCTTTCCTTACTTGAGAATAATATAAGGACATACCTGCAATAATATGCATTTTTGTATAATTTGGGATATTTATAGATATATATATTCTGAAAAAGAAAGCTGCTTACTCATGCTGTGCTGCTTGAAGTAAGAAAAATGTTTTCCTCATGAGATAACATATTCTACCAGTAATGATATCCTGATTCAAAACCAGGGTATGATGCCTGCTCCAAAAGGAATGCTTACATATTATACATGGAAACTGGAATACTGTATCATACAATAGCAAAGAAATGGCTAATACAAGAATTTAATAAAGCAAACATTTATTATCAAATACTATCCTGTACATTTCAACAGCAGTGGGTCTTACATCACTCATTTTCTTGGTACCACTACAATGATCTAGCACAGTACAACACAGGTCTTTGCCACTGGTGTAGACTTCATTTCATTCATGTAACTTTGAGGACTTAATGAAGTATGAAGGTGAGCAGTCAAATGTTATAATTTTGCCAACAAAACCAGGCATCTTCAGGGCATGATACAGAGACTGTTCTCCTACAGCACAGGATTCTTTCTCTATATTGACTACAAAGGAAGCCCAAGATATTACTGCTATTAACTTAGCCACTTCAGTACAACCTTATTTTATATTTAAAAGTTTTGCTGTTTTGAAAGTTTCACTTGGTGTGAGATACTGCAACTAAAATGAGGGTATCAGTGGAATCTTTGATGGTTTTCAAAGCTGGTACATTTTCTGAGCACAGGCACTGCTACTATTAGTAGTACAGTAGGATGAATATCCATTCTATATTACAGCTATTCAGCACTGAGAGAAGCTAGTCCTCAACTCTCTGTGTATTTAATCCCTCCCAGAATACAGGGTTGCTACCACATGGGGAGCGCGACTGAGGACTTTTCAGAACAACCTAAGAAAACAGCATTTGTCAAACTAAACCATACATTTCATTAGAACACACAATAAGTAGATGTTTAAAATAACCGTCAAATACTTAGCAATAATAAACTATTCTGCTCAAGTGCTGAAGGCTTTTTCACGTCCATTCTCACCCAAGTTTGTATATCGTCCATTCTCTTACTCACCTATCATTTTAGCTTCCTCCTCCGTAAGAGTTTTGCTCAAATACGTTTTCTTTACTCTGAGAGTGTTTCCAGAGGGAAGGACAGCTCCAGTCACTGGCATTGGAGGTTCTCCATCTTTTTGCTGCAAGCTATCAGCAATTACCAAGAAAGCTCTCAGGCCAATATTCATTCTCTGTAAAGTTCAGAAGATGGATGAGTATCATAATCCAATAATCATATTCTATTCATATTCTTCATTCACTTTGAAACTTTGAGAATGCATTCGCCAGCATTTTTTTCCTGTATCTTCACTACATTAACTAGTCTCATATATTTTACAAAAAATCTGCATGAAAGAAATAGTGAATTCCTATCTCCATTATGAGCAGAGCTCTCCCCTCTCAGAACTTTAAAGTATTTGCATTAATACATTTTCTTTTTATCTTCAGGATAAAACACCTGGATACGACCTGTAGTTTAGTAATACATCTTAAATGGTCCTTCAGTTAAACTTATATTACCTATGTGGTCCATTATGAAAAAAGATCAATAATTGTCTTGAAAGGCCCCAGGGCTGATCATACTGAGAGAAAAGTCTGGAATGACGCTCAGTGCCAAAACTACAACGTGAAAACATCGGGAAGATGAGTCTAAGTGACCTGAATGCCTTCTGGGAATTCACCAGAGGAAAACTTGCAAGCTTTGTATTGCAATGATTGAAAGACTAGAATGTTTTCAGTTTCTAAGGAATGTGTTCCAAAAAGTAAGAGGCTGTTATACTGAGTTTCCCAGAGATACGATTACACAGATTATGGCGATTTTTTTTTAGAATGCTAAAGTCTATGTATATTAAAAAGTGGCCCTATGATTTCTTTGTTTTCAGATTTACAATTCTGTTGAGAAGCAGCAAAATTTCAGATGTTGATTCAACAAGAAGCTAAGGACTATGTCCACCCCCTCTCAGCTCGACTATGTGCAATGCTAATACACAACATCTTTTGTAGGGCCTTTCTCAGTCAATACTGCAGGTGGCTGACCCAGAGCATGGTGTGCACTGCCTGCTCAAAAATTCTGTTTCATTTTTCTGTACTCTGCTACAGAAAGATGAAAGCTGTGTTCAGAGTAAAGCCTGCCTTTCATTTTTGCTGCTTTTGACAGTAAAAAGTTTAATCTACTTTTCTACATTTTTTGTATCAAATATAATTTTGATAAGGCAACTCATTCCATTTTAACATCTTAGTGAATAGATATGACAGTTTAAGTCTGCAAGACTAATACAGATGTTTTATGAGATGATCACAAACTATTTTTATTTTTCTGTGTTTATTCTTAATTTTCAAATGAAAATGATTTCAGAATTATAGGGAAATGCATAATTTTAAAAAGAATTTTTCATCCTTTTAGGACGTATTTATATTTTGATTTAAAAATTTTTTTTCAAATTTCTGATTTTTTCTCTAGGAAAAGCACTAGGAAGCTGACCCATGACACCAACACCAGTGGAGCCTTGCTGGTCAGAGTGGTAAAACTTTATTAGAGTGTTTTCTTCTTCAAGCTTTCTTGCACCATGTACTCTTTTTCAGTAAAACTGTTTTGAAAAACACTGAAATTGTTACAGAAAAATTATGGTTATATTGAAAAAGCTTAAGGCATTGCATATAACAACAGCAGAGTGATAACGACACACTGTGATCAATAGCTTTACTTATACTTTTTATTTTACATATTTGCACTACTTCACATTTGCTATTTTTCACTGAGAAAACAAGAGATAGGCATAAACAATGTAACATTGTACAGACAAAAGTCCACAGATGTATTTTACCAATAAATCAGATTCAAGCTTTGACCTGAGAACTGGACAGAGGTGAAAGCATGCTTAGAGTGTAACCAGGAAGCAAATGTAGCACAATACAATACATACTAACTCAAAAAAACAGCAGATGTACATCATACCTCAGGGTTGAGACTGAAAGCTTTTGCTGGTTTTCCAACACAAAGGAAGTCAAAGATAATTTCTTTCATTGCAAAATCTAAACGTTCCTAAAATAGCAAAAATACTGCAAATCATTAAGCTGTTCACTTCTGGTACTTATTTTAAGGTAACAAAATGTTGAAAACCAGTTTAATCGGGTTTATTTAAATATATGGAAAACCAGAATTTTAGAAGTATGCAGAACATATTATCAGATCTAAGCTTTTAACACTGCTTTATGTTGACAAAATAAAAAATATATAGCACTTAAATAGAAAATGATCCATGCTGGAAATAAAGCTTTTAATTATTTCACTTAAACTGCAGTAATTATGGTACTAACTCAGTATTTTACATAAAGGAAGCTTGTTCACAGATGGCACAGTTAAGGGGAGATTTTAAGCATCTGTTTGATTCATTCCTATTCAGAGACTTTAAGTATGTGCTTAAGTGCTTTGCTCAAAGGGAATCTTTTCTGAATTTAAGTCATGAAAGAGATGAAACTTCCAGCACTGCAGGTTAGTTTGTTTTAGCAGTTCCCATTTGAACTGATGAAAACTACGTGTGTCAACTCCATGCTGAACTTGGTTTATGTCTGACTTATTGCCTTGAAAGCACTGCAACTTATTGTCCTATACAGTAGGGATGATTCAGTATCAGGATAAAACATGGCTTACTATTTTGAACTTTACTGGCAGTCAGAGCATGTCAATAAATGCATTTTCTGACCTGCTGGAAATTAAAAAAACTGACAAAAATTACATTTGGGTTCAAGACATTTTAATCTATTTTCAGCGGAATGAAGTTAATCAAAACCCGTTGTTCAAAAGAAGTTTGCCCCAGCTCAGTCTATAATTTCAACATTGCCTAGATGAAAGATACTGACAACGGGGTTGCAAAAAATTCAGTTATTACAAGTTCACTTATTTGTTAATTTGTTATTGGGAAAACAAGTTGTTCATTACATGGAAAGACAAATGCATGTCCCTCCCATACCTGTGCAATAAACTGTATTATCTTCACGAAGATGTTCAGAGGCATATCTCTTGGCACAACACCACGGGACCCTTTTGGGAAGAGTGTTGTGACAATAGTAATAAGTCGACTGCAAAAGAAAAAGAAACATTAGACATTTCTAGACCTTGAAGACCTTCACTTACCATGACACTCCATTTAGAAAGCCCAGAAATTATTTCCTTTGAAATGAAAATGTGAACATATCTTGTTTTGATCCTTTGCTACAAATTCAATGCATTTATTTTATTTCATTACTACATTACAAGTAACAATAAACCAGACAATGGCCACTACAAAAGTATTTTTAACTTTCACCAGGCAAAGAGTGATTTTTAGTTTTTCCAAAAGCAGAAACAGTTTATACAGTAATTTTCATAGGTGGGAGAATAACTGACAATGCCACAAGAGGGAATATTTTGTTGTGTACAGTTGACTTTCTTTTTTCACAACAGGAATAGGTTCAATTTGAAGGAATTCAGGGGAACTGTAAAACCTCTTCACTAGTAACATCCACTCTACAAGGGATTTCCATTACAAATAAAGCATTTTACCTCTGGGTAGCTGTGTTGCTTTCACATTTAATTCTGATCATGTAAACCCACAGTAGTCTGTACAGAGATTCCAGTGCAACTCGAGCCATTTTTGGGTCCTTATTCTAGAGAAATACATAATGTAAGAAAGAACTTCAGGCACAAATTAGAAAGGAAGTACTGCACTTAATGGATGTCAAAGTTCAGACTATTGGCAATGAAACTACAAAAAGATACAGCCCTACAGCTGCTCAGTGCTCCATTCCTGTAGCTGCAGGATGCTTATGCATCTGACCTACTTCTGTTATTACTTAAGTTGTTGAAAAATCCAAGTATCAAGTTGGTTAAATTAGATTCATTTTACAATTTAAAACCTCTATTTGAAAACCACCTCAATTTGACTATGAACAGAAAACCTCATATTCTGTAGATTCCATCAGTTCAAAAGTTGTTGCCCTATGGCAGAGATCTGATATGAAGAACAGGTAAAGAAACATACCACATATAGTCAAAAGTGAAAGAACAAAAATCTGTGGATGCTTAGGCTGGCCTAATTAACATGGCATCTGGGATCAGCTGGACTGAATTGGTTTATCTGTCTGGATTACTGTTTATTTTTGGAATCTAGTACAAGATTGTCTTTGGGTCTCTTCAGTCACATGCAGTTTTCTGTTCCTGTGGCATTTTTAAGGGCTTTTTGAGCAGGGAGAAGTGCAGTCCGATCAGATGGTCTCCCACATGTAGAGCCATCTGCTGGGTTAAACTTTGAAGGAGTCCAGTACACTTTGACCCAAGATAAGGTTTGCCTGGCCCACAGTGCAAATCTCCATGGCAAAAATCTGGGATAATGCCTGCAGACAAATGTTGAGTCACGGATCAAAGACTGTGGTTTGATCAAAGAAACTGCAACTGATGCCATCAGTAATTCCTCAATGTGTATTGGTCTGGGTTCTGCAAAATGATTGGAAGATGATTTGCCAAAGATATGGGAGATGATTTCAACTTTCAATGTGGCATCTGTCACAAGCTTAGGAATAGAAACAGTGTCCTTGGGATGCAATTTCCATTTAATTCCTTGACAGTACATTTTCTGCAATAAAGCTTTATATGCACAGAAAAATTAGTATTATTTTATGTTTATTATAGCAGTATACAATGGTTGTCACACATGCACAGAATAAGTAGTAAAAGGAATGCCAAAGTTTACTTGGCCCACTAATCTTTGCAGGATTTTAAAATCGTAACACTTGTTACAATCAATTTGTTTATTAACCTGTTTACTTTCTATCTATTTTTCATGAGGTATAATCATGCCAGTCCTTGTACACTACAGACCTAAGAATTTGATTTCTTCAACAGGTCCCTAACTGAGTTAAGGTAACAAGAGGCTGTGTAGCAGAGGAGGAAACTATCTGTTAGCAAATGTCCAAATATCCAAGTGATGAGATAGTTAGCTATGAGGGCTGTTGAGAAAAGATGGAGGAGAAAAGGACTGAGACCGATATCCTTGGAGTTTTCCAAAAACAGTAGGCCAGTTTTCCATCAGAAACAGCAAGCTGCATAGCAAAAACACGATTAAGAGGAAGATGATAAAAAGCCTGAGATACATCCAGGGACGTCATGGGCTTGTGCATGAGCAGGATCTGTCCAAGTTCATGGTTGTACTTTGGAAATCCCCGGTACTTTGGAAAGCGCACGCTGTGTCACCCATTGGAAAACTAAGAGAAGTCCACTACCAATTCAGCCTCTTCAATATTTCAACGATTTTGTCAACAAGAAAAACCTAGCCAGTAATCCCATTAGAACAAGGAGTATTTGACCTAATATACCTGACATCTTCACTTTCCCAACAGGAAGTACTGGCCCTGGATGTGGTCCCTTTACCACAGCTGGCCAAGCTCACTGCTGGTGCTGAAGAATTTGTTGAAGTCAATGCAGGCCTTTTGAGCCCAGTAGCAGTTGGTGACAGAGCTCTGCCAGGATCTGCTCTGTTTCTTGATTGGTAAATGCTGCTGGCTTTTATCTGCTGCTGTTGCTCTCCTAAAAATGTCTTTTTCAATGCCTGTGCCTCTTTTCCTGTGATTAGTGGAGGAGCAACTGCTAGGAGTAAGGACCATTTTCTTTAATTCCTCCATTTCAGTTTTCCAGTAATATGGCATTAAGCCTGTACCATTCAGACCAAAGGGATACTGGTTTAGTACCCATGGATTCATTTCCAAGATAGGCATTGTTTGACTCATTCTTTGTACGTTCTGCATTCTCGGCTCAAATTGTACTGAAGCTTTCTCCTTGTTCCAGGTGGTTTGGAGACAGGGAACTGTTGCTCCCACTGAAAAATTTTGCTTCTAAATGAAACACAGAGCTTTGACTCTCTCCTATATAGAATTCCTGCCTTGAACAGTTTTTTGCCAATGAAGTTTAGTTAACAATAAATGTTCCATTTCAAACCCAGGATACTTATTAACTTTTACACCACTTTCAACAGGGTAGTAGGAAATGTCCTTTGGCCAGAATGTGGCCACGGTCAAATATTTCCATGCTCTGGCAGAAATTTCCTTTATTAATTCAAGAGAAAAGTTTGTTTCTGTAAAATCAGAGATTTGCTAGTTTACATTAAAATCAGAAACATACTAGAATATAAAATTTTAGCTTTCCCAGTGTATGCTTGACCTTATTTTGGGAAGGAGATTGTGCTCTATGGAGCATGGAAGCCCTTGAGAAACCAAATACATTATGTGGTTTGAGGTAGTCCACACATCGTGAAGTCCCATAGTGCTGGTGTGCACAACTCTCCCTCGAATGGATGGATTTCTAGCTCTTCCCTCAGCTGTGTGAGTTTGGCTTGGGTTTTGAGGTGCCAGTCTGTCTGGTGAAGTGACTGTTTCAATGGTTGGGACATCTCTTTCTCTGTACTGAGAAGGAGTGGCCAACCATTTTCTTAATTTAGCCACGCATTCAGCTACCTTACACGTTCTCCCCACAGTAAAGAGTGAGTTTGTGCCACCACATTAATCTATGAGCCCTATAAATCAGAGCATATATGTCAATGAATTACAGGTTGCAAGGTAAATTCCAATTTTGTTTTCAATCAGTAAGGTAGGAGCAACTTTACTTATATTTTCTCTAATGGTTCCAAATAATTTGTCAGGATCTCCCTAATTTTTGGAAAAATCTATATTCCCAGCTGGCTCTGCCTTTTCTAAAGCTTGTAAAACTGCATAAAACCCCATAAAATTAGTTTCAGTAACAACATGTTTATCTTCTGAATCTCTTTGCAAATGAGATTCTAATACATTTTCACCAAAAATAAGGAATGCAGGTACAGGTAGAAAGTATTCTTCAGGCAGACTGAACATTTTGAAGAACTGTTCTAACCGTAGGACCCATATGAAGAGAGTCAATACAAATTGTTTCATTAAGACAGAGAGGAAGTACGACCGGAAAGCTACAGCGAAAGAGGATGTAATATACAGCTTTTAGACAAGCTTGAGAACTCAACTTTTGGAGAACAGCTATTTGCCTCTGAGCTGAGAGAGAGGCTGCATGTTCTACCTGTGCTGTTAGCAGAAGCCTCCTAACCACTAGTTCATCGAGGCCCTTCACTTGCACTATTCACTTCAGTGTGCTTCTTACACTGGCCTCTTCAGGTAGGCACAGGACCATCCTTTCACATGGATGCACTTTTAGCATGGTATGGGACGTGAGTTATTGCAAAATAAAAGACACATGGAGGAGTAGTAAAGATAACGAGCACATGTGCATTGGACAGTATGTGTTGCCTGGGTACCACAGCAGAGTGCAGTGGACAGTTAATCTCAAACCTCAAAAATCTAACAAATGGCAAAGGAATAAGAATGGCTACATGAAGGAAAAAACTTAAAACAGTTTAGGGTTTTTGTAATGCAAACACTTACCAGAGTGAAACAGCCAATGGAGTCAGCGTTCTACAAGCAGTTCCAATTTGAAAAATTAGTAACAAGTTCTTTGTTTTAAATGCTTTCATGGAAAAAGCAAGTTACTATTGGGTCAGTTTTGGTATGTCACTCAACCTAGTATCTTTCATCAGCAATTTTGTCTGTTTCATAGCTGTTTGACTCAGGTTTGGTTTGAGTTAGAGAGACAGTAGAAATTCAAACTAGGCCCAAGAATATTTTTTTGCTATTGAAAAAATCTGCACAGCTAAAGAACTTGTACTGTCAGGAATAAAATGGTGTATGGAATCAGATAATAGCAATAACTCAGCACATTGACCTAAAAAGGATATACAACAGATCCATAATGCATACCGAAGTTTTAATATAATATTAGAACCACAAGATACTAACCTTGAGATTGGATAGGCAGTTGTTGAGGAAAATATGCCATCTGTTTAAAAAGAACTGCTTCTGACTGACACAAAGCAGGCATGTTACCAAAGGGTACAAAGCCTAAACAGGAAATGGATGTCAATACTGTTATTTGCATGTCTACACAACACAAAAGTAACTTAATAGAGCTACTATAAACTTGGAAGTTCTAACTCGCCCACTTTGTGCAACACAAGTTAGCCAGCATAAACACATTAGTAAGCAGTACAATTTAAAGGGAGCCTTCTTTAAAGCTGTTACAGATATGTTTTATGGATGAACTAAAACCAACCACATGTGTACTTACTGCAGTATAATAACATAGATAGTGCACAATTTTACAGACTCTCAGGGCTAAGTTCTGTCAGTTTACTGAGAAACGATAGCATGGAAATAACTAAACTTTACTATTAACAACAGGACCCACAGAGATTGCTGGAACTTGTGAATCAGATGCCTATTACTCCTCAAAATCTGCAGCCACAATATTTACTGAAAGACATGTCAAACGCCCTAAAGAATTATGTTAAAATACAGAGAATGCTGGGATCTGCTGGGAGTTACATCTTGTGAAGTGAAAAAGAAAAAGAAGTAAAGCAGAACATAGAAGTTGAAATACGGGAACCCAGTCTCTTTGTCTACACTCACATTGACACTCATCTTGTAAATGTTACACTAAAAAAATAAGCGAAAATGCATCTATTAATTTTGAAACTGACTCTGCTATTTCAACAAGACTAAGTTTTCAGTTGTAATGCTAATATTCCCGGTCAGGACTTAAAAGTTGTTAGTCAAAAATAAGGTAACTTTCTCTTTAAGACCAGTGTTTCTAAAAATTAACTCTAAATTCTAACTTCAGTCACAGTTCAAAGTATAAACACATCATAAAAACCAGCTTCTGTTCCTGTAACATGCAACATGAGCTGTCTATAGCTTGGTTAGACCTAATTTCTTGACCAAATGACAAATGTACATTAATTTTTATTTTTATAATCTTCATGTCCAAAATACATATGGGAGAGGATAACTGAAGTCTTTTCACAGAAGACTTTCTTACCATACAGTAAGAGTATGGTAAGACTTTCTTACCATACAGTTAAGTACTTGATGGGATCACAGAGTTTAGTAACATCCCAAGAGTGTTACAACCCATCATAAGGAAGATCCCTACCAGGGAAGATACAAACCATCTCCTGAAATTTCCTGATTGTCTCCATTCACTACTAAGAGAAGCTCAATGACTAGCTCATGAGAGATACTTTTAGATAGAAAATGAAGCAAGATGAATGTCCCCACCCTGCCTGTACAGCGACTGCATCGACTCACAAAACACTGATCTTGGTCCTGTACAGACTTTAAAGAGTGTGATTTCTTCCTGGAAGCTTAGAAATATGCACTGCAGCTATTTCTGTCAACTGTTTGCCTTTCCCCTCCTCCTCCTCCTTGCAATGTTTGTATTTCTAATCACACCCTCACAAGAATCTATTCTATTTTGTCACTTTTAACTATGTAGCCTCCACTGTGGTATGTGTAGACAAGCAATCAAACGCAAAGGCCCAGCTGTGCAATCCTTTCTCAAGCACGTAGTATTGACTTTGGCGCGTATGGCTGCAGTTTGGGGAGTTCTATTTAATGTAAAAACTGCACAGAAAGGCTGTACCTTGCTGCAGTTTCAACACTGCTTTATTAACTCGGTAGAGTGGAACAGAGCCACACAAAGACAAGCTGAATGAAATCAGAAACCCAACTCAAGCCTCCCACTAATTCAAACTGGATCAGGACTGTGCCCCGGGAGATGCTCTGACTGTTCCCTGGGAATGCTGTAACAGGCAGAGAGTGCCAGCATGCTCCTGCAGTCCTCCCAGCAGATTCACTAGTGCTGGTGACCAGCATTTGCTGAGAGAACTGGAAACAGGCAAGTCTTTTCGACCTTCCCATAGTACGAGGGAGGACGAATGACAACTTTCTTTACTTAAAAGGTCCAAGCCTTCAAAATGAATTAGCTAACACCACACTGCTGACGGGCGCTGACCCAGTTGGAGAGACAGACTGCTTAAGGCGGCCAGCACCAAACTGACTCAGATCCTCATTTAATTCAGATCAACTCATGGTTCCAAAAATACACTGCAGTACCACTGTTCAACTCACATGAAAAAAAAGAAATAGGGAACTGCACAGTAGCCAAGTTACAGATTTAAAAGAGCATGTGTTATACTTTTTTTCTTCCTACAATGTATTATTAAAGCCCAGTGAAAGAGTTGTTCCCACATGCCTCATTTGTTCTTGCTTGACAAGAAGTGAACTCTATTCTTTCTCCTCTTCTCCTAATGTTTACACATAATAAATATGAGAAAACCTAACCATTTAATAATCACAGAACCAAAAGCTGAAAATGTTTGATTCAGACTAATTTAGATCATATTATGAGTAAAATAAGTACAGTTATTTTCTGTGAACATAATAATCTACCCTGCAAATAGAAGTGTATTGGTTATAGTCAAATGCAGATAAAAAGTTTTGCAATTTCCCAAGAGTCTTGCTCAGAAATATTTATGACAAAGAATTTTAGCCTCTGCTTCTCAGGGTTACTAACCAATGAGTGCTTCTTTCGTGATGAAAGTTCAAGCGTTGTATCATACAGGCTTTCAACAAAGTTCCTCAGACAGGGGACATTAACTTCATTTTTAACAGCCTGAAAGAAAATTTCATGTTAATAAAACACTATTTCACAAGCTGTTTAATCTAATTTAAAGGAATTATGCAAACAACATGAAAAGTAAACTCACAGCAGCTACGGGGACAAGAATTTCAACAAACAGTCCTGCCAGTGCATGCTTGATATCTTTGTCTTTAACTTCAAGGAAATAATGTGCACATTCCTAAATTAAAAAAAATATACAAGAAACATAAATTGCATAACAGTTGGAATAAAGACCTTTAAGTGATTGCTGAATGCACATCACGTGTCAGTGACTATTTTTATCCTGCAAATCCCACTGAAAACATTTGCTTATTAACTTCTAAATCTGCATTTTGCAGCAAGCACAAAGCAGGACATAAGTCAAGATCAAGGAGCTGTTACTCTAATCCAGAAACTCTCCACTGACTCCAGCTGTGCCTGGTGGTGTTTTGGGCTGGAAATGGAGTTGGACACAGGGGCTGACCTCATGCCTTCCCTGTGTATATCTTCAGGAGCAGGACTAATAGTCAACATGGACTGCTTTACGCAATGCTTTGAGAGGCCAGAAAAGGAATGTAATTCTCTGGTAGGATACTCAAGGCAAGGAACTTGTTGCAAATATTTTTGGATAAATTTCATTGCTAGGATTCATTGCAAATTAAGGGTCAATATGGAATTGTGCCGTGTGAGGGAAGAACCACCACAGTCTCCGGCCTGCAACTGGGGATTAAGAGAGAAAGTAAAAACATACGTTGTCCTAAACATGCAGTGAACTACTCTCCACACAGCTGTGTTGCTCAGGAAGTGAGGGAGGGGAGATAAGCATCCAGCCACTTGCCTGTTTCTGTACAACTTCTCTGAGGATGACAAATCCTATTGTCCCAGTTACTTCTTCTCTGGGTTCAAGGCCCAAACAGCCACTGACCTCACAAGGAAGGTCCCCACTGACCTTTTTTCTTGCTCATTCATGCAGAGCAGTTTACACATTAGATCACGCATAATTTTTTCCTGTGTGCAATCAGGATTATACACCATATGGCTTCAGTCACTCCAGCCAGCCTTCCTGAGGTGCTTCTGCACTCTTTGGGGGAGGACAGGCTCTTCTGGAGCTCACTCCTGAAATTAGCTCACTCTTTGAAAGTGTCTCTCTCTACTACAGCAGTGCTGGTGTGACAGAGCTTTTAGATGAAACACTGCATGTAGATACCCAAACAAACTGCCCAACGAATCAAAAAGGATTTCACCAAACTGAGCACACCAGGTTTTCCTACATGCACTGTGCATCTTATGATGCTTAGTAGTACATAGAAGAATTCTGAGATATTGTAGCAGGTGAAGGTAGAGGCCATTTGCATTCAAAATTCAAAACTCCTACTACACAGGAGTTTTACCACAGATTTCAACAGTAGTGAACACTGGATAAAACTGTACCACAAACTCATTCACTCGTATTAGTCATGTGCACCGAACACACTACTTTGATATTTTGCCAGCTCTGGATAACTTACTTCGAGTTGACACATACTAGTATGTGTCTACATAATTAAGAGTTAGGTAAGAAGAAAAATTACCTGTTTCTGTGTTGTTAAATATGTCTTAAATATGTTATTAAGTATGGTGTAAAATATATTGCAAAGCTGAAATAGAATGTGCTTCCTGTTCAAGGCTTAAAGAAATGGCTCAGTGTGTCTGTATGCCTGTGTATTTGTATTCCAATGCCAAATCCTTACTTTTGGGCATCTAACATTGATTTTTTTCTCCGTTTACACCATCAACAAGCTTATCTTTACATGGAGGTTTATGTAAAACATTTATTTTACTGGATGAGTGGCTACACACCATGAAACTATGAGGGCGATGCCAAGAAAAAACAGGGGAATAGAAAGGTTAAGCTAAAGAAACCTGTTGGTGGCAACAGAACCTATTGTACATTATCAGCAAGAATGTTGAAACATGAAAGTTTCTTGCCTTTTACAAAATTATGTAATCTATTAATTTAAAGCATTCATTGCAGTCAATCTATGCTCTGTACTAATGACTTTTAAACCAGAAGGGTACAGAAGGCACCCTGCAGGCAGAAGGGTGAAGGTGTGGTGGAAGGAGACAACACATCCAAAGGAAATTCCATCCAGGTTTTGCCTCAATTCTTCATCTCTTCCTCAGTTTTTTTTCTCCATCAGAAGTTTCTCCCTTTTCTGGCAACTATGCCAATGTTGGAATATTCACTTTGGAGGCAGTGAGCAGACAGGGAGACACAACTACGCAGGGACACAGGGCAAGGGACAGCTGTGGGATGGCAGGGTGGGAGGACTGGGGTGTACAGAACAAAACCTCTTCCAGCTGGAGGGTGAGATGCAGGGACTAGAGGTGACTGACTGATGGAAAGTTGGTATGGAATGACACCCTCCAGAAACTGGAGCGCTGGGGTTCAGAACGAGAGGAAAGTAGCTGCAAATACGTTTATATCGGAATGACATATGGAAAATCTCCTGGGACATTACACGAAAGCTGAAGGCCAGCCCATTCAAAAAGGTCTGGAAACTACAGTTACATTCTTAAGAATTTTACCTGCATAAACTGAAGAGAAGCTTCAAAGTCCTCCACAGGGTACATCTTAATGCGAAAGAATTTCATTCCCATTATAAGACTGATAATGCTTTGAACTACATATGGGCTTTGTTCTTTATGCCGCAACTCTTTTAACTCTGCCATAAATTTCTTCTTTACAGCAGGAAATCTATGAATTCAGATTGGTTAGTTCCACAAAGTTAAAAATCAATATTTGAAATTTATTGTAAGGTATATAAATTGGGAAAAACCTAAAGAGGATTAAACTTTGGTTGTAAAATACCATTTCACTCAGTATGTGAACAGATTTCTTTTTGTTTAGCTTTCTTTCATTTCTAATAAACTCCAAAAATGAAGCATACAGGCTCATCTTAGTCTGTGGAAGGCTGGGAGCCCTCAAAGCAGGAGCCTTTTGCACTCCCCTGGAGAAGTCAGAGATAAGCTACCTTCTAGGTCAGGGTGAGATCCCAACATGCCTTGTTTCTTCGTGGTAATAGCCTGTACCCTGTTGGCTAATTGGTTTCTACCCCACCCCCTACCTTTCCCACAAAAAGCCCAGCTTCTGCCCCTGAAGGGCAGGGTGTCTCTGTCCCTGGCCTCCCCTTGGCAGGGTGCTCGGACAATAAAGGCGACCTCTGCGGAGCTGCCGTGTGAGGCTCCTGTCTCTCTGTCCCCGAGTTCGCCTTGGGCGATTTCACAAAGAGCTGAACCACAAGCGCTGAAATCACTTGTAGCAGAGAAGCTGCTACACTTGCTGGAATCGCCTGGCACCCAGGGAGAGCTGCCAGCACCCCTGGAAGAGCTGTTCCCTGCGGGATGCTCTCCCTCCAGGAAGGTTGTGGCGTGCTGGTGCTGAGCAGCACCGGACCCCCTGAGACATTAGTCCCTTTAGATAACCACATTTTTCAAATTATTTTATTACCATGTACTTCTTCTTAAGAAGAGCTAACATAAGAGCTAACAATATCATTTAAAAAAACCCCTCACGTTTTGCAAAAGTTCATGATAGAAGACAGTTTTCTTGCAAGTATACACAACGTTTTCAAAAGAAAATATTTATATTATAACCATGAAAATATTCAGATAGGCAGTTTCCCCCTTAAGGTTTTTTTTCCTTATAGCTATTACAGTAACACTTAAGCATTAATAACTACAACAATTTGGGGTGGAGGGGTTTGTGATCATTTTTGGTCTCCTCCATGAATCTATTGAAGATATTTTTTGAGACACAATTTCCATAAAAAGAACACATAGAAAGATCATCCAACAGGACTTCCTGTCCTTTTTCAGGCAAAACAAAAAGGATGTAATTTTCATGGGCAGGTGTAACAATGTTTTGTTATCACCTTTGATAGACAACACAAGTGAATTGAAAGAAACAGGTCGAGAGGAAGAAGCCCTTTATTGACAGAAACAACCTAGCAAGGCCCTTCAGAACTTTGACATTTAACTTGAAGCTTTGGATCCAGATGCAACTTCTTTTGCGTTTGACCCAGCCAATTCAGGAACTCAGGTAAGGCCTCAGCTGAAGTGATATGATTTCCAGAAACTCAAATTCTTTTACCCACATCAAGCCAAACTGACTGGTTTTGTAGAGCAGACTCACTCTCAGCAACACCAAAAAGTCAGGAGACATATCATTATGTCAGGGCAGTAAATTTAATCCTCTGCTTAGTTTGTGGTGTAAGCGTATGATGAGATGTTATATTAGGTACATGAGTTTCTGAGTTTGACTGTTTTCAGATTCAAAATTTAGGATCTGACCCACAGAAGGACGAAGGGTTCAGAAGCAGACTCATCAAATCCTGAGCTGAAATAACTGCATAGAGCCTTAATATTGTTGTTTTGTAGGAGGATAGCCATTTATAGGTTTGCCCAGCTAAAGAAAAAACAGCATCTAGAAAATATTAAAATAGCTCTCTTCAGCCCTTTGGGCTTTTTACAGACGTCATTGCTGAGATAAGAAAAATAATGCTGCTATAGTTGAGTTGAATTTATTCAGTATCACTGGACTAGATGCAGAAAGCCTGTGATTCCCTGGAGGCCTATGTTCTAGAACATCTGGATGAACAGAGGGTCAATGAACTGAAATTACTTATTCCTACAGAATATTTAAAGAAAATAAGAAAATCAGTATATTCACATGTTAAGCAAGCAGACTATGTCAGATTTATGGGGGAAATAACATATTCAATTTTGCTTACTTTGCTTGAGCAAGAACGCCTATTACTTCTGCATACAAATCTGCAACAATGTGCATATTTCCAGTGTTAGGACCAAGGTACCTAGCAAGAGAAAAAAAAGAATTCTCAGCTGAGAAAGCATACCATTTAAACCATAACTATTAAAAAAATAACTATTTTTTTCCTAGAATTTTTGTATGAGAAAGAGCCTTACCCTTCTTTATACTTAAAGTGCTTGAAAGCCAAGTTAATAACATCATTTACCAAACTGTCTATTACAGGATGAAGTGGAATCTGAAAACACAAAATAAAGCATAACAAGAACATATACATTACACTTATGCTAGTATTACTCTGGGTATTATCCATTCAGAAATATGGTATCAGTTAAAATAGGTAACAAAACAGCTAAAATAAGCCAGTCACTTAATATTTATTTACTTTTGAAGATAAATACTTTAGCTCCAAAGACTTGGCAAAGTAAAATCTGTAGGAGCACAGAATACTATGTATCCTACAGGTCCAAGACAGACATCAATGAACAAGCATGCAGAATGTGCTTCATGTTTTTATTATACTCTTCAAGATGCAAATAGAAAGAAGAATCCCAAAATTCACTTGCTTTAGTTATTTCCATCATTTATTAGTTAATGGATAATTTAAGAACTCATACCTGTTTCAAAACTTCTATTAGTACTAAAGAAAAAATAAAATCAATAGCCAGATCTCTTCTCTCCATTAAATAGTCCCTCTGCTGTTCATCACTGCAAAATCAAACCAAGAAATACAGTATTTTGGAGATGTGCCATAATTCGTATTATAAGTCTTCTTCAATTACACAAATACAGACAACAGGGAATTGTGTTCTACTTTTGAAACTGCAGTCCAGCATTCCAGAAAGTAATGTACTGTTATGTTCTTGAAATCTGGGATTAACAGACCAAATCTGACTTGTTACTGTGACGTTCTTTCAGATGCCTAAATATCACTATCCATTTCCTCCCTCTTTTTCTCCAGTTAGATTCACAACAAAACCAAAACCAAATCAAATCAAAGAAACTTATGGACTGTGTATTCTAACAAAAGCATTTCATTTCAAATTCCTTGCTGATGACACCACTTAGACCATTCTTAATTACACTTTGGAGGCAAGCGTAATTAGCAACTTTGTGCTATCAAATTAATATTTACACTCATGATGAATTCTGAAAAATGCCTTAAAAGCACCAATGGAGGATTCACAACCAAACTACATTCACTTTTAAAAACTGTTCTGGTGTAAATTTTTAAACTTTGGCAACACTTTTCAAATGTTCAAACACATTCCTTGTACAGAACAACACAGAGGAATACAAGTCTAAGGTGAGTAGCTTCAATACAAATAAATACAAAAAATACTTATTTGGATCACCTGATCAGAGTTTCAAAGCATACTGAAAAGATAATATGAAATATACAGTACTTTTTGTAAAATTAAAAGTTAAAGTAACATTTCTGCAGTCCATGTGAAGCATTTAACATGATTTCAGTGAGATTTGTGTGTAAATTCAGCACAATTCTTAAAAACATTAACAGTTTTAGTGATCTCAATTGTACTTCTGTGCTTATCATAAAACATGCATTTAAGAGTACAACTTGGTTAGTGCTGAAGTAAGTTATTTGCATTTTGGTTTTCTTGGTTTTACATTAACTGGAGAAAGGACTGGCTATACGCTCTTTCTGTAACACTGCCAACTGACAGAGCGGCCTTGTTTCACTGCTGAACTGACTTTCAACTACACTTTGGGTGGAGCTCCTGCAGACATCTATTTATGAGCAGGTGATCGTTAAACAAGATGAAAGAAAGAAGCAATTGAAGGCAAGGATTCATCTCATCCAAAAGCAGACATCCAATTGATGAATTATGTCTCCGTATCACCTACTCCTACTGACATAAAGGGTCTGAAAGATTCTAATTCAGGTTCTTTTCTACCTTGATATCTAAACCGAGCTCCTATCCCTTTGTTCCAGCAACTATTGCCTTCTGTAGTTACTGGATTATAATATAATCCTAATGTCATCAATCTGCTGCTTTATCACTGAGGAACCACTGAGATCATTAGTTTTGTGTGCGTGTTTCTTTTAAGAGGTATATTGCTAAAACTCTCTGACTGAATCTCAAGTTTTTCGATTGAGGATAGGTGTATGTGAAATTTTTATGTGTAAGCAGACCACTATACAAGAAAAATTCTTCCAAGTGTCACAGAATTATTGTCTGATCACTTGAGTAAAGAAGACATAGTTTTTACAAACTAGTATTTAAATGACATGAAAGCATCCAAAACAGAAGTAAGACAAACACAATAGCATTGCTGTGCTTGAACTATGGGGAGCATAACTTTAAAGATGCAATTATTCCATCCATCAAGAAGCCAAGAGTTCCAGGAACCAGCAGAAAAAAGACACAACTTTCAAAAGCTGATGGGTGACATGTAATACATTTAACCTTAGAATTTATCAATTATGTATATATGCATATTCAATATCATACCTTTTGGATTTAGTGCTTGTTCTTGGTCTGTACTCATGGGATTCATCTTCTATGCCATTCTGCCTTTTATACCAATCAAACAAAGTGCGCAGGATAGAGGGTAGACAATATTCTGAAAGTGAGCTCATTGAGCTTATAACCTATCGGGAAGATACAACAAATCAACAAATGAAATCCTGTTCAAGTTTCCCCTCCTTCTTAAAAAAACTATTAATTCAACGGTTCTTTCTTTTTTTCATCCAATTTGTGAGAACTATGGCACAAGTGGTGACTTGATATTCTGCATTTCCTGTCTTTAAAAGTTGTGCAGACGTGGCACTTAGGAATATGATTTAGTGGTAGACTTGGCAGTGCTGGGCTTGTGGTTGAACTTGTGGATCTCAGAAGCATTTTCCAATCTAAATGAAACCGTGATTCTATAAAACACAAGCAGAAATACAACACTGCAGTGTATATTGACAGTGCCTCAATACTGATGATATTAAAATGCATTACAATTGTGTATCACACCTTATAACACACCAGGAAGCCATCTAGTTCTTCAAGCAGGTTATTTTTATTTGTTACACAATGCTGATTTGAGTTCCAGTACATTGTAAGGAATAAAAAAGTAATGCATTAGAGGTACTGTCTTCGGGGCTTGTATTTGACTCCTGGATGCCCTTCCTGGAACTCAGAATATATTGAGAAACCCCACAAGCTCTGCAATAATTTTAATCAATTGACCATGTAGATGCATACATCTTATGCTCAGGCTCACATACCTGAAAACTTAGACTTTTCTTTTATATATAGAAAAATATTTACAGTTTCCCGTGTCTTTGTGTGCACAAATAAGCAAAACGTAGTTTAAAATCATCCCTTAGAAGTTCCTGATTAAACAGCTTTAGTGGTATACTGGAAAAGAAGATTAGTGCTCACTCAGTATTAACGGTGTCACCAATTACAGAAATGTTCTGAGCATGTTGCTACTGAACTATGACTTAAACTTCCTATTACAGGAAACCATAAAGCTACAAAATATGAAAAGATCAAAAAGTAGGGTGAAAAAAACCTCCATTATTATTCAAAAGGATAATATGTATTGCAACTGAATATTCACACCTAAAGCATTTGTGGACATTCTAAGAAAATAAGAAAACAACTATTTAAAATAGCAAGAAATTCGTAATCTGGGGATTTATCGTAATTTATCAAGCAGGGCTTGATCCTGCAAACTGTTGAGTATCAGGAGTAAAAAACTGAGGTGTGTACTACATGTCAACTACTGATTATGTAATTAACTATGTCAGGTTTATCCACCTGCTTAAACTTAAACCAGCATGCTTCAATGCCTGAGGAAAGACAATAGAGTTAAATGTCTCATGTAAGACCAAACTTGTGCAAATGCTGTGACTCAGACAAGAGCAATATTGGCACTGCAAGTATCTTACACACCATTCCCAAATATTTCTATAGCCTTAAATGAGAATTTTTGTGGATGACAGTGAGTCTAGATGAATAACTCTGAATCTCTTTTGCAATTTTTTAGCCTCAGGATTTAGCTAATTCACAGTGACACTGTGGTCTAAAGTTAATGAGACACTTTGAGGATGAAGTATGATTGTTCAGGTACTATGGCCTAAAATTAAACGTGGTGCATTAGAAAGATATAACAAATGCCTCTGTAAAATTAAAAGTTTCTATAAAAGTAATATTTCTTGAAAACATTCAATCCAGTGTTTGCAATATATTGTATTACCTGAAATATGAAAGAAGTTGCTGTGGAAGCTGTTATGAAGGCACTGCTTGCAGCAGTGACAGGAGACTTTCCATGAAGAATTACTACAGGACTTCAGGCTCAATTGTACCAAAGCCTTCTAGTGTTAAGGCTTTAGCTAGATACTCAGAAGAAATGAATCACCTCTGTTAGGGCAAGCTATTCACTACCAATCTGCTTCTCTATTGTTTTTCAAAACTCCTTAGGAAGCTGGCACAACACCAGTTGTTAATGACGAGATGCAATGAAAACCAGTTTCCCAGGGAAGACAAGGATAGAATCATAAAATCACAGAATCACAGAAAGGTTTGGGTTGGAAGGGACCTTAAAAATCACCTAGTTCCAACCTCATTACTAGTGGCAGGGACACTTTCCACTAGACCAGGTTGGTCAAAGTCTCATCCAACCTGACCTTGAACACTTCCAGAGATGGGGCATCCACAGCTTCTCTGGGCAACCTGTTCAAGTGTCTCACTAGCCTCATAGTAAAAAATATCTTCCTTCTGTTTATTCCAATTGACTCTCTTTTTGTTTAAAACCCTTAGCCTTTGTCCTATTGCAACAGGCCCTACTAAAATGTCTGTCCCAAAATATACCTAAATATCTTTTAAGATACCACAATACCTAAGTATAAAAGAAAAGTTGTTTCAATCAGGTCTTCCTGCATGTTCACTGACATATATATCACTGCTGTTCTCTAAATCCCAGCTATACAATTTCACCAGAAAAAGTCAAATTGATTCCTGTTAAATCCTCTCACGTGATACTTTCTCTGCTGAATTTACAGTGTCTGTCTTTAGTTGGGATAGAAGGTCAATATAGCTTTTTTTTCCCTTTTAAAAAAAATCTTTCTGTCATTGCACTTTTAAGACAGGAAGGAAGGGTGGACTGGGAAAAGACCTGGCTCTCAGGGAACAGGAAGGGAGGGAAGTCTAGCCAGTGTGCTGGTTACTCAACCCTTTCATTTACTGGAAGTAAGTCCAGGAGTGA
This sequence comes from Atrichornis clamosus, assembly GCA_013400975.1. Lineage (NCBI taxonomy): Eukaryota > Metazoa > Chordata > Aves > Passeriformes > Menuridae > Atrichornis > Atrichornis clamosus. Next base: position 167,813 of record WBMZ01002264.1, read on the forward strand.
GATGAATTCTAGCTCTGTACTGCTCCTGAAAGGGAGTGCACAGATGTACAAATATGTCCTTGTTGGACAAATGATCATATTCTTCCATCATAAGTGAACTACCTTAGTGTATAGCTTAAGGATAAGAAAGCTGTACAAGTAGAGAGCTGTTTAAAACCTGTGTTCACAGAGCATTAAATATACTTTATGAAAATGCTTAATATTTATTTTGGACTAAAATGCAACTGTAAATTTAATAAATTTCTGCTCAGATACTACAATTTATACACTTTCATAAAAGTCTTGTTATATTGTCAAAATACAAACATAAGAAATGTTTCTGCTAACAGCAGATAGATGCTGATTATGTTTTTTATTTCACTTATGAATTTATATGTGCGTTAACAGCAAATATATTCAAAACTGTACCCAATTTCCAACAGTATCATTAATTTTTTGGCCTGACATTTTTTTTTGTATACCATATATGTCAGTATGTATGTAGAATGGGCATTTAATTGCCATTTTAATAACGCAGAATTGCAGCACTTCATTTGTGCACAGTGTTGGTTTATTTCTTGTAAATCTATTATCCACACAGTGCCTGCATATTTTGTCTTCAAATTGCTGTTGTGTAGATTCCAAATAATGGACATGCACGAGTGAGATTTTACACTTTCTATCAATGCTGCTGAAAGCAGCATTTGGTAAACACTTTTTAAGCTATGTTAGAATACCCAGAGCTATGCAATAATATTTTCCCTTCTTCGAACATTTTTATTACTTCATACATGTCTGCAACAAAGCCCCATAACTACAAACAATATGTATTCAAGGAAAATAACAGCTGCAATTAAATCCTCACTCCTTCAATTCAACAGCAAAACTCCCATGTAGCACAGTAAGACCAGGATTTCATATATTCAAGATATGAAATTGTGGACATAAAGTTAACAATTTCTATTCCAAATATTCCAGACTGGGACAGGGGAAAGGTGGAGAGATAAACAGCTACATGCACTAATTCTGTTGGATTCCTTGAGACGAAACACTTTTTTCTGTTAAAGATAGGTTTCTAGACAAGTCAACTCTTATTCAAAAACATGTAAAATGAAACACTAGGAGCAAGCAGTGCATTTGTGATTGTGGAGATCTCCTTTCATTCACATCTGTGTTCTAAGCAATTTTTTGGACAGTGCTATGAAGTTAAATCTCTCTGGAAATGGTTAAAACTGACAACTATTCAAGTTGAACTCACTAATTTTCATTTATGGCCTTGGCTTTGTGAGACAAAAAAGAAAGCAGGACTTTTTAGTACCATAATTTTGTGGATGGGTAGTTTCACCTAGCTTGCTTATACATTACCAATGTTTTTAGCTATTTTACTGCCAGCATAACAGTTTACATGAAAACACATTTATTTTTAGTGGACAGCAAGTTCAGTTCTGAAGGTGTTACCTTTAATTTTGCCTTCAGATGTACTTCTTTACACACTGCTTCAACCCAAACCTCTGATCAGGAGCCAAAGGTTGTTTTATGACCCCACCACCATCATTTCTTATACTTCCTCTACCATGTGCCATTTGCAGGTGAAGAAGGACAGTATGTAAAACTTAGCGAAAGAGAAAATACAAAAGCTGCCAACTGCATTGCTGCTGCAATGATGAGGGTATCAAGTATTCACTTACCACATCTAAAAAATATAATACTGGATAAGAATAATTATCAGCATATCATGAATCACATCTAAGATGTTTGAAAAAGGACGCTTAATCATTAGTATGGCGCTTAGTATCTTAATTATGTTTGTATTTTCCACTTTTGAATTACTATTCATTTTAGTTTCCTTTTTTTTTTTACGTTGGCCTATTTTTTTGTACATAAAAGATTAAATATTTTTGCTTTCCAATCTGTATTCTCCAACCTAGTGCACCTCTAAGAAGAGAGCAGAACAACTGAAACAAGAACAAGCTTTTATGCAGTTTATGCTGGAACTCCTGCAACAGGCACCTCCTATAGATAGCTTCACATGAAAACTAAGGCTTGCTGTTAAATTTTCATTTCCATGGCCAAAACATTACATTCATTTTGTGTTTTTATATGGAAAACTGTCTGTAGCTCAGTCCAAGATTATGCAGTGCCCTTCTTCTGCCTTCAGTGTTGTCAGTTCATGGAACATTTATATACTGTGGTAAGAACAAAAGATACATTAGTAGAGGCTGAGAAAAAAGTAATAAAAATGTTTCCTTAGGTGAGGATAAGCCTCTCGAAGAATTATGGGGTTTTGCTAGCTTTTGATCTTTTCATGTACTGCAACTTTATGGTTTCCTGTAATAGGAAGTTTAAGTCATAGTTCACTAGTACAATGTTTAATAACATTTCTGTAATTGGGGACACAGAGCATACTAATGCTGGAGCAGTAATGCTCTTTGCCAATAGGCAACTAGAGTTGTCTAATCAAGAACTTTTAAAGCATGATTTTAAATATACTGTAAGAATATTTAAAACCATATGAAAAAAACTACATAATTTCCTGTATATATTTTCTTTATATATGTGCATACCTAAAAAGGAAAACACCGTCAGTGTAAGGGATCCAGTTTGTTCGGCTAATGGTGAGACATTCGGCAAGTCAGGATGAGTATCATCACTTCATACATTGCTCAAGACACTGTTATTTGTTTGAGGAGGGTGATGCAATTGGCAGCCAGACATTCTGTCTGCCTTGCAGGAGACACTGAGTACACCTGTGTGGAGAGAAACAGCTCTGCCTGGGCACAGCCAGGTTTCTAGATGTTGGATCCATCACTAACCATCACAACCAGTGTTCCTGAAAAGGTGTTTGAGAATGGGCAGGAAAAAATGCTGGTTCTCAGAGAGCCAGAGCTAGAGCTATTTAGGGGTAGTAAGCAGTGCTTTCACAACCATCTTTTATGGTTTGGGGGTTTCAGTGTTAAACTTGATGCTGATTACTTTGGGTAGATAAAGTTCCATTCCCATTGTTAAGTTACTTTCTGGGCTGTTTTTTTCCACCTCTGAAGCTGACTTGCAGAAAGCAAATTTTCAATCAGGTCACGCCTTGTTTTTGTTGCTTTTTAATTTACAGTTAGAAGATTGAGCTCAGATATTTTAAAGTGACTAATGATCTACTCACTTCAACATTACCTAGCAATACCACTCAAATTGAATAGAGATAATTTTGATAACATTAAAAAAAGAAAATTAGGTTCCTCTGATAGTGTGTCACTTTATATGTCCTAAAATTGAAAAGAGAAATTATTGGACACTCCTTGAAAAAGTTTGTTCATGGAGATTCTCCCTCTTTTCCCCCTTCATTTTATCAGGAATGTCATGGCTGGCTTCTTTTTGGTTTTGCTAGGTGGATTTATGTGTTTCAGGAATAAACACCAAAGCTTTCCACACCCTAACTGGAAGGGATAAGGATGGCATTATCAACCTGGTCTTCCTTCATCCAGTAGACACTTTAAATATTTGAGTTAAAAAATAAGACTTGAATGTTTTCACTTAAAAACACCTGTGCTCTTACTTGGGTTTTAGTATCACGTCAAATCATGATCTTGAGAGTTTCCCAGGTGGGCCACACCTTCATTTTATTATCCATACTTTCATGACAACTTTATAATACTGATGCATTATCCTTTGAAAAACAGTTTTATAACTAGATGTACCAACATAATCTACTGAATGAAACATGCCAAGTAAAGAAAGACATTTTGCTCTATCTTCCTGTCTCTACTCTAGCTCAGTTCAATCAAATCTCTATTGTGCACTACAAAATTTTGAATGCCCATTATTTGAATACGATTTGAACCATTCTATGATTGTAGGAATTTAGCCAAACTAAAATAATTTGGGTAAGTATGAACTATATTCTTGAAAAGGGGCTCGTAAGCCAGGTTCAGGTCCCATCTGCTGATCACAGGCATACATTAATCCCCTAGGAGCGCTAGAACATCTCAAATTTATAATGCTATGTAGGCAGAAAACAATGTGAAATCTGAAAAGGGAAACACTGCCAGCAACCTGGGCTGAGGCTGACAAATAATTCTGAAAACTTAAGCTTAAATAGTTTATTTTGAAAATTTCAAGCAACAGAAAGCAAGGTTTTCTGACAAGACATCTCAGGCAATCTCACCTCTGTACTTTTCTATCAACTCTGCATATAGGTAGGACTCTAGATATGCAGATAGAAGGATATACAAACTTCATATATAATAAAATTTACCTTTGTTTTTGGTCTGCATCTGTTTTTTTTCTCTTCCCTGCATTCAGAGTAAATTGCTCCAGCAGTAAATACACAGTTGTTTCACTCTAGGAAGCATGAGCTGTTTTCATTAAATGATCTTGACTTAATTATTCAATTTTCTATCTGCTTACCAATAACTAGGAGAAGCATCAGTCTTCCAGTTCTTCCTTATAAAGGGCCACAATTTGCTTAACCATAAATATTTAATCAAATCACAGCCACCCATTATGTGTTTGTTTAATACACTGCAGAAACAGTATCACAAGGTTTGCATCTGGGTGGTTTAATTTGTTTTACTTTCCCATTTGCGTGTGACACCATTCCCATAGGAAGGAAAAAAAAAAAAGTAAAATTAAGGTCAGAATACCACAAAGAATTTCACTAGGCAGGTAGGGAGTGCTCAGAAAGCAACCTCCCTTAGCCTACTGTGGCTGATTTCCCTGCAGGGTCTCTGTTCAGTGAGGTGGACAGGGAGCTCCCAAGTGTGACACAGAAGTCTCACCTCCTCTGTTCACCTCCTGCTCTGAGCAGTCCTCCAAGCAGGCTACCTCTCCCCAGAAAGCAGCTACAGAACAATCTACAGTGTGTCACTTTGTCAACCTACAATTATGAAGTGAGCCTTAGTGAATGCCAGCGGAGTCTCACAAGGCATCTTTGCTTCTGGTGCAATGTTCCAAAAAACTCAATAAATGTTCATCTGAGGTTCTGAAGTTCTACTTGTACCTATCTCCACTCCCAAAGTTAATCAATATGGTACCTGCAGTCCATGGCATTAGTTGTAGCTGTGTTTCTGGCCCTGCTGGCAGTACAGTGGTGTGGGCTGACGTGGAGTCAGCAGCAATGGTGACACCTATGGCACACCTAGAGTTTACCATTCCTCTTCATTGGGAGTGAGATTTGTCAGCTTTGGCATCCTTTATGCAACCTAAACCCTTCAGCACTTATCTTTCTGTATTTCAAAATAGGTTACTTATGCCAGAATTATTTCTAGATGCTTTTTTTAAAAAGAAAGGCTGCTGAAAAAAATGAATTGCTTTATATTATCATTAAAAAGTGTGTATATTGCTGTTGGTTTGATTTTTATATTTGTCCCATTTCCCTTACAGAATAAATTTATTAATTTAATATCAGATGTAAATTTCATTTTATTAATTACAATTTATTTTTCTACTAAATGAAATATAACAACTTATATAAATTCTATTTTATTGTTAATACTTTTTCCCTGCAAAACATTTTTCTAATTAACATATACCTTGTCATATACAGGCATTTATCCTGACAATTGAACTTTTACTTAATTTCAACTACAACTGGTTGGCTCAGCCTGTCTGAAGTGCAGCACACGTGTAAGTCATGCTGAGTCACAGCTACAGAGACAATGAGACTGATGAGACTGATGGCAATGATTCTATAGGCCCTCATATCAACTGTAAGAGAAACTCCATAAAACAAAGATTTGGGGGTCACACACCTGTTTCAAAAACCACATAATCTGAAAAGAGACAAATTTTGCTTCAAAATCTCCATCAGGAGAAACAGCCAGGAAATAATACATATGCCTAATACACTGTAAAAAGCAAGAAGTTCTATGGCAGAAAAATATTGAGCTTGAAAACAGTGGAAAAATCCTTCCAATTTAAACTGAAGAATGGTTAGGCAAAGCACTTATCATTCTACTAAAGTACATTGAAAGATACTGCTTTTGCAGTATGCAACAATAGTATAAGGACACTAAAATGCCTTCCAAGTATCTCTCTTTAAGCCTGCAGAATGGAAATAATGTAATTTCAAGTGTCTTACTTGATCAAACTGGGGATCTTCTCCTCGTTGCAGAGATTTGGTCAGTGGCTTCTCCTAAAAGAAAATATATTAAATACATATTACTTAAGATAATACTATAATATATTCTATCAACTCTACTGTTATTTTTTCTGCTTGATTTTTTTCTCACATAATGTGTCTCCCGATCTCATCCTGGAAACACCAGGATATTTGTTTCATATGCAAAGGAGACTGTGCATATGTATCAGTCAATACTGATAGAGTGTCTTTAGTGACTCTTTGTGTCTTTCCACGAAAGAGAAGGATTGACCGTTCATTGCATTTGAGTTGGTGCTCACACTGATGGTAAATTCAACATCCTAAAAAGCACCCAGTACTTCCTCTAATACATAAGCAAGGGGCTCTATTTGGTTATGTGATGTACCTTCTTGTTATAAAACTACCAGGCAATACAAACATGTCCATAAATACAATGCATCAGGCAGGACATACTAAAAGAAACGTGATCCTAGAAGAATCAAAGACCATAGAGTTTATTTTTAAGGAAGACAATTGTGGGAAAAATTATTACTAAAAAAAAAATAATAAAAAGAAAGATATTTTTGGAATGGAAGCCAATTTTCAGGTCATATTCTCAGAGTAACTGGCAAAGTCAAAGAACTGCCCAACTCAGAAAGAGCAACCATGTGTGAACATCCATTCACCTTTATGGCTTTTTTTGTCAAGCAGGCTGAACTACTGAGACATGGAGAAGTACACAAGCCAATATTCCAGATGGATGCAATACAAAACATGAATCTCCTAAACCACAAAGAAAATAAACAATACAGGAGAGCAGATGACAGTCTGAAAAACACATCACTTGTCACCATCACAATTCTGCAGTGAATCACACTACTGTTTCTGGTGCCTGAAATGTGCCAGCAACTTATTCTTCTGTAAATCATGAATCTTTCTTCTCCTACAGCTGCAAGACTGGGGCTCTCCCACCAGCTCAGAATGACATTTTCTCTTCACCTTTCAGCAAACGATTACACTCATCAGCATCTGTTAGTGTAGCGGGCAAAATACCATCACTGCCAGGGGATGTGAGATGCAAAATAAAGACATCTGTAAAGCTGCTGAGATAAGGGTTGCGACTTGAGTTGGACCAAAGATTTCTATGGTTTAATGTTTTTCTCAGGAGCAAATGTTGCCCAGTATAAACAGCTGACTGATTTTGAAATTAATTATGCTGATCCACTTGTAATGCCAGCTGGCAAGGAGGCCAACTCTGGGGTGACCACAGTATCCCCTGACTACCTACCAAATACAAAAACCAACAAAATGTTTGCTACTGAGTCACTGATTTATCCAGAACAGCCATCAATAACTTCCATCGTTTTCTCAAATATCTGAAGTGACTCCTCCAGGCTACATTACATGCACAACAGCTATTAATTACAACTTTATGACAGATTATTGGTGATGAACAGGTGCAGTAAAACCTTGTAGCCCAGAGAAAAACACAGGACCCTTCCCCATCTACAGTCCTCCTCCTCCTCAATCAGTAACTCGGTGCTACCTTGCCTAGTTGTGTCTCACAGTAGGACAACACTTCTATTGTCTCTTCCTGCACACTGAAAAGGACAGGAAATAATCTTTCAAAAGTGCTGTTCAACTTATTTAAAAGGAAAAGGATTCTTAAGTTTTCATGGGTCCTGGACAAATCAGCATATAGAGAATTACTGCAGTTTAGGAAAAAAAATCAACACCTCCTTTTTTTTTTAATTATGAAATTTCTGATTCTGTTACAGAAGACTTGTGTTACCACAGAGAAGACTCTTAAGCTCTGTTTCAACAAAAAGGGCTTTAGCATACAGAACTTTGTGTTTCCATGACCAACATCGCAATATTTGGCTTTCAGAGAGAAGTGTTTCAGACAGAAATGAGGTGTCTCTAAGGGGGACACAAATGAGACAAGCCATGCTCTGGGAACCCAAGTCAGGAACCGCAATCCTGAAAAAGGCCTCATCACCTGTAACCTATCTCTGGAAGAACACACACATCCCAGATACTTCAGTTTCTGATTATGACATTCCACGGGGGGGGTACCCTTCTGAGTTAATGAAGATCCCTCCGTTATGACATGGCAATACAAGTCATCTCTTGCCCTCATACAGGTGACTACACCAGGGCTTCTCAAACCACGGTGCATTGACCTAAATAAACCATTCGCAGGCCATGCAGCAGCCTTGTTCACAGAAGAAGACAGCCCTGGGATGGAGAACTGCCAAAAGCCAGGAACACTTCTGCTGCTGCAACTTCTCGATGTCTCCAGTCTAGGGCTTCAGTTGAGGGAGGCCTTTTTCTTCTCTTCATCCCATCCCGCACCTACTGCTGTTCCTGCTGTTTCCCCTCCCCTCACATTCTTGCCAGGCAGCTGTAGCTGCTGCTGTAGTATCTGCCTCTTTGTCCTGCCCCTGTTTGTGTTGCTGCTGCTGCTGCTTCTCCCTCAACTCTTTCCAAGGATGGTGCTGCCGCTGGCACTGGCCACTGCATCAGGACCCAACCTGACCCCTCCCAGTTCTGGAAGTGCAGTGCCCACACATTGTACCCCTGCAGTGAATGGCAATAACCACACAAGATCGTATCTGGGGCTTGGAGGTTTGAGACAACTCAAAGTAGAAGTTATTACTATTTACTTTATTACTAATGCTGAGTACTGAATAGATAAAGGACTGAATAAAGGTGAAGCACCAGATAAAAATCTGGGGTTTTTTTTGTCTAAGCACTCCTAAAATATAAAAGGATGTCTACTTGCATGATGAGAGTAAAAACTGACCATGTCAGGGAGACACTGATGAGTAAATTCAAAGACAGCTCAAATACATGCAGGTGCTTCAGGTGTCCTTTGAATACAGCAATTTTTCTTTATGCAACAGATAATTTCTTTTCATCTACTGTAAACAACTTGCCTATTCTATATCACTTAGTTCTAATATCCTTACAAATCTTACCATTTTATTTTATGTAGTATTTTCAACATGGTTGCTATGGCAAGTACTATATAAAATATATTTATACTCAGGTATCTTCACTGTATACCAAGGGTTCAGGACTTGCAATGACAAGGTTAAAATGTATAATAATCTGAAACTGTCTCTGGGTAATAGATTCCATAGCACGCTATTTACCCCGGAGATACTAAAAGTATTTTTAAAATCTTAAAACTGTTTCCTAAACTCACAGTACAATTTTACTTCTATTTATTTTCTTGCCCATCCAGTTCAGGAATGGCAAAGAGGCCTTTTCATATTGCAAGTGGACTAATTTGAGTCTCTGTAGATATACTACATTCTACAGAAATGTCTTCCAAATCTTAGATGAATGGCAAGGCTGAATTTGGAGTCAAAGCCTACAATCACAAAATATGAATAAAGAAAATTTTGATTAATATGAAAGGACCCATAGCTTACTGGACTATCAAAGAACATCAGAAAATTTCAGAAGAATGGACTCTCAATAGTAACATTTCCATTTTTAATCACTAAGCTAAACATCCTAATTTCTTGTTTGAAGTGCTGCCTGCAATTGCATACTCTGTTCACACTGGAAATTCCCATGATATAAACACATGTTAGAGATAAGCAGTAAAGGTCAGCAAAGACAGTTTTGCACTTAATATTTGAAACTATTGTTTTTCAATAAAACCAGCTGCATGTTTTGCGTTGCCAAAGCTTACAAAACAAAATGCTCAACCAAAACTTAATTTCCTTCCTCTCTCTCACTGCTCTTGGGAAAACATGAATAGAATATAATAAAACAGAGTATGTTAAATATGCAATGGCAAATGCATCTTTTACCATATCTGCATGTATCAACTAAATATAATATTTATAAATTACCTAAAAACCAACATATCATTCAAACCCTCTATTCACACAGGCACACTGAAGCATTTCACCTAAGACTGTCAGTGACTTTTAATGGTTAATATATTAAGGCTTTTTCAGGGCTGCTACACAAAAATAATTGGGTAAATTTACACAGGAATAGCCACCTGTCACAGAACTGAGTGTTCAGGGAAACATAAAAACAAAAGGATGTTGTAGTGCCTATTAAGCTTCACCATGTCCCCATGTTATAATGATATATAATGCTCCTTAAAGCTGTTTCTAATCTCAGCAACCATTAGGCACATTTTTCCTACTGAATTGTGACAGGCCACCGTATTATTACTGATTGAGATAAACCCCATATTTTTGGGGTTTTTTTCTTAAAAGCACAGTGAAAGGATATTTTAAAACAAATTTTAACTTTGCACTGCTCACTAAAAAGCAGCCACTCTACTGAGTTAGTCTGCTGGGGTGGAAGACTCACCGAAAAGAAAGAAGAATGGACATTTTCACATACAATGGAGTCGACATAGACCGCATTCAACTACTACAGCTACAATATATGTAAAATGCATGTAAACACAATCTTAAGAGACAAAAAATCCCCTTGTGTAATTCTTTCCCACTTATGATGAATCATCCCATAAACCCCCTTTACCCCCCAAATGAACATCTCTGTCTTATACACTTTTCAGCAGGAAAGAAAATTGGTGTTTGCCGAAAAAGGTCTGCTGCAAAGCATGCTAATTAATTTTTTTGGGCCATTGAATGTTTTGTACATACAAAAATAGGAAAACACATTGCTGTCAATCTTGTGGTCATGTGATGTGTAAACCATGTTCCCCACTCCAGCTGTGTGCTTCTGCTCCTCCCTCCCAGAATGGATCTGTGCTGATCCTGCATTGAGCAGTTTCATGAAGCTGAACTTGTGAGTATTTACTTCCATTTTGCCCTTTCAAAAATGGACATGGAATGGATGTGATCCCATAAAAAAAGCTGTTGTACCAAAAACAGCTCTGAACTTCTCGGGAAACAATGTACTCTCTTATATACCTTTTCACTATTTGGGAATTTACACCACCACCCCAGGAAGCCTAGTTAATTTGTATGAAAGCAATTAAGAGAAATAGAAACACTGAAAGATACACTGAAAGATACACTGAATTAAACAGATTTAGGAGACAAAGTCACTGCAGTCAAAAGTGTGTAACTTGAATAGTGCTGTTCCCTCTCTTTCATCTCTAACTTTAATTTGAGAGCTGGTGAATGCACCAAGAGGATGCTCTTCCCTGACCTTGATGTACCCTGATCATTCAGTACATCTTTGTTTCCCAAACGGAAAAGTTTACTGACACTTCAGTCCTATTTGCAAAGAGTTTTACACCGATTTATGACGAGCAAAGCTATTTCTTCTGAGCAAGAAGGACATACAGGGTAGAAAAACCCAGGAAGCTTTTCTTTATTGCAGAGAATGGGGAAAGCACAGCTTCACTCAAGTTCAACAGCTTCCCCAAGTTATTATGAGGGTGTCATCGTCACCTTCAGTCAAACTTCCTTCCCATGGTGAGAGCAACGATACGAGGATGCAGAGGATCTCCATGATCCAAGCAGTGAATGAGGTTCCTTCTTTTAATGCATTTTACATGGGTGGACCCAGCTCTGTAAGGCCCACGGGGAGGGGGAAGGGCTGTGGGAGCAGGAAACCAGCCCTGTTGTGGCAGGGACTAACGACTCCAAAACCTGGGAACGGGTCCTGGCCTGTGGGCAGGTGTTGGTGAGACTGAGAGGAGGCCATTAAGGCTTGTTAGTGCCCTTAAGGCCCTGACCACTGTTTACCCACTCAGAATAATGTGACCTAATTTAATCAAGCCTATAGGAAGCCCTTATCAGTTGATTTGAATAAATTTAGAGTTGCAATTGCAGGCACAGCAGAGAGCTGTGTAAAAAGGAACCACACTTCTCTCAAGCCCCAGACAGCTGGCGATAATGAAGGACAGCAAATGACCCTGGCCATGGTCTGCTGCCTGATGGCCACTGCTGCTTTAACTTCAGGTAGCTACTTACTGTCACCAACTATGCACCGGTTTTCATAGAACAGAACAAGAGATGAGGAAAGTGTGTTTTTAAAGTGAACTTGAGAACTAGTGCCAGTAGTTTTCCCTAAACCTCCTTTACTTGGGGCTTTCTAGGCTATGTGTTTATCTCAAAGGCTGTAACCATACCATAACAGATGTGTCCCCAGGTGATTTGATGTGAAGCTTTTTCCTACTGGTTACTGCTACTGATTTGACAGACTTTCAAGGATGCCAGATGCCCTTACAGAGCTAACGTCAGCCTTCACTGTTCTTTTGCTACAAGTATGTTGGCCAAAAAAGCCGTAGCTTCCACACGTACTGCATGCCCAGCTAGTGAAACAAGACCTTATTGGGTGGATTTCCAATTTGGTAAGGTAGTTATGTGAGATATTTCAGTTTTTCTCATATTTGTCATGCCACCAGCTATGCAGAGTCAAATATAGTATAATTCAGGCTGTCTGATGTGTAAACTGTACCATGCCAGACTTGGGCCCAGAAAAGAGCACATAAACTAAGCAGTATCTCATTGTCTTCAAACGTGACTCTGAAAGCATGCAAAGGATGAAGCTGTTGTGAAGCTGTGGAAAGACACCTCTTTATTTAATTGCTGCTTATCCGTCAAGAATGCTACCAAAGTGTATACTTGATTTTCTTCTGTCCTTCATGATGACAGCCAGTGATAAGATTGGCCTGAAATGACTGTAGCGTGACTTTCATTTTCTGGATAGTGGTAAAACCCAATATCCTTAAATGACATAAAAATGTGATTAAGGGCATGTGGTAGGTTCTCTGCTATATTTGCAGAGAAGTATTGGCCAACATGTGATGTAGTGTGACAGCCTCAGTGACCTTGGATTGACTCTGTCTTCCAGAGTTAAACTTAGTGATTTGAACCATCATGTGCACCACAGACTATCCTCCAACTATATCCATGCAGTAAATAGGCCCAGGGACAGTGAGCATCTTGGAGAGTCTTGCCTTCGGAATGAACTGTGCAGTCACAAACGGCATTCTGCCCACACACTCAGCCATGGAAACCCTGAAAGCACTGAGAAAGTGCCTCTTTACACTGCTTGTCTCTGAAACGTGAGTGTTTTTATGGACCTGTATCTAAGTGCAAATGCCAATGCCAATGTCTATGCAAAAATGTGTTCATTTCCTCCTTGCCTTGCTAAAATGGCATGAAATTTTCCCCTCAGTCTCATAAGGATGTTGGAATCAGACCACACTGCGCTCTCTCTCTGCTCTCCTGCACTCCCTATAATTACTTCTGAAACCCTACACTTGTCTTATCCTCTAACTCTTTTCTCCCAACTGCATCTTTCAACTTCTGTGTTTCAATTCTACAATATGTCCCCTTGAACTCCACAGAAGATACCTGATCTGTGGCCACAGCTTCAATCACACAAACCTTTGTAGGTCTTTCTCAAGATAATTGTCCTGAGGTTCAGGATTAGCCACCTTAGCTCTATACTGTTCAGGGCCTGCCTTCTGCTACAGGTGTCAGCCTGAGGTACATACTGGGAAAACTGGAGAAGGATATAATTTCTGAGGTGGTAAGTGGAAGGAGAAGTGAAGGATCTTTAAGCCACTGGACTTGTCTTTGTCATATTTGATTGCTCTCCACCTTTAGTACAAAAGGTTGATTTTTCCTGTGTTTTTCTGCCTTCACATCCTTTGAGTTCATGAGTAGATCTTGCTTATTTCATGGAAGAGATCTCCCAGGCTTAGCTGCTTTTCTCTCTGCTGGGGAAAAGAACACAATGATCTGGCCCAGCTTGGGCTTCACTATCACGTGGACTGGACTATACTTGGAAAGCCAGTGAACTCCCAAGGAAAGTTGATTAGTGAAGGAGGGAAGAGTGGTGACTGAGACCGTTGTTCTGCTTAACTGATTTTTTTGAACCAGAATTTAGCTGCTGGAAAGTCTGAGTAAAAAGAACCAGAAGCAAGGGGACAATCCACGCCACAATTAAACTCAGAATCAGAAAACCGTGGAATGTTTTGGGTTGGAAGGACCTCAAAAATCATCTAACTCCAACCCCTCCTGCCATGGGCAGGGACATCTTCCACTAGATCAGGTTGCTCTAGTCTGCCCTTGAATACTTCTAGGGACTGGGCATTCACAACTACTCTGGGCAACAAGGAGTCCCTAGATATTGCTAGAAGTTGAATAAAATACTGAGACCAACTATTAGTCTAAATCACCCTTTGTGTGATGCAGCTGGAATTTCAGTCCATGTAAACCAGAAAATTCTGCATTACAGCTGTGGGATAAAACTGTTTGGTATTATCACAACCTAAATAAGTCTTACCAGTTATCACAGACCAGTCCTCAGAAAACAAAAAATCTACTTCCTTTCTCCCAAGTCTGCCCTTAGAATATTTCTCTTGCCTAGAGAAAATGAAGCCTAGACTAAAGCTAATCAGAACCCAGTGCCATTATATATGTTGGTAGGTCAGTCTCTGCCATTTGCATTATTCTTTCCTTTTTTTTCCAAGTCTTTCTAACCACCTGCTTGGCTGTTATCACCAGTCCTGTTTTGAAATAGATCTCTATTTTAATGTCTTCAAGCCTCTAATGAAATGGAAGTAATAAATACACTAGTATCAACCACATCACCGCTTTCACGGTATTTTTCTAATGGTGAGATGAAACCTACCTAATAAAAAGAGAAAGTTACAGGCAGAATACTTGAATATGCTTATAGTTCCAATCCTATAATGAGTAAATTTTGTTCTTGAGTTCAGTATTCAGAGAGATTCTTAATTTAGACAAGCTCAGTAAAAGAAGATGCTTGCAGGAGAAAAGCATAATGAAAGTTTACCAACAGCTAAATTAACCATTAACAACTGTCAATGCCTGTAGCTCACTATGTTTTATCAATGTCTACAGCTGTGTGTAAGTACTGCTGAAAGCCGTATTTAAAGATTAGCCTGCTCTGCATGCACAGGATGAATTATTACCCAAAGTGATAATCAACAGTCCTAAAAAGGAAACTGTTTTCTGGGTTTTCTCCTTACAGAGCTATGAAACATATTCTTTCATTTGAACTGGCAAAAATATTTTCCTGGCTTCCTCTTTCTAGCTTCATTTCAAGGTCACCACCGCTTGAAAAAAATCAGCAGAAATAAAATATCAAATTGTGTTTGTAGATGAAGCAATGCAGGGAAGATTTAGAATACAAATTGGTAAAAGTTGAATATGAATTAAATCAGATGTGAAAAAATGTCTGCAGAACAGAATCTTAGTATTTGTTACAAATAAGAACAATTATCTACAGAAAAGAAGCAGGAAATTATTAAAGGTTATCAAGAAGAAAATATTTACATTTCATTTATGGGAATTTAATTTTATAAACTGGACAATCCATTTAATTAAGTCTGCTATCAAATACTTTTAATTTGGATTAATATAATTTGACAATCTGGGTATAGTAGTTAATCATTAAAAATTAGCCATATGATTGTGAACTTAATATAATTATTAAATTGTTTGTTATATATGTCAGAGATCCTAAAAAGGGGAGAAAATTCACCTCAAATTCTGAATAAAATATTCCCCAGGCAAAGTAAAAAAATATCAAATCTGGAAACAAAAGTTCTCCATTTTAACTTGTTAAAGGCTTAGCAGTGGATAGCTGACATTAGATTCATGCCTAGAAAATATATTAACTCAGGAGTGTGTTTTTATGATGATCACTGCCAGATCCAGTAAGCAAAATGTCAAATGATGCTCGGTTGACAGCTGAGGAAGCAGGAGGAGTAGGTGACATTGCCCTCTGCTTTCTCCGCCACTGGAATATTGCTATCCCAGTTGAGATTTCATGGGGCTACAGGAGGGGGTGGGTGCTGTGCTCTTCACTGGTGCCCTAGAAAATAACAAACATCTCTAGTGCCTTTCTAGCATCTGCAACTCATGGTGTGACAAAAACATGGTTTTCCAACACAGTTGTCAGAATACTGTAATTTACACTTAGGCTTTGTGTACATCACAAAAGAATGAGGAGGATATATCACATAGGCATATGGAACCCAAAGAAACTGAGAGAAAAATTCATAAAAACAACAGTAATGATAATCAGAAAGTATAAGCAGGCAAAATGTGTGTATGAAAAGTATCTAAGTAAAAAAATGTATCAGTAAGTATTTAATTTAACCATAGTAATTTCAGAGCTTCAATGTGAGCTAGACTTTGTGATAAAAGAGATGAAAAGGCAACGATATGATAAACAGATCATTTTAGCTTCTCTAAAAGATATCTTAAGTATTCATCACTCATTATAAAATCAAACTGTCATATCTTGTAATGACTTAGAGAATTCAAACTAGAAATATCTCAGTGTTGAGCACTTTTCAAGTTTGACTTTCTTTGAAGTACATTTGAGTTTAATTAGAACAGAATCTTCAAAGAGCTCACCTATTGTGAAAAAAGGCCAAAAGGTAGCTCTGCACCATCAATTTATAAACTTCATCTCCCGAATCCCCAGGACTTCTGGTCACAATTCTAATCAGTAGAGAAAAATGTGGGAACAAAGCTGCTAAACATCCTACAGCTACCTCATAAAAAGGGTAGATTTAAATTCTTAGCTGTTATTTGAGGATAATTTTTGCCATTTTCCCTTGTCAGTTCTTTCATTACAACCTACTTATTTCAAGATCGTTTTGACTGAACGTCTACAGAATCCTGCTTACTCATTGGTCACAGTCAAACTCAAATAGCAGCATGCCATGACTTGTAAGTTTTATTAGTACTAATGAGATGTGAGTATGTAATTGAATTATTGTTAGTGTCTCATGGTTAGACCCCTGTAAAAAATAAGTTCTGAAAATGATGACAAGAAGAAGGTGACATTCCAGTCTCCTGTCATATTTTTACATTCTACACTGAATTTACCAAACAAAATTCCACTGAATAATCTCTAGAATAAGATCAACATTCAGATATTCATACTTTCTCAAAGTGACAAAAATAATGTATTGCTACGCAGCAACTCAAAATCACCTTAAAACAAAGTGAAATGGGAATAAATCAGGGTCACTGGTACATAACTATGCCTGAAATCCTAAATGAAAATGCAGAGGTTAGTGTTTAAGACTAACAAAGGTGCCGCAAGGAAATAGTATACTCAGTCCTGGTATTTTTGGTGTTTTCCTGATCTTGTCAACTAATTTTACAAACATTTTGTTTTAAAATTTTAAAGACATTCTTTGTGTGTCACATGAAGACTGGATGGCAATAAATAGCCGCTGGTATCTTATTTTTTTAAAGGACCTACACTATGACTGTCAGTTTATTCTACTTTTTGTGATTTGGAGGGGACTCATCAAAGAAGAAAAACCTGGATTTTTGTAAAAATATTCTTTACTGTTAGCTTTTTTTGGCCTTATTTTCAAATTATGTAAGATAGTTCTGTCATCTTGCATCTACCTAATGTTTCAGAAGAAAGCCTGGTAAAACTTTCCAAGCATCAAATGCTTCTGAATCTAAATCAAAGCTAAACAGATGCCATCAGAATAAAGAAAATTTTTATTTTGCTCTTCAAAATATTTACACCTGAAAATGGGGAACTGAACTAAGTATTCTACATTGGACTTTATAACAAAAACATTTAAAGATTTTATTAAAATTCCCTTGCAGCACAAAAATAGAGGTTTCTTGTTATTTTTAGGCCTTGGGTCTTTTTTTTTTAACCTCATTAGAACGAAAATATAAGTTCCAGAAATATTCTTCTTTAATCAAAATAACAAGAATGTGTATAAAATGTAGTCTCAAGTTAAATGAGCAGACTCCCAGCAGTGCAGTTACATAAGACAAACTGTAACAGACATACTTGCATGTTATATTTGCCTAAAATACAAGTAACAGTGGCTCTCTCACTGTGCAAGACCATGCAATGTCACTCCTTTTTCAAATGCTACATGTTTTTTCATACCTGGGAAGAAGGTGCTATAGCCCTCAGATTATGAAATCTACTACTGTCAGAACTAACAGAGGAGCCAGCAGTGGTATTCATTTTTATGTTTTAGCTGAAAGGACATAAAGTTCAGAAATACTGCTTTTATCATATTTCAGCATTTTCTAATCTATTTTGACTCGAGTGACTGCTCTTCCAGCTGTGGAATCTATGCTGGCTGACACCCCTTCTGCCTCTCAATCCCATTAACATGTGCCCACATTGCAAACAGAAATTAAATATTAATTCCTTTTCATGTCACTCCTTTGGCATATCTTGCATACCTCTGCCCTCTCCCACAACGTTCTAATTGCCATAGCAGCATATCTCACATTTTGGGAAACACTATCAAACTCCAACGCAGATTACAAGCAAAATAATCTTCATTGCGTAGCAAGCAAGTCTGATTTTAAAATAAATTCAAAGCACATTATAAATATACTTAGAGTTTCTTTTTACTCACAAGAGGTTCTGCCATAATGATGCGAATCTTGCGTTCAGCCAGGGTAGTAAAGTTAACAAACAAGCTCTTCAGGACGTATTCGCCTGGTTTGCTGTCTGGGTCAATGCTGATAGGCAACATGGCTGGAGGTCCTTTTTCTCTCTGTGTACCAGAAACAGGTGGGACAGGTGGCTTGATATATCCGTTACCAACTGGAGAAGCTGAAAGGTAGAAAAGACACATTTACTTTTGTGCAATTCAACATGTTTTAACTTTTCCAGAGCATTCCAATAGCTCACTGTACTGTCAAAACAAAATTGGAGACTGGCTGCTAATCAAAGAAATATACAACACATAAATATAACTTCAATGGTACCATAGGTAAAATACACATAATCTAACTGGAAGAAGAAATCAAAGATGAAATCTTACATATTAAAATTAAGTGGTGTTTACTATGCAGTGCAAACTCAATCCTCTCTTTTTTTACATGGTAAGACTTGCTGACACCTAACTGAATAACATTCTCATTTCTTATGCTTTGCTTGCAGGTCATATCTGTAACTCAGTTGTCAAGTAACAAAAATTTACTGCTATTCAAACTGTCTTACCCTTGCAAAAGTCAGGAGTCTGGTCTTTTAACTATGGTGAGTTGTAAAGGGTCTTAGTCTCCTGTAATTTATACTGAGGTCAGTCAAGAATGAATCAAAAGACAATATACATGTAACCAGTATAAATGAAGAGTCAGACATGGAATGTTTTCCATGGCCAAAAAAATATTTATAATGTGTTAATTTTCCTGAAAGTACCAAACCCAACAGTTTCATTTGTCACTTTTGAGATTACACCTGGGCTGGTTTAACCTTAAGAAGAGAAGGGTTATCTTATTGCACACTTTAACTACCCAGTGGAGTATGGCAAAGATGCCAAGGAACTAGGCTCTTCTTTGAGCACAGGATGACAGGACAAGAGGCAACAGACACTAGTTTGAATGTGGGAAATTTCAATTAGATATATGGAAATAATTTCCTCAGTGAGGGAGCAATCAAACACTGGTACACGTTGTCCAGAGATACAGCAGAAACTCGACTCTTGGAGACACTTGAAACTTGACTGGACAAGGCCCTGAGAAACCTTCTTTAGTTGGTGAGCAGGATGAGGTTGGAATAATTATTCACCAGAGATACCTTCCAATCTAAATTATCCTGTGATACTGTGAATTCCCCATAATGAGTATCAAGATTTTGTACACTAGACTGAGCTCTACTTACTGTTTTTCTGGGAACTGAAGGAAAGATAAATTGAAGTACTTCAAACGTTACCATTTTACACATAAAATTTCCAAACCAAAATCCTCAGGGCTCAGTTCTTATTGGCAATAAAACTCATGTTTTGTCTTCAGCACCCTCTCTCTGTTAGTTTTGCCAGAGACTTTAGAAGTAGCAAATTAAGTAACACTGGCAAGACCAGCCATTATCCTTCAGAATGTAATGCAAGTGTCGCAATGCCCATGAGCACTACTGGTTATTGGGACAGAGATGCTTTAATGCAATACAAACCATGGACATATTGTGAACTAATGCCATTACAGCATTTCCCACAGCATGGCACTCCGGAATGTTATGTTATATGTTGCATGCAAGTAGCAAAGGAAGAAAGACAGAAAGAAAAATGAAGTGCAGTGATGATTGCCTCACATCTAATACCTTTAGCCTTTTCCTTTGAGGAACAGAATTGCAGCTATTACTGAAAGTAATTGTCAGTTATTAATGACATGTGATGGTTTTAACAATAAATGAGATCTTTGACCCTTCCTAAGTACTTTAACATTTTATTGCTGAACAAAAATGAAAAAAAAATCTGAAAGAAGAAACTTTATTGTTTGAGAGTATTCAAAATCTAGCAGAACCAGAACCCAAAATCAGGCACTGAAAAATAAAAAAGAATCCACTGGTTTGAAAAGAGAACATGTTTTCTTTTAAAAAAATCAGTTTAGAAGTTCACTATATGACTGTAATAGAAGATAGAAATGTTTTTCTTCATGTAGCTGCTATTCTGCAAGTGTAACACATCCATACTTTGAAAATAACCCCCGGCTGACAAGGTACAGCATCACTACTCAGCACAGCAGCAGCACTTCTCCCACAGCAACAGATGTTTCCTGCTAGATTTGTTTCCTTCAAAGTTTCACTTGATTTTTGAGGGCAAAAGCATAACCATGGAATCTTCCTGGCATTATGACTCTTTGCAAAAAACAAAGTGTATAAAACAGTCCTATATTTATATTACACAAAACTTGTTCTAAAAATACACCGTTGTTCTCAATCTACTTCAAAGTACTGAAAAAAGCGCCACCAGAGAAGAGTGTAAGTGCTACTGCTCTTCTGTCATCACCTAGGCTCTCTTAAAATTTGAACATGAAGACAGTGGGATGCAAAGGATCAGATGCAAATTTTTATGGACTATCGAATACACTAGGCAATGGAAATCTCTCCACAAATAGCTTTAGGACAGAGTCAGACAATATTTTCACAATCAGGAATATATTTGCCAAACGTGTGGTTTTGACTGGCTCACATCTATCCATGAGATCAGTTTGATTGCCAAGTGCTCAGTCAGGAAACTTTTTTTGTGAGCAGTGAAACCAATTTTCTTAAGGCTTCGTACCCTTTGTGCAGTGAAAGCCCTGTCCTTCCCACCGTCATCACCCCGAGCTCCCTGCCGAGCGCTGTGCCCGGGCTGGGCAGGCGGGCTGCTCGCCAGCCGGCCTCTGCCAAGCACAACACACCCGGCCTGCGCCCCCGCCGCTCGCGGGCCCGGCAGCCATCCCAGGATCCCTCCTGCAGGAATCTGCAGCAATCTAATCAAACACAAACTTGCCTCCTGTTCCTCACGCAGTTTTGCTTTAAACTGGACGCTAAGCTCAAAATGTACCGTGAAGGCACCCACAGGAGGGATCCAAGGGAGGCAAGCAGGCACGCAGGCGGTGTGTGAGATCATGTACGCTTCACATCCTGATGAAATTAAATTTAAGAAACCTTAGCCACGCTACCTGGGAGCTGCCACCCTTGTCTTCAATCATTGTGGCATTCAGCCAAGATTTTGAGACTGGAATTTAAATCCACGTAGTCATTGTTAGTAGGAAGGCTTTTAACAATGATTCTGTAAGGTTTGTGACACAGGCTGATTTAATTTTATTTTCCAGACATTCACCTGAAAAATCACTTATTTGCACATTGTTATAGAGAAATGCAATTATCTGTGAGATTTGCCAGTGCACCAAAAATTTTTATATGAGCTCTTCTCAGAAATACAGGACTGCACAGCCTTTACCCCAAATGCAGAAAAAGCATATGCTGGGGGTTAACATCTATCATTACTACAGCAATTATAGCAGTTAGAGAAATGACTGACATATGACATTGATTTAGTTCAATTTTTCAAAAGACCATTAATTCCATTTAAGCATCTTTAGTGTGAAAGCTAACATGGCCAACAGTGTGAGGGTTCGGAGTTGATCATGAGTTAGTCATGAACTATTATATACAGGTTTGGCTTTCTAAGGCATCTTTCCAGCTCCATTATCCCCAGTATCTGCATATGCTTGACATTTGTATTGCAAAAATCTGGCCCAGCGACGAAACTATTCACTGACATCTATATTGATAATATATGAGCTTTAACAGAATCTAGTTTTTATGCCTAGACTCAGAGCACTATAAAACTCACCAAAAAAAAGTTGCCTCTGAGACATAAAACTGGAAATCAAGGATTCAAAACTTAAGAAATAGCTCCACTGAAGTCATCCCCAGTTGGTCCCTTAACGTTGACCCATTATAATGTGCACCTTAAAAATAGCATTAAGAAGGATGTGCTCAGTTTTGCCATCTATGCAAGTGAAATACTGTCTCGTTAAATAAAAGGCATAATTTTAACATGAGAAATCACCACATAGTTTGTACGGGTTTATGCAGAAGGTATCTGGGGGCAGGTGGGTGGCAGGAAGGAGTTATACTCAATTTGAGATACTGATTACCTTGACAAATTTAGTCTTTACTGCCTGATTTCAAAATAATAAATGTTATTCAAAGAGAAGTACCAGCACAGACCACAGAAGCATTTAGTTTGAATGTCTACATATTGTAGGGTACTGGTCACCACACAAGTACTGCATTAAGCTAAACCCCTCACCTAGAGAAAAGTAGCTCCCTAGGAGAATGAATGGTGATGCACATGCAGGAGACCATGGTAACCCTGATGCCCGAGGACTCTGCAGTAGCAGATAATCTACAGATCAAGTGTAGAAAGTTGTATACATATTTAAAGGTCCTATCCTATGAAAATCTGTAACAAAGATTAACAATGCTTGATCAACTCTAAAATGTCTGTATCATTTGGGAGCGTAATTCTGTCTGAAACACGTTTTCTTGTTTCCAACATGGTCCACATTTTTCTACTATACGTGCAATAAACTGTATTTTAAATTACACTCTTATCCTACAAAATACTTTCACTTAGTTAAGGCTATAACCATACTACTTTCTCAACATTATGTGTTTTTAAAAAATTAAAAACAAGGAATAAATTTGTACAGAATGGAAGTATCAATGCAATATCACAAATGGTTGCCATCACAACCATATACTATTGCCACAGAAAGGCTTATTGACATAAAATCACAGCTAAATGTTTCCATTTATTGATCATTTCCCTGATCAGAGAAACAATTTTAAAAAAAAGCACAGTAGTTTTAGTGCTCATGCATGGTCACAAAGCGGATAAAGGGGATGAGAACAAAATTAATTCCATAAGAGAGTCCCTGCTATGATCTGCACTACAGGTATTTCTCTTAAAGCTGTAAGAGGAATCAAAACAACCAAATGATCATAATGCACAAGCCAGGAGTCTGTGCTACACTGGATACAACTTCAGCCATACACAGTTACTGAATTTTCAGTCTATTTAAGCAGAAGAAACAGAGGTTGCATTTTTTTAGCAAACTGTGTCAAATTTACACTTCAGCAACAATGTACAAGCTAATAAGACAAATGTAAACATCCATTTGCTGTATTGTCATACCTACCGAGCCCCTTTATAAAGCCGATCACGCTGGATTTTCTCCAACATGCTACTGTAATATCCATGAGCCTGTGAATACCTGAAATGTTCCACTCCTTCAGTTAGAAAAGTTAGAATCCTTTTCTAACTAAAATTAAAAAATAAATTATTTGTTTCATAATCCTGTTTCACACTTCCTCACTACTTGTGAGGAAGACAATTCTTTCAGTTTCTTGGGTTTGTTTTTCAATATACAAATGCTGAAGACCTATAACGTGTGAGCTAAAGCAGGCCTCCGGATCAGCTCAGCCTTTCCATAACCAAAGGGGTAATTTTTAGCTTCAGCATATGATGATGACCACTCACAGAGTGGCTGCAGGTCTATATTTATCCACAAGTACATACTATGCTGACAGATTAGTGAAACTACTTCAGGCACTCCAAGAACATGAGACAGGATAATGGAGTTCGACATAAACAAACCACACATATCAAACACATGCATTATCATACAATCCAAGCTGAAAGCAATTAGTATAGAAATGCAAAGCACAGTGACAACACAGGATGGGTTTTGTTTTGTAACTGAACTCTTTTGCAAAAGTACATACAGTCTAAATTCCTTGTGGTAAAACCAACCCAGTATCTCTTCTTTTCCCATGCCAAGAATCAGTGAGAAACCACATGAATATCCTTAAGAATAACTGTACATCTGCTGCAATAAGTCTTGAGAAAATTTGCTTTGTTTTAAAGCTGCAATTATAATATTAAAGAGAAAACACATTATTAAATAAAGCATGAAGAATTTAATTTACAAGGATATGGTTAATATGCCACAAAAGGTTGTTTTTCCAGCCTTTGAAGGAAAACATTCCCAATTAATTCGAACTTGATAGACAGAGAATAAAAATGGAAACTTCTGCTGAAAGAAACAAACTAAAGGTCTAGCAGATCCATTTTTGTCTTGGTGAAATAAACTGTAAGATTCCCAAGGAAAATGTTATTCCAGCGTATTAGTAAGATGCAGTAAT
This sequence comes from Atrichornis clamosus, assembly GCA_013400975.1. Lineage (NCBI taxonomy): Eukaryota > Metazoa > Chordata > Aves > Passeriformes > Menuridae > Atrichornis > Atrichornis clamosus. Next base: position 192,285 of record WBMZ01002264.1, read on the forward strand.
AGCACTATTTTAATATAAGCATTATTTTAATAATCAATTTGTATGTTTCAACAAAAAATAACCATTCAGGTATAGAGTTAACCAATAAAACATAATATTAATAACTCGTAACATCTATGATAGAAAATAAATTTATTTAAAGTACAGGACTTTAAAATTAGCAATCGATGCTATTAGTGTCTGCTCTTTTTTGTGTTTCTGACTCTTTCTTAGGAGAACTTACAGAAAATGAAAGACCCAGAAGAATTCAGTGGGCATCCAGGTACCACATCCAGACTTTTTGGGACATAAAAGTGTATGCTATGGTGGTAGAGGAGTTGGCCTTACTCTTCACAGGGAATGAACTTCACGCAATATGAATATTTGCCTATATGATTTGTTTATTGCTTATTTTCCATTGTTTATGAAAAGAGTTGATACATCAGGAGGTAAATATGCCCTTTTTAAGATACTTGTCCCCTGTTCTACAGCTATGCAAAAGGAGGGTGTAGCCAGGTGGGGGTCGGTCTCTTCTCCCAGGCAACCAGTGACAGGACAAGACGTCATAGTCTCAAGCTGCTCCAGGAGAGGTTCAGGTTGGATATAAGGAGGAATTTCTTCACAGAAAGTGTTGTTAAACATTGGAGTGGCCTGCCCAGGGAAGTGGGGGAGTCACTGTCCCTGGAGGTGTTTAAGGAAAGACTGGATGTGGCACTGAGTGCCATGGTCTGGCTGGCAAGGTGGTGTCCGGTCATAGGCTGGACGCGATGATCTCAGAGGTCAGACCTAATTGTTTCTGTGATTCTGTGACTCTGTTCTCAGCTGCATGCGTACCTAAATACAGTTTAAATTAATTATTAAAATGAATGTAAGAAACCGATTGCATGGCCTATAGTCATTTCTGGGGTCCATAAAAGCTGCTGTAGAGATCTACCATAAGAACAGCTTTCACACACAGCTTTCCTTCTCTAGTACTGGGAATGATTTACACTTCCAGCTGTAGTGAAGCTGGCCTGCATTCACCCAGGGATGGAGATCCATAATAGCCCTTTGCATAGGCACGTCCCAGACAGACAGTATCAACTGCGGAGCTCTAAAACTAAACTCACCTGAGCACACTGCTGCAAAGCTTCCTCTATTTTAATAAAAAATGTAAAATAAGCACTAACAAAACACATAAGCAAATATTCATATTGCATGAAACTAATTCCCTGTGAAGGCTCATTTCCCTCGAGGTAAGGGCATTCTCTGCAGTGAAAAATCCCCTCACTGACAGCACTATGTAGATACAGACATTAGATACAGGCACATATAGACAATAAGAATATATGAGAGAGTCTATACAAAAAAAAGCTCAAGCATATTTTCCCTCTTAGTAGAGCAAGGTTGTTTCCAAAAATACACGTATTGGAAATCTCAGTAAATATGTATTTTAGAACTACAGACTCTGAAGACTCTATCTAAAGCTGTTCAAGCAACTATTGAGAAAAGACACTCAGTCATTTTGTGCAGCTGTCTTGACACAAAAACATGATATAAAATTATCCCAAGTCATTCTGACTTTCAAAAGCCTATTTAATGCAAATACAGGATTCTTCACGACGAGTTTCTTTGGTTGACCAATTAGATAGACGGTCTGCATTGCAACAAAGATAAAACCCAAACAACTATGTCCAAAACAAAAGTCTGGAAATCCCTGTGCCAGAGGAAATACTATCTAGTCTAGAAGATAAAATGGAAGAGGCAGTGAGGTCAGTGGGGAAAAGTACAAAAGAAGTTCAAGATTCTGGAGCAAAACAGCTCATTCTGAAAACAAGTCTAAAGGGAATAACAGATTCGGGAGGACATCCAATAAAGTATTGAGATGACCTCAGCTCTCCCAAATGGATATCCTCAAATACTTGATTATGCTGAAACTACAAGAGAGAAAAGGCTAATTTATAAATTTCAGATTCCTTCATTCCTTTAAAGAGACATGCCTCAGGAGAGTCATTTGTGTAAACTGGCATGGGGAAGAGAAAGAAAGGAGATATCTTCATTGATAAAGGCACTCCAGGACTTGGTTACCAATTTAACTGAGATAAAACCAACATTTAAAGTTATTTCTGTCTGAGGACTTTGTGAAAAAATGTTGTTGCCAGGTGTAGATGTACTTATTCCACTCTCTTCCGAGTACTTGTGAAATTACAGAAGATGGTTCCATATCCTGTAGACTTGGTAGGGCAAACCTTGTCCAAACCTTCTACTCCTTTTAGCATAATAAGAGAGTGCAAATTTTATGTGAACTCTAGGAACAGCAAAGCCAGAAAACAGGAGAGAAATTAATTAGTGCATCCACTAAGAAGTGACAGAGTTGCCAATAAAGTGTCAGCTTTGGCCAACTGAACTACTCTACTACTCTTAAAAGGACGCTTGAGTGTTGTGTGTGTTTGTGTGTCTGTGTGTGTTTGTGTGTGTGTGCGTGCATGTGCACACGCCTGCCGTTCTTCAATTTATTTCCAGTATCTTCAGAGATGTTATAAACAGCAAGCCTAAAACAGACCACGTTGTATCCTCAGTGAGACTGAACATTTCAGGACATAAGGTTAATTTCTTGTAGCAAACCCTGAATCCAAGGATGGACAACAATTTGCAGAATGAAGCCTAAAAACAAGTCCCAGATATAATGATTTCTTAAAAACCATATCCAGTCTTCTGCAGGATAGAAACAAAATGCAGCATCCTTGAAAATAAATATATGGCCACTCAGCAGACCTTATGAATGCTAAAATATCACTTGTAGGGAAAGAATGTTCTTTCCTGCACATCTACAAAGAGTTCAAATGTTCATTCCAGTCAGAGATGTTTATGAAGCAGCCATCTTCTGAGATGAACCCCACCAGGAAATAATCAGTTTAATACAGATATCTTTGCCCAAACTCAGGGAAACATTAGAACAGTCCTTACACACACCAACAGGTCTTATTTGAGATGGATGTGATGAAGTGCCTGTTAGCTTTGAAGCCTAAAGATCTTGCTCAACCGGGTACCTTGGAAAGGCTAAAACTGCTGGTTTGGCTTTATTAGCCACCAGCAACCTTCTGACCCTCAAATCCCAGCTGCTGCCAGGTAAAGTGTTAAGCTTTGTAATCTTCAGAGGAGCACTGCAAATCTGTGCAAGAGAGGGGTAATTGATGTGAGAGCCTGTAGGGGAAAGCAGTAAGTGGAACACATTTTCTCCTCTTGCATATGCAGGGATTCAAGAATGGTGACTGCCAAAACAAATAAACAGGAAATCCTGTCATATGTGTCCATCGCCTTTCTAAAGACCTTTTCACTGACTTGGAAAAGCTCCTAGTAACTATGATCTTCTAGGATGTAGACTTTCCCTCTCTCCTAAGTGGCAAGTCAGAGGTTCAGCAGCTTAACAGTGTTCCCTAGGCTCTTATCTCAGATCCTTGCAAGACATGTGAGTGAGGCAGGAAAACAATTATGCTTCCTTCCATTCTCTTTGCTCACCAGTTATTTTTCTGCTTCTTTTTCTCTAAATCATTATTTTCTTGTTTACATATACAACTGTGCTGAAGATATGTGGGAGTATAGGCATGTCACATAAAGACTTTTAGCAGCACCAGTTCCAGAATTTGCTTGGTTTATTGTAAGATTAAGACTGAAAAAGCTAAATGACATAAAAAATCTTGTGGAAAATCTAAAACAATTTTCACATTTGAGTGCTTTATTAGTGACTTCTCACTAAAGGAAATATCTTTGTTGCTTCTGATGGGACCCAAATCAATCAAAAATACTTCTCGGTTTCTGTGTTTTATATGGTAATGACATACCTCTTTAGTTATGACATACCTCTTTGAAGGCTGACTTGAGATTAACAATATATTTTCAAAAGATTTCAAAATCTTGGTACCTTTTCTGCCTGACTTCAAAACGTTTGGGTTTTTTTAAAAATCTTTTCCAGTTATTCCAAAAGCAAAAACTCCAAAGGGTGAAAAGATAATTTCAGATGAGTAATTGTGGGTTTTAATAAAAAAAATTAAAACTGGGAAAAGGTTTATTTCTGAAACTACACCAGAATTTCTTTGGGCTCAAATAAAGCTTAAAAACCATTTTATTTTAAATAAAGACATTCATACTCTTCTTCTACACTTTTTCAGGTAGTAGGTGAAAAGGTTAACCTCCACTTTGGTTTTGTTGGATGAGAAAATAGCTTCCTATAAGATTCTAAGACAGACGTTTTGTTGCATTTGCTTTCCTTTTCAGAGACAGGGAGATGAAGATATTGCTGTAATTTTGTGATTGATGGGTGTTAGCAGAAGAATTATTTTTAGGGAATTTGGAAAAGTGCCGAGGAAGCACAAGGCTAAAAGAGTCTAAAAGAGAAGGAATAGTTACTTCCAGAAGAGAGTCTGATTAGCAAGCAGGGAGGATGTGACCTGCATCTTCCTTCCCTACTGTGCTGATTTTGGTTGGGGTAGAGTTAATTTTCTCCACAGTAGCTAATATGGGGCTATGTTTTGGATTTTTGCTGGAAACAGAGTTGATAACACCGGGATGTTTCAGTTACTGCTGCACAGGGCTTACTCAGAACCAAAGGCCTTTTCTGCCTCTCACCCTGCCAGCGAGTGGGCTGGGGGTGCACACGGAGTTGGGAGGGACAGCTGATCCCAGCTGACCAAAGGTATATCCCATACCATGTGGTGTCATGCTCAGCATATAAAGCTGAGGAAGAAAGAGGAAGAGGGGACATTCAGAGTTACACTGTCTGCCTTCCCAAGTCACTGCTGGCTGAAATGGAGGGCCGGCATTCCTAGGGATGGCTGAACACCTGCCTGCCCACAGGAGTGAGCGAGTGGCCGTGAGGTGCTTCGTAGCCAGCTGGTTTAAACCGTGACATTTATACATTTTCTCTTTGGGACAATATACTTTTCCTTTTCTCCTTAAATGTTTTACAACAAAAGTCTGAAGAAGATGGAATTTTGAAAAGACATTTAAACTGTTTCTTTTTTACTATATAGAGGGATATTAAATACTTGCATCTCAGTCCTATTCCCATTTCAATAGCTACTTCAGATGTTAGAACTGGAACCATCCCTGAATTTTTGTTGTCTGTTTGTTCACACTTGCTGTTCCAAACTACTGACATGTTGGATCATGCTGTCAAAGACTCCTGTCTTTCACTGGAAAGGAAACAGCATATCGCTTGAGGATGATGTGTCCTCTGTGCAATGTACACGTGTATGAAAACCCCAGCAAGCTGTGATGCACTTGTGCAAACAAGCAGTACTTTGTTACTGATGCACAAAGAGAAACAAACTGTAGCGTCTAGTTCCAGTGACATAACACTGTTCAATGTCTATGAGTTGGTTTCCCAGAAATTGCTTATTTCATGCCATAATAAAGATGTCATGTCTAGTTATGTTTCAAAGTGTAGTACTACTAAGAAGAATCTTTAAAACTGTAGTTGCTTTCTTGACCTTATCTTCTGATGCATCTAATCTACTCTATGGGTGCCTTTTAGGGAAAGTTACAAATTTAGCCACCTACAGACCAAATATCAAGTTAAATCTAGCCATCCAGGCTCTGGGTATATTAAGAGAGACTGACATTTCTAGGTGATCCATCAAACCCTTAGATCCGTAGCTTAAGACAGAATAAATCACTTTCCAGAGGTGCCTATCACTCATTCGGTGATTACTGAAAGAGAACTGACAACAAAGATATACATCCCAAGGTTATAAGTGATGACTCTCGCTCTTAAATCTGTAGACTCTTCAAGAGCACCTTGTATGCACTGAACTGCACTGTGGTGCATTTTAGCTGCTGTTGGCTAGAATTCTTACCCTTGCTTGTGCGGGTGGAAAATGGCACAACACCAGCAGTAAACCAAGCCACAAGCTGGATCTGTGGACTGGCAAGTAAAACCTTCACAAGTCAAGAAGACTTTTACAAAATTTTGTGAAGCTTTCTGTGATGAAACCACAGGAGGGATTTCTGTGAATAAAGACTAACATGAGAGAGACATGATTTCATGTTTCCCTCTACTGTGGAGCATACAAAATAACATATATACAAAGAAAAATGAAAGAAAAAAATTTGCAGACAAAATCTGGATTAACATTTATTATCAATCCCCTACTCTATGTCTGATTGAATCATCATTGTCATTACTTAATCTGGCTGCAGCAGCACACTCATAACATTGTCTATCATCTATATTAAATGCTATTTGGTCTCTTCGCTTACAGTTGTCTTTTATTAGCCACACACCATTATAATGCTACACTATCTAATAACCCTTCATTACATTACTTTAACAATTCTTTGAAAGTGGGTTCATTTACTTCTTAGCCACAAACCTAAATGCAAGTGCAAATGTAGATTGAGACTCTGGGACATCTATACTTTTTGTGGTGACTCTGAAATACAAGAAAATGTCTTTTACTATCCACATGAGCTCAGTGAAGGTTTTTGAAAGTTTGGCTTGAGTACAGCTGCCTACTGAAAACCTTTCACTTGAACAGGTAAGTGGAGTGCATGGAATTTAGCTGCTGTACAAGGGACCTTCTCCATGACCAGACAGTTGCAAATATCAAAGACAACATGGACAGGTCATTGCTCTCATGCTGGTCAGTGGGCCATGACAGAAAACTCCTTCCATATATTGAAATGTCTAAATGTTTTGGAGTAAGTGACTGCCAGAAGTATGTTATTAAATTTGGAGAGGAACAGGCACCTGTAGAGATGAAACTCTGCATAATTTAATTATGAAAATAGAGAAAGAATCCTAGGGTTAACATCGGATTTTTCAAATAAACAGCTTAAAGCCTGCAAAAACAGAGTAATTAATTAGAAAAACTGAAGAGGCTAATCATGTCTGAAAATAATAAAAAGATTCCTTTTTTAGGATATACAAAGGGAAATTCAGTATTCCTGAGGGATGGGACAAAACTAATGTATCAGATTTTCCCAAGTGTCAGCAAGGGCAATCCAGGCAACCACAGCACAGTTGGCCTGGTATTCATCCAGAAGTGGCTGCATTTGATCAATAAAGAATCAAAGTATAATAAGACAATGTCATAACCATAGGTTTATGGAAAACAAATTTTATTAAGTTAACTGTATCTTTTTATGAGATTGTAAGTTTGGTTAACAAGGCTGAAAGTGTATCTTATATTTTTGCTAGGCAATTGGATTAATATCTTACCAAACTGTAAAATGAGAACCAAAAAATCAATGTTCACAACAAATATAGATTAAAAGGTAGGTAACAGGCACTTCTCAGTATAGATTAAGGGAGATTCATACCCACTGATGCATGTACTAATGGTGGTGAAGAGACCAGTTCTTGGTTCTGTACTATTTATCCTTACTGTTAATGACATAAAAGAGAAACCTTTCTATAAGGTTTACAGGCAAAATATGAATTAGGAGTTATAGACAGAAAAAATAGCAAAAAGGTCCTTCTATTGTGTTTGAATAGCATTTTGAAAATTAAATACAAGCAAATAATACACAAGATATTAATTCTAACCTATGGAGGATTGCATAGCCAGAGACAAGGCCACACAGAGAGAATAAGGCTTTCTATTCCTGGGAAATAGTGATGATGAAAAAAGGCCCGAGACCCAGATGACTGTTGAAAACAGGCTGCTCTTCTTGTGACCTGAAGAGCTATGGAGAGCCTTTTCAAGCTGTATGAAACAAAAAAGCAAAAGCAGAAAAGCTCTACTGCTTCACTGTCAGTGGCTCTGCAACCATTGCTGGATGCTCAGTCCTGTTCTGGTGCCTGCAACTTGAGAAAAGATGCTGAACAGAGGACATGGTGAGCTAAAGGAAAAAGATGGTGCATTAGAGGACATTTGGGGAAGGCAACTATAATTAATGACTGCAAAAGTTGCCTTGAAGTTTAGTTTAGTTTGACCATGAGAAAGTTACACAGTCATATCCTCTAATGGCAGGAATTTGCACTTATTGCACCTACAATGGCACCTATTTGCAAAACATATTTCATGGAGCCTCCTACCACAAAATGACTTTTTTTAGGCAACACAAGCACTCAGGCACTTCCAAAGTGTGATTCATTACAAAAGACACGTCTAAAGCAGTTCATCTGAACTGTAACCTTAAAATACATATTTCTCTTCAGTGGCTATCAGGAAAGCCAGGCTTGACTGTGTCAGATGTAACATAAACTCTAAGGATGCCTGAAAGTCAGGTGAGATGACTTCCATGCCCATTAGCATGAATATTGGTAACAGAAATTTGCTAAGAGACAGCTTTTTGTTCAGTAACATCTACTGTCTGGAATTTTAGACTAGACAAATGCATTAAAGAAGTTAAACACAAAGGGAGGAAAAATAACTGCCAGAATGCTATTAAGTCTGGTGCTGATTCTTCCATTACTGAAAATTTTAAATTAACATTTTTTTTTTTAAGGCATGCTTTGTCTCAAACAGAAATTAATTCAGAGAAGCCAGAAAGCCTGTTCTGTGAGGAGCACAGATTGGATGACACAATGGTTTTTCTGGTTGTGTAATTTATGACTTGTTGAATATATTAGTAGAAACACAGTGCTGAGAGCAATTTTTCATTGGTTAAACTAGGATATAGATGTTGTAAGAAGGATTCTTCTTTCTCAAATCTTGATAATATCAAGAAGAAGTTTGAATGCCTATCAGTACTTGATTTCTCTTTGTACATCCAGGTACAAATATAAATTGTGTGATCAGAGTACCTTTCTGATACATGTAATGACTTCCTGCTCTGATGGTTTGCTTGTTGAACAGGCTTTGCCAAAACTGAGGCTGACTTTAAGAGTTGTTTTGTAGAATATACCTCAAAAGAACATGAAAGTGAAGGGAACTTATTGGGATGACTCAGTTTTCATATTTTAAAGAAAGAGTACATCACCAGAACAATTTATAAATATGCCTTGTAAGTGACAACCATACAAACCAGTGGTCTGCCTTAAGAGAATGCTTTTACAGTAAAGTGAAGCTCTCTGAAGGTGCAGTGATGTGCTCCAGAGAAGTCATATTCCACTGCCTGAGTGACTGCCTGAGGAGCAGAGGAGAACCATGGCTGAAATGCTTATTGAAAGTATGCTCACATGCACATGAAGGCGGACTGTCCTGAGAATGTGGAGAAGGCTATAGTGTGTGTTACAGATCACCAACAAATGCATGGTCATCTGCTACAGAATCAACCTGGACAAACACAAAGATTCAAGGCCTTCTTATATAGCAGTACAGTCTGAAATAAAATGGTTTAAGAAAATTATATATTATGGAAGGATGTGGTAATGCCATATGCATTACAGAATTTTGTACTCCGATGATTGGACATAATTATTTTCATTCTTTCCCTGTGGCACCTAAGAAATTCACCAAATGCAGTCAATTTTTCTGCCTCTGTCCCAAAGGGAACTTTGTAACACAAAGTTGAGGCTCCAAGAGGGGCAGGAGAGCTCAGAAGAAAAACACGTATTTGTAGCATTAAGCGAATAGGCCAGAATTGTTCTGTTAGAATTCCCCGATTCTCACCACAGAAAGACATCACAACCAGAACAATACTGACCTGAAAAATGCACAAATGGTTTTGCTAATAGGTATGTAATCAGAGAATTCAAAGCAAAGAGTATGGGCAACTTTGCCAATGTTGTTCCATAAACTGTGATCTCACCACAAATTCCATTAGTTACAAGCATCAGATGTTGTTATGGGACATCACTTCGCATCAAAAACAATGACAAGCTATATTAGCATAATGGGTTATTATTCCCAGATCCATGTGATCAGTACTCCATGGCAACCCACTGATAATGAACATCTTTGTCAGTAAGAAAGCATATACAAAACTATGCAGAGCATGAACCTCATGTACCTGAAATGGTACATAAGGCTGTTAATATATTAAGAATTTAAGCACCAGCACTGACGTTTCTTTCCACATAGACAAGGAAATTTTCCGCATGTTCTCAGCCAACCATTGCCTTTCTGGGGACATGGCATTCCCAGGACACTTTCACTCAGGGCTCATCGAACGAGAAGTTGAGTGCTTAAAACCAGCCTGTGGAACAGAAACCATAAAAATTACCCAAATGATAAATCATTTGGGTAAATCTGGGTAAAATTTACTGGGTAAATTTTACAGCTCAGAAAGGATCCATAACAGCCGATGTGGGCCTGACACCACATTAGGTACATCCCCACAGGGACCTCACATTGTTGGGGCAGTTCAGATGTTCAAAGCAGAGCAGAGAAGCAGCTCCTCTCCTATTCAATTTGGCTGTAACTGCTTTTTATGTAATAGCTTAATGGCTAAAAAACTCACCGAGAACATCGTAGTTTTGGGTTAAATGCTTAATTAAACTTCAAGATTTTGAACTCCCATCTCCAGCCTTCTTAGAGAGTACTCTCATTTTCTGGCTACTGGCCAGAATAGTAAGAATTACCCATGTTCTGCTTGTACAAGGTTTGACAAATTTGAAGAAAGAATTCAATGTGCTTTACATAAGAGATGAAATGTGACAGCAAGCATGGCTCTAGCTCAGTCGTTGCCATTTAGTTAACCAGTGAATGAGAACTACTAAAAACAACGTGATAGATTAAATTATAATAACAAGTAACATTGAACAGTAAAGATATTTGGGCAAGGGAATACCTACATTGGCAAATTACCTCTTGTTCTTTTCACCGTTTGTTAGATACACTTCACAAATTCCTTCAAACCAGACCCTTCAGATGTTTCTACCTGTTTTCTGTCTAAGTCATACTAAGTAATTTCTATATTTGTCCTCATCCTAGGCTTCTTTTTGAATTCTAGTTTATTGTCCCACAAAGCAGAGCAACAGGTAGGACAAGAATGAACCTCCAAAGTAAGACTTGTTCCAGATCTCCCTCTCTTCCTAGAAGAAGACATCCCTGGTTTGGCAGACAGCATCCTTGTGATATTAAATACCACTAAGTAATAGCTGCAAAAAACATATAGGAACTTTTGAATGCTATAAAGTATACCCAGTCCAGACCAAACAGGACCAAGCTATTAAACCAAAATAAATCTATCTTTCACATGAGATAAAAAGATGCCAGGATAATGACCAATAAAGTGAATGTTCACTGAACACTGACTTATTTTCTTCTACTACATTCTAACCAACAGTAAATGCAGAACTTGCAACAGTAGCATTTGTTGCATATAGTTTTCTTAACACCTTTTAACAAGATAAATGAAAATGTGGGAGGATTACAGTTAATCAGATTATTTTAGAGACTCCAGGGTATGTTAAATATGACCCTCACATATATTAGACACTTGACCCGAGCCATGTGGATGGATGCTGTGTCCTGCAGCTAGACCCAAGCAGCTGGCTTCTACTTCTCCTGAGGTGGAGGAACAGTGAAAATCCTGGGACTTCACACTTTGTGCATGGGCCCACCTCAGAAGATTTTACCTGCTGGGCAGATGAGCACTTGAACATCAGATCTGACACATGACAGAAAATGAAACCATCCTCAGGAAGCAGAAGGACAGATGAGAAAAGCCACTGTTTAAAGAAGCACAATTACCTTTTCATGTGTTTGGACAAATCTCAGGCACGTCTGTGAGCTACACATTACTCAATAATGTTTGATTTCTGAACTAAAATCCCTTAGCCACCGTTGGTGCTCAGCAGACACAAGCTATTCTGAGTTATTTTGCCCTGACCAAGAAAAGAGCACAGTGAGATCCAACCACGTGAGCTATTCCATGGCAGCTGTCTACCTTAAAGGTGACACAATTAGTTGGTTCATTTAAAATATATCCTTAAAGGTAAAGCTAGATAAGCATCCCGAAATGCTGCAATCTATTGAGTAATCTTTTATTCAGTATTTAAGAAAAGATTATGTCTTAGAAGTGAGTTATAGTAGATGAAGTTGCAAACATCAGGTACAAGGGTTGATAAAAAATTGTATTGAATGTTGTTTTTTTAAAAACCTTACAATGCATTTTAATTTTATGATTCTGTAAAAAGAAATCAAAGGTAATTTTCTTTTCCTGAAAAATGTATAGTGTAAAACTTTATGTGGAATAACTAATAAAGTCATTTTAAAATACAGTGTGTGGGTTTTAAAAAACCACATATGAAATCAGTCTAACTTCAATTCCACTGATATAAACAGTTTTCAGTGAAAAAGCCTTAGGACAATGCTCAGCTTTCTGAAAATGCTGTCCAGTATACCTTATTTAAATTATCAATGCAGATATTTATCAGATTTTCAGAACACTGGGCCAGTTCTTCTACAGTTTATGGAAAATCATAACTATAGTTTGAATTCACAATGCATATGATGGTATGATTCAAAACAGAAAAAAGAGATTGAAAAAGATTGTCATTGATCACACTGATCACTTGTGATTAATGAAGTTTACTGTTCGCTGGTCACTTGTGTTTAAGAAGTTTAATGACCTAAGATAATTTTCTGTATTGATTAGAAAGACATAATTTGTTATTTATATTTACACACACATGTATAACAATAACATGTAGATTTGAACCTTCCAGCTGAATGTTTCAAATTCTACTCCTATAAAGAAGGTAAACGCACACAACCTAATAAATGTAAACTACACCAGCTTGAAATGTCTTTTTTGGATTTAACATTATAAGCCTGAAAATTTTTGAAAAAGTCATGCCCTGAGGATATCATAATAATACAAACATAATCTTTAAAATGCATGACATCTCAGTTAGACAGGCTTTAGGAAAATTTACCAATAAGGTTGAAATTTGGTAAGTAAGTGTGCTAGTTGTGCAAGAGGTTCTGAGAAGAATTATATTATTCTCAGAAGAATACACTTCTTTGTACTTAATTGAGAAAAATGCCTGATTAAGATCAGTGGCAGCAAGCTTGAAGAAACTATCTCATTACCTTGCAGGAATAGATTTCTTTTTGTAACAAGAAAATTACAGCAGAAATTAATAACAGATTTTATGGTGATCTAGAAAGGATGATATTAATACCAGGCAGACAGCCCTTCTAAGTATCTATTAATATCAAAGCACATGATAAATTTAAATATCCAACTTGCCAGTAGTGTGATGCTTCCACTTCACCCCTTGAAGAACTACTGCTTGTCCTCAAAGAAATAAAAAACCCTTATTTGTAAATACCATTCTCAGATTTCCATTGTAGTAGACAGCTACCTGGAATTCCCTCTTTGGGCAAAACAGAACTGAGAATTGGCCCAGGAGCAGCTATGCATGTACATGGACCTTCAGTCACTGCAGCTGCAGTGAGAAATCCTGTTTCTCCCGTCAGTGAAGAGCTGGCCCTTACACTACAGTTTAAGGATGTAGCCAGTCTTGTTTTTTCATGTTTCAAAAATAAATTCTATCTTGAAAAACATTTAGAGATTCACACGGTAAATACATTTCAGATTTTTTACTCTAAATAATTCCTTATTTCATTTGATTATTCTTTTTTTTCTTTTTTCTTTGCTAATACTTACATACTTCAAGGTGCATAAGTATACTTAATGTCACAACGGGCTATTTAGCTTCATTCAAATCCCTAATGAGGATATAAAGTAGAGCCTAGAGTCCATCCCTGCAGTACACAACTGCTCAGCTCAATATAATGTGATAACAAATCATCAACAACAATACTTTAATATTTACAGTGCCTCGTGCCAGTTTTTAACACATTGTTCATAAAACCATTATGCTTGAATGTATGCTGAGTGACACTCAAATATTCCCTAATACTCAAAAACAAGGTTTGTTTCTTCATCCAGCTGAGAACTCTGTCAAAAGTGCTCAGACCTGTCTGACACGCTCCCCTGGGAGATGCTGCTACAGACTGGCTGTTAATATTAGCTTAGACACTAGCTCCTGTATTGGAGAAGTGTATTAGGAGTTACCTGCTACTGCATTACAAGTAATAATAAATAGAATAATAATCTGTAAGCACATTTCTTTGTACATCTATGTGCTTTGCACTGTGCTGCATTACCTCACTGGACTCAGGCTTTCAGAAGCAAGGTAATATAGAGGATGTACGATCAATCTGATGCCAAAGGAGCCAACTGTTGACCCAGTTACTTTAACAGCATGCACAAGTCACTTGCTATTCTCCTCACCTGGTAACATGTAACACTTTCTGTTAGCCCAAGCACTAAGGCAAAGGAAGGTATACCCATGCTGCAAGGATGTGCTATAAAGTAAGGATGCAGGATGGAAAGCAGGTCTCCTGCACTGCATTCTGCGCTTGGGAGGGGATTTCTCTGTCTCTCACCTCCCCCAACTCCCCAGCTGCTCTCTTCTTACTCCATCTCTACAATCTGGTGTCTCCTCATGGCGGTGTCTTCCCCACTTCAGGCTCCCTATTCCAGTTCCAGACTCCCATGCACTGTTTGCCCATCTAAACATTGCCCATCTTGTCCTTCCAGCCCTCTCAACTCCATCCTAGCCCTTCTGCCATTCCTATCCCTTCACCCACCCCTCTCCAGTGTCCCCTTGGTTCCATCTCATACCAGTCACTCTCAATTTCCACTCCCACTGTCTGGGAGGAATCAGTTCCCCATAACGATCCCCCTGCCACTTCTCCCTTCATTCCCACTGGCTCTTTACTGGGCTTTTATTGCACATTCACTCCCCTCTGCCCTCACTTCCTCTTGAGCAGTCACTGTACAGAGCAGTTGGCTGTAAGGTGTCTGTCCCCAACCCGCTCCCACCAGCACCTTCAAGAGAATTTTTAACATGAACAAACAACTGGGTGCTTCTGCATTTCCTCATTAGAGAGGGTAGAACCACTTCTGCAGAAAATTCTGGAAGTCACCTTCAGGGACATTAAGTTTAGAAGTGCTTTAGCCCAAACTGCAGCACTCAGGAAAAATTATTTGCAACAGAAAGATGAGGGTTTACATTAAAAACTAGGCACAGCAATATACACACATAATCATTAAAAATATCAATTTTTTCTATTGTTTTTTATAAAATTCCAACCTGTCTATATTGACAGTTTACTTTTAAAAGTTCATTAAAACAATAATTTCAATTATTTAAGTAATTTCATTTGCTGTGGAAGTTTGCAGCTCCCTGTAAGATCCACTTCTACCTGTCCTGTCCCTTACTGCTTGAATACATGACAAGCAAATCAGTAAAAACAATCAACATTTTTAATTTCACATTCCCTTTGGAAATATTTTAATCTTTGCTTTTATGACATACTTGTCAAAGATTCACCATGGACATGCTCAGACTTTGCTTAATTTACTGCAAACCCTGAAGACTTTTGTATTTCAAAAAGCAATACATTCCAACTTCTGGTTCCCAAAGAATCAGAAAAGCTCTTGATCAAGCACTCATCCCAGTAAAGAATACATACATTGCTCTGTCACATTTTCCTGCCTATGAGCAATAGAACAAAAATCAAAATAACCACCTAGCTTTGGTTCAGATGGCACATGGATAAAGGATGGTGTGAGGTTATTTGTTCCAAACATCTGCCTTCACAGAAAAAGAAATACAGCTAAGTAATTTTCTTCTCATTTAAGACATCAGTAGCAACAAATATGCATGCTGTGGAATTTAAAATAATACAATGACATTTCCATATGAAAATTACTACTTATTGTCAATTTAAAATTTCAATATATACTGTCTGAGTCACTATTTACCATGTGTCACTTGGCTACCAAGAATGTGAAGGAAAAAAAGGTTCTTCCAGTACAGAAATGGAAGACAGGGCTTCATTTCCAGATCTAACACAGATTACGTGTTTCTCAGGTAATTTCTGTGTTTTGATTTGCCCAGGAATAGCAATAAAGCAATCTTTCATATTCAGGTAATAATGCTGAAAGAATTTAAGTCTGTAAAGCTTCCAGATGGAAAGCACTGTGTGAATATTATTATAATGTAGACCATTGCAAGCAAGGTATTTACAGTGGTTTCCCAGCACCTGAATTAATGAATGTCAATTTGCATCTTGTGAATGTATTTTAAAATAGGCTACACTATGAGTTTTGTGTGCAATCCTCTCAAAGGTGTGACTGAAGTTTGTTTCACAGCTGGGGTATTTATGAAGGCTGTCACAAGCAAGGATTTTCTAACGTCTAAGAAGACAGGAGACTCATGCAGCCATTTTTCAACAGCTGAACTTTCTTTTTCACTACCTAACAGCCTCAATTTACGAATTCGTAGAAACTTAGGTACCTTTATGAATTCTACCCTTCTCTACATTATTCTGAATTTGGTTCATGTTCAAAACAGGCAGGCGGACTGAGTAAGCTTTGCTTCCACTGGAAAGCTAACTAAAACAATTCCAGTTACAAGGGAACGAATTGCCAAACCTGATGTCAGGTAGCTTAGACCACTTTCAACACTTGATATCTCAGTAATATGCACAGAGTAAATCTCATTCTGAAAACATACAACAATACATTACTATGAGTATATGCAGAAACTGACTTTGCAAACTCCTCAAGGAAGAACTTCGGCAAGAACTCTATCCAGGTAACCTTCTGCTAAAAAACCAAAACTATCCACACATTTAAAGGCATTCATAAGCAATAATCAGAAATGCAGGAAGAAAGAATTCTGTATATTCTGTTCAACAAAAATTGTTCAAGAGAATCAGTACAAAACCAAACAAATTGATAAATGGACATACTTTGACATTTAGTTTACACCACATACAAGTTGAGACTCTTCAAAGTTACACAGAGAGAGGTGATAGCTTGAGACTAGGAAAAAATGTTAGTATAATGATCATCCAATTATAGGAAAATTCCTGCAAAACAATACCTTTGGCAGAGTTCTGTGCCAAGCTACGTATTCCTTAAGAATTCAAGGGAATATAAATTAGTCTTTCAAAGTCAAGACTTTCAAAATAAAACTAAAACCATCTGCAACTTCATGATTGTAAACAAAATCAAGATCTGATGCATTCTTTCGATCAGTCCTTGCCTAAGACCAACACATCTAACATCTTCATATTTTGGCCATATACAAATTCCTCACCCCCTCACTGACTAGTGAAAAACCACAGTAGTCTCTCTATTTGTATGCATTAGCACTACATGTGATGACTGCAAATTTCTGAAAGGACAGAAAGTAACCAGGATAAAGACTGTGCAGCATCTCTCTCAAAAGGGCCTCCCCTTTTTTTATATGTTAAACTTCTCTGCTAAGCCTCCAATCACCTAATTAAGCTCCTTATCAGCAATGTATTACCCCAGAGAAATGTGACACTGTCACTATAGCGATCCCACTGTATTTACAAAACAACACCCAGATTTCTCTTCACACCAGTGTCCTGAAAAGAGCCCCAAAATCTCTCTTCTGACACACAACAGAGCTACATTTCTCAGGCAGCTCTAATACCAGTTTTATTAAAATCTTATATTACACACAAACATCAATATTTTTGGTGGTCTCTCTATATTTGTGGTTTCTCCTCCACGCAGAGGAGGAAGCAAGTGTCACTCAGTAACTCAGTGAAACTACTGCTACTTGGCTGAGAGCAACCTAGGAAGTCAGTGTTTCTCAGATGTGTTTCATTCACTGGCTTGTTTTAGCAAGCTCTGCTCTCTGCTGTGAAAAGAAAAACTCTGCCATCCCTCAGTTTTGAATGTGACTATAAGTGGCAATATAGGGAAGATCATAAATATGCAAGGAATTGCCAGACTTCTCAGTAGTTCCTGCGAAGAAGAGAGTCTGTGCTCCTGAACTCTGGACTTGAACAAGTTCTACCTTTCCCCCTTATGAGAATTACCATATCAAGGGGAACTCCAGAACCTGGCAGACTGAGGCCAGAGACCTTCTTGCTGAAGACAGAGGCAGAAGTGCCACTCAGTACTTCAGTCCACTGTCACTGAACTCCCTGCCCTACTCTGCAATGGGTCCACATTTCTCAGCCTTTTACCACTAATGAAGTGAGAGAAACTCTTCTTGTTGACTTCGACATCCCTTGTAAATCCCATCTCCAGTTGAGTTTTGAATTTCCAAGCACTGTCCCTTCATGCCTGGGCAATGTCTATAAATTCCTTCTTTGTAGCCAAATCACACTTCTGCCTCGGATATGCTGCCTTTATCGCACTGGAGCTCAGCCAAGAGATCCCTGATTAGCCAAACCAGTCTCCTCATATATGTCTGCTTGTTTGCCTAAGTAGTGGGAAGCCCCATTCTTGTGCTTGGAAGATGATGACCTCAAAGACCTGTCAGCTTTCCCGAGTTCCTTTGCCTTTCAGAACTGCCCTTCATGGGAGCCCTCCTAATAGTTCCTGAAATCTCAAAAGCTGAAATCTGCTCTCCTGAAGTCCAGGATCTGTACTCTGCCACTCTTTCCCCACTCTTCTCAGGAATTTGAGCTCCAGTCAGGCTTTCCATGTTACTGGATAACAGATACAGCTGCACTTCACCCATTTGGTCCATTGCAATTCAAGAAGTTACTTCCAACGCCCTCAAGAAATCTTGACTGCTTGTGTCCTACTATTTAACACTTCCAGCAGACATCAGGAAGTTCAAGTCCCCCATGTGAACCAATACCAACAATTGATGAACTTCCTCAAGTTGTTCAAAGAAGACTTTCTACACCTCCTCACCCTGATTGATGGCCTGTAACAGATTCCCACCATCACCCTGTAACACTACAAGTCATCTGTTCTAATCCTGACCCACAAACTCTCCAGCACACTGTCACCCATCCATCTCACAGAAGAGCTCCATACCCAGAAGGAGTTGCTTCACAAAGACAGCAACTTCCACTCCTTATTTTCCTGCAGGTCCTCCCTCAAGAGCTTGTATCCATCCATCCATCTATCCATCCATCCATCACAGCATTCCAACTGTGTGAACTGTTAACACCAGGCTGGCTACTGCTATGATGTTGTAACTCGTGACTGAATGTAGCACTTGACTTCTTCCTGTGTGTTTGGATTCCAGAGTGCATATATTTATATACCCACACTTAAGGTATGCATACAACATGTAAAAGGGTGTCTCTTCTTGTTTTACAGTTCCTGACATTTCTCTTATTCCCTTTGCCCTGTATCCTTTGCTTTCCACCCCTGTTCACTGCCACCTAACTGAACTATGGGTCATAATTCCCCTCCACTCCTAGTTTCCACATTTCAGTAGGATGATAAGCCAGTCAGCAGATGTCTTGTCCTGCTTAAAAATACAACCTGTACAAGAACTCTAAATATCTCGCTGACAGAACTGCTGTGAAGTTTGAACACTATGTTTAGTATTCCTTTTAGCTAATGGAAGAGACAAGGGATTGGATGATTCAGAAGAAAGGATATTTGAGAAGTGATTCTCTTTCCATGATTTAGTTTAGGTAACTGCAGTAACTGAAAAATTACCAACTCACATGTAACTCAGCTACCTACCTCTGTGAAATTATTCTGCAGTCCAAATGTATAATGGAAACAATAGAAACAACTTCACTGCTGATGCTCTGAAGCAGAAAAGAGAGGGATACAAAAGCTAGACTGCCCTCCTTCCCGAAGAAGGAATTGTTTCCAATATTTAGAAGCAGGCACAGGTACAGGAGTCACTATTAAAGTAAATATGATTTACCATACAGTTCCACTAGTCTAATAGCAGGAATCAAAACTGCCTCCCACTCCTAGCAGTGTACTCTCATCCCCTTCCTCACCAGCATCTACATCATTTTAGAAAGTTTAACTTGCAGGATATTAACTCTATGGGTAATTAAGATGAGAGAGAAGGGGTAGGAGCATAGGGACAAGGATAAGAGGCTGGGGTGAGACTGTCCCTCCCAGGCACAGCTACTGCAATGCCACATGTGCCATTCATGGTTTCAACACCTACAGGAATTCAGTCTCTAGGGCTACCAACTCATAGCGAGTGTCCATGCAGTTTTTGATTGTTTAGAAACTCAGGAATTAATAACAAAATAAAGTTGGACAAGCGCATGCAACTGTAATTCTGTAGGTGTGGAGCCTGCTTCCTACTGTCCCCAAGTCAATACACAGAAAAGAGTTTAAATCATTAATGAAATGAATGTATCAAAAATGGGTAGAATACTAAAGGATTGTTAAGTAGCAATGCGGCTTATATTCTCCATTACTAAATTTTAAACATTTTTTTACATTTTATACTCCTAGGGCAACATGTTTATTATTACTTTCCTTATATATATTCCCTTTTTCATATTTATAATTTTTATATTTAGATAGATGTACAAAAATAAAAGATACCACAGCTTATTCAACAGTATTTTATACGCATAGAGGAAACACAAGAACTGTTAGTTCTATCCCTGATCCTTTTGAATAATAACTAGCTATACTGGAAAAAAACAAACTGCTGATACTTTGATAAAACCAAGGATATCAAAAAATTAATCACCCAAAGTGAATACTAACAGTATAACAGAATAGCTTTGGTTTTACTGCAAGTGAAATAATTAGAACCTTTATGGAATATCTACCAGTAATTATCTAAGCCTAGTTTATGCCTAGTGTCCAGATCATCTTATATTTTGATATTATGAAATTTTACCACAAAAATTTATGTACTATATTGCAGTCAAAATATTTGTAGATTTTTACTGCAGTAACTAAAACTTTCTAATGACAAGGAAAGTCATTCTACAGATCAACTGAATTTAGTAACAAAGCATTCGTGAGCTTCTCATCCTTTTTTTCTTCCCACTATGGTAGAAACAATTCTGGAATGTCCTCAACAGAGTAGTAAACATCAAAATTAACAAAAAAAGTCTTGTTTTGAAGAGTTCTTGGTTTTCCAAAGTCATAAGTTCCCTTACTTCTGAGAAGAACCATGTCAAAATGCAAGTTCTAAAATGGGTACCACCAGAACACAAACAGCCCCTAAACACTGTGGTTTTCTACCTTTCCCTACAGCTCTGTGGAGAAGAGGATCAGATCTGCAGACAAATACAAAGAAAGTTCCTGGCATGTAACAGTCAGCATTATCAAGCAAGTCACTTTACTTCTGACAAACACAGACTACTTAGAGCTGAAGAATGCACTAAGCACCCTAACTTCAGGCTCAATGGACAGAGCTATCAATCCCCTTCACGCAGCGTAACAGCTTGAATTAATGGCATCCTTTGTCCCAGGCAGACTCAGATGCCAAGACACGAGCAGATGCCAAAACCTTTGTGCCCAGTGCTCTCCAAAGGCAGAGGTTGTGGAAGCAGCCAGCTGTCTGCAGGTGTATCAGGGTGAGACCTCAGTAGCCAGCAGGACACACAGGTCCCAGCACGGCCCTGCCCAGGCTGCAGCTTCTCTGTCAATGCCAGGCTGCTCACCGCAGCCACATGGCCCCGTCCTTTCCCCAGATGCTTCGGGCAAGAACTGATCCTCTCCCTGTGGGGTGAGTTTGCAGCACATCAGCTTCTGGAATCAGGTTACTTTGGGTGTGCAAGAGTAGGGATGCCAGAGCAAGAAATGGGAAAGAAGGATAGGTTCTTCTTGTTCAGTGAATGTGTTTGTCTAAGTGGGCACTGAGAAACATGAAGCAGCCTCTTTTCTTGATTGGTATCTTGCTACAAACCACTAAGTATGATATCATGGTGTGCTCAGTACATTCAGTCTTAAACCGGTCTATGTCTGCCTGAAGATAAGGGAATCCCTGCAAAACAGCTGTTAACCCCCTATGCACAATAAAACCTTACTAGAATATCAAACTAGTGCACCACAGACTTTTACCTAAGAAAGTGTCTGTGGCCTTCCCTTTTGCTCATCGACACAGACTTCATGAATATTCTCTGTAAAAAGGCTGAATTTTACTGCCTCATGTATTATGTTCATTTAATGAGGGACTAAATGTGCTTTATTAATTTCCTGACATGGTAGAAATATCTTCAAGAGAAGAACAGAACATGGCTGACCACATGGCAGCTAGCAACCCTTCAGGCTTCACGCTGGCCACTGGGAAGTTTCTCTCATGCCTGATGTTCTTTTGACCACAGAACTTGTTTTGATGCTAGCCCTGTGTTCAGCTTGGTGCATGACCAGCAAGTCGTGGAGGAGCCAGAGATCCTACTGGGAGTGTTGTGGGATGCTGCTGGGTTTGAGGAACGCAAGCAGTAGCTGAGCTGACGTGGGTGTCTGTGTGCTCCCAGGATTGGGCTGTCCCTGATGTTACCACCACTTGTAAACTAGAAGTAGCTTTAGCCAACCACTGCTACAGGGACTGGGCACATGGGAGCACAGAGAAAGAGAACACTGTGTAGTAGGACGACTGAGCAACGGGCTTTGTACAGCACAACGGTGAAGAGGATGATGATTTTGAGTGGATGGTGGCTACTTTGGAAGAAGGCAAGGAAGTATCGGCCATGGGGAAGAGACCTGAAGTCCTGATACTAGAAAGGTCCTTAATCTGAGTCTGAATTAAATGCCAGTCTACAGAAAAACCCCTTGCTATTCAAAGGTAGATAAACAAGCATTGCAAACCATAAAATAAGGCCCTGCAGATAACTCTGTTCGATGAGAAGTGCCAAATAAAATATTCCCTATGCAAAATACGTGATTTCATTTCATTATTGCAAAAAGGTACCTTTAAACCTATCTCTAGGAACTGGGAGACAATGAAATGCAGTTTCTACAGGCCCACACAGGAGCTGACTTGTGAGAGCACAAGTGAGCCATCTACCTGTGCTATTTAGATTCTTCTACAGAATCCTTTCCTCCAATAAACTTAATTGCTGATACCATCTAGAAACTGCAAAAGGCAGAATTTATTATAGACTTTTCTGGAGTTTATAATGATAGTACTCCAGCTTCTTGCAGCTTGATTTCAAAATTTCTATTCAGTCTTTTTTTTAAACTATGTATTTGAAAAAGACATTTGGAAATTAAATTCAGAATAAATCTATCTGATTCATTCAAAAAAGTAAAAAAAAAATCCAAGGGAAGTTCAGGCTTCAAAGTCTTAACATTTGCATTCACATATTGTTCCTTGAATAAATTACATATGTTTATTTACAAAAATTCATTTTGCAATATTCCCATTACAAATCTGAGGAAAAGACTCTTAATTGTCCTACTTTAGGTGAGCCCTATTTTATTCTTGTCATCTTATTGACCTCAGTGGGCCGAGTGAGCACCACTCACCTTGTGCAGGCATAGCCATTTTAGCAGTACTTTCAAAAAGAGATAACACAAATTATTAATACAGTTCTTGACTAATGCAGCATTGATCAAAAACACTTGAATATTTAAGAAAACATAAGAACACAGATGAGATGGGTGAAAAAACACCCTTAGATTATTCTTATTTTCCAATCAGAGAATCCTAGTTCTCATCCCATCTCCAACACGTTGCAGGAATATTTTTCAGACAGCACGACGTGCACGGTGTCTTATGGACACGTGCAGGGCAAAAGTCTGTCTTAGGAACTGCACAAAGGAGTATTTTCAGATCTCTCAGTCTGATGGGATGATCCCAAGGCCAGACAGTGACTTGGCTTTTCCATCCCCCAGGAACAAGAGTGCACGCTCGCTGGGAACACACCACCGACTAGCACCCTGACTACAACAGTGACAACGAACCCACCCCATTGCACACAAATTACCTGCCTCCTTAGCTGGTTGATGAACATGCAAATGTAAGCAGCATGCTAGGTGAACATCTCAGCAAGCGCTGCGTGACACTGAACTGAAATCCTGCCTTGGCATGTTGAGAATGCTAGTTTGTTAAACTCCTTAAGTTGCAAAATCAGAGAAAATTGTCAACTGAAGTAGAATAACTGAGTATATTTCATGGTATGGGCAACAGATATGATCGGCAATCTGTTAGAAAATATTAATGTTCTGTGTAAGCCAAAATATAAATCAATGAAAAGACCTGGTATGGTGGGACTAAAAGGCCTGGGAAGGATAAATATTATTTAAGCTGATGTTTGAAAGTGCCAGTTTGCAGAAACATACATGGACAGCACCTCTACACTGTTACCATTTCAGCAAAATATATAGGGTAGGAACCAAAGTTATTTTTCTTTTAAAACCATATGTTAGACCTCTTGCTGCTATGTAAATGCCTGGCATAATTTATATCTTATTTCTGCTCCTCAGTGTGCAGACACAGCACCTATTCTCTGAAAAACATGATCCCGTGCATGCATGTGCAGGCTTCCCAGCAGTTTCTTAAGCAAGGGAAGTGTTTTCCTCTGCTCCACCCATCACATAGCAGAGCTGAAGAAAGCCCTAGGTTTTCTGAACTCCCTACTGTCTTCTTATCAAATTGTTTGTTTTTCAGCTGGAAAGGATATGTTCAGTTTTATGAACATACCCTTCCAGACTGAAAGCAAAAAAAACCCCAATTGGCAACAAGTTTTAAGACAACCTGGGTTCATTTACTCTATTTCCTCTTACTGTTTCTTCAAATACACTTTTTAGTGTTTATCCACAAATACACTTTTAGTGTTTATCCACTCAAAGAACGTCAGAAATATCAACTATTCATATACTATTTCTATTTCCCTAAACTAGAATTTAAGGACTTCTAATTTCAACTAGAAATATATCTTTGCTATATTGAAGTACTTCAATATACTTTGACATAGAGGAAAAAGACACAAAACCAGAAACATTATATTTAGTTCCATAATGTGGTTGTTTTTGCATTCTTATGTGCCAGTTTTACTTCTTCTTCAAGTTACAGTAGGCTATTACAGAAATAATGCCAGAACTGATTTGATTTCTTCACCATAAACTGACTTGTTTTTATTCTGTCATAAACTGTGCCTAGCTTGTTATAAAACGTCTGTTGTCACAATACATACTCATGTTCTCAGTATTTGATTAATATTAGTCCAAGAAGGTAACCTAATCATAAAATTCTCTCCTAGTCCTTGGGGGATCACTTATTTGAATAAATATGCACTAAATATTTTGGGAGTAGGGCAGATAAGCAATGCTGTTTAGGTAATAGTATTATTCCCTGGCGGCTTCACACTTGTGGTAGAAAAACAGATTCAAACAAGCACTACAGTGTTACTGAGGTTACAAATGACCTGGAAAAATACAGTTTCTATGGATATCATTTAATGAAGACAAGACTTGCATGTCACACATCTGATATAACATGATGTTTATTTCTTTGCAGGTGTAAGGTACTCTCCTTGTATTAAGCAATTTTGTAATTTTTTTATACCATAGAATCTTAAGATACTAGTCTTTTATGCAGAAATTATTAAATTATAGATAGCAGGATGATCAGAACCTTACTGCATATGTAGCCAAGTTGGATTTTTCCAGAGACATTGTGTTCTATCTTTTAAAAACAGTTAAATATGGAGACTTAGCACTATTAATACAAGCTTCTACAGAGAAGGAATACACTCTTCATGTATTTTAAATTAAAAAGCAAATTTCTACCAGTGTTATCTCATGGCCTTACCTAATCTGAATATATTTGCAAGCACTAAATTACACTCAGACATCTTCATTACATAATATTGCCAAAACATCTACAGAGTGATAGATTTAAACAGCAGTGCATATCAGGAACAGCAAAACTGAAAAGACTAAGGAAGACTAAAATTCCATTTGTTTACATTCTGCAAAACCCAGCCTGGATTAGATAAACAGATGGATTCTTTCTGGATAGAAATATTGCATAAGATTCTCAAATTAAGCATAGAGGGTGGTAAGTGCAGCTATAAGCAACTGACGTTTTGCTTTCCATCACATTAAAATGACTTTGGGACCCAAAGTAGAATAATATAATTTTGTCCTTGGTGCACAATTAATAAAAAACAACTTCTGAGCAGTGCCACACCCTTGTGATTAAACAGCATTAAAAAAAAATATTTAGATAAAGTCTGAACAAATCAAACAAACATGTAGGCAGGAAACGCTGTCTGGAATGCTCTCCCTGCAATGTACTATTACACCCAGAAAGCAGCCTAACTTCAAAATTCAATCAGGCAAAATCTAGTATAATCTCATTACAGCCCTTGCAGTTAATGAAACCTATTTAAATCTCTGACATTTTGATTTTTAGAGCTGACAAAAGCAAAAATTACTTGGTTTACGTAACACAAACATACAGAAAGATAAGATTCTATCCTGTAGGTTATCCTAGCTATTTACCAAGCAATACATAATATGAAAAGATTACTCTTCTGCTACTCACTATTGCTCCAGGATTTCAGTAAATATTTGATACTGATTTCAAAGAAGCCTGAATCTTGCTGGCTAGCCATGTCTGCTGCATACAAAGAGGCTTCTATAATTCTGAGCAGCTGAAGTGGCAGGTACTGTGTATGTAGATGTGACTGTCACCAGTCAGTGATGTAAACGAGGGGTCAGAGGAGGAAATGAAGTCTCCGCAGATCCACTTCTTCCGTTCATGGTAGGTAAGCTCATTAAAAAAAAAAAAATAAAAAAAGCTCAACAACAAGAACAAAAACACACCATGAGATTTTTGTCCTTTGCTCTTCTTCTGGGGCTTGTACTTAATTCTATCTGAAGAGTATTTTATTCCCTTGCCCCTCAGTATGTATTTTCATTTATTCCATTCCGCAACTGGGCAAATTTCTTCTGGTCAGTTAAGGCATATGCAGCACCACAGCACTTGTTCCATAAGCACAGAGTATCTTCCCGAAGGGTGTCTGAGCTGTGCTTTTAAAAACGTGCAGTCTGCCTGTCTGAAGCTTTTTTCCCATCAGAAGCTGTCAGCCCGAGCATATGCACCTCCTCTCGCGAACCGAGTATCAACTTGAAGCCCCACAGAAACCGTCTCTTCTGCAGCTGCAGGAATCTCACACGTACTCTTTAGCTTTAGGGGGAAAAAAAGCACCCTCTAAACAATATCCTCTGCCTGCTCTGGTCAGCTGCTCTCCTTCCGCCTGTTCCCAAGAAGAGCCCGCTGAACTATACACAACTGCATCATGCTGCGGTAAAGCAGAGCTGCACCCAGATATCTGATTGCAGTGACGTTGGGGAAAAAAAGGCTCTCCCTCAGCCCAGTTGCACAAGAGAAGCACTTCCAGAGCGCTAAGCCCACGGCATTCAGACTTTCTGCTTCTGCTTTTCTTTCACTGCTGCAGAAAAACGTGTTGCCATTTTTTTCTCGACACTTTTCCCCCCTCCCTTAACAAAGATGAGAGACAGCAAGCTGAATTCACAGCAGCAAATAGACCAGAGAGCTCACTGCTTTGTATTCACCTCTGAAAGAGCCACAGAAAACTCAGTTTGATATCATTTTTATCTTGAATAATGGTTTCTGAAAAGGAACTGAATTCACATAAGAAAAATGAGGCAGAAGCAATTCACTGCTTGTTAATCTCTCTGTATTTTCTACAAAATACTTAATTGCTAGGTACAATTTCCATATTCCCAAGGTTTTATTTCATATAATCACACTACATCACTATGCATATTTTCATGGTAATGAAGAAAAATAAGAAGATCAGTTTTCAAAACACTTTTTGTTTCACATATTCTTAGTGTCATCCTTCCAGATATTATTTCCTGGGAATAACAGTACTTTTTTCCCCCTCACTTAGTGGAATAAATTTCCTGCAGCATTTCATAATTATAGTATCTGAGACAAAACAGAGCTTGTCTGCTGCTGATTCTCCTAAAAACTTTGTCAGCAGTTACATTCACACATTATTTTTAGTTTCAGTATGTGGAATATTTCATGTTTGGATTGGAGACTGAGGAACACAAGGGTCATTGAGGCCAAACTCCTATGGTTCTCACTGAAAATATGCTAAATGTCTTCTGTAAACATACCTCATCTAGAGATAAGGTTTTGTGTCCTCACTAATGAAAGGCTGTCGTAGAAACTCACTTTGCAAACCTTCTTTCAGTTCCTAAATGAACTTCACTCAAAACCTGTTTACACCCTTTCATGAACGTGGACTACCAGAAATGTCCAGAGTAGCTCAGGTTTGATCTCACCAGCTGTATCAGTGAGAGCTGATCAGCTTCTCCTCCCTATACTGTCAATTATCATCCCATTGCTGCCACTTTGAACCCCCGATTTATATTCTGAGACCCTGTTGTCCCATCTGCTCCCCACCTCCTCCACTGACAATGCCTCCTTATTGTACCATCCTGTTTTTAACTGGCACACTCCAGTTTTTTACAATTAAAGTTAAATTTAATACCAAATATGGGAAGTTCCAAGATCTAGGACTGATGACTTCCCACCATTCCACTAACTGATTTTTCAGGTAGGTTTGGAAGTCCTTATTCACCCTCACAAATGCTGCATTAATTCCTATGTTCACAGATTTAAGTAATAATTTCCCCTACGGTGCCACATCAAATGCTTTTCTAAAGATGACTAATATATTAATTTTATTGTAAATGTCTTGTTGAAAATAAAAATATAAGATTAATTTGCAAGTGGTTGTATTTCCTAAATCTATATTAGATTTTATACAATTTTAAATTAAATCCACACCTTCAAATATATTTAATTGCCCATGAAATTTTGCTTCAAAGTAGAGCGTCAAGCAGCCTCTCTGTTGATGCAGATCATTTTGCCCCCATGAAATCTGTGGGTTTTATTTACAGGACAGAATCTCTCTTTTGATAGGCTGAACAAAAATTTTATTACCCAAGCTGCAACTTCATTTGCTTGCTCTTTCTTGGGAATGAGTGAATGAATGAATGGGAAGTGAACTGGTTTTTATAATATGAATTTGAAGATCTTTGAGGCTTTTAACCACCTCACAATTGATTTTTTTGTTTTGTTTGTATTACTCCTCCTACGTCTGTTCTTCTACAAGGCAAAATGAAAACTAAAGGCAAAGCATTCACCTACTTATTGGTCAAATCTTATTCTTACTCCACCTCTCATCATCACTGGATACTGGACTCTTTAAAATCAATGTTCTTGTTTCAAAATTATAAAGGAGCAAGGATGTTTAACCATTTGCTTTTAACTCCTTCACATATTCTTACTCAGCTGAACTTTTGATAGTGGTCACTTTAAATTGACACCCTCTAACCTACAAGGTGCAGCTGCTTACCCTAAAAATGCAATGGGGACTCTTCCAATAACTCTGTAGTCCTTTTCTGTAAGGTTGGTGGAGCATTCAATGAAATGTCTGTGAGATGAGTTTAAAATAAAGAAGAGAAATTGTTCCTTCTTCCAGGAAGCAGTGAGCTTCTGGAACTTGTTGCTGATGGAGGTCGTGAAGGTAGACAGCATTAGTAGCTTCAAGACAGTGATAATAAACAAAAATTTAGATCTATAAAGGCTGCCAAAAAGGACCAGGCCAGAAAGTACTCCCATCTAACATCCCTAACATTGCAATACACCTGCCGTGGCATATGAGAGGAGTGGGCTGCAGGAAGCGGCTACACCTGTGTGTGCTCTTCCCAAACAGCACCTTCTACTGCTGCTGCCCGCAGAATACCAGGTGACATGGGTGACCCATTGGCCCCGTGGGATACTCCTGAAGGTCTGTTTCCCTCACAGGCAGAATGAAAAGTTCAAGGTTTTGTTGGTTGGTTGGTTTTGGTGCTTTCAAGTTAAAGAAATTTCAGACATCCCGCACAGGTGAGTACCTGTTTTCCCATCTGCCACTATCCAGTTCTTTCTATTTCTCAAGTTTGCCTTTTCAAATCTGCAGATCTATCTGTGCTTATCCTGAATCAGCTTGTATGAACAGGATCCAGTAATGTTCATGCCACCTGTTCTTCACCAGTTATCAAGTATAAGCAGCACAACCTTTTCTTGATTTTTGTGATCACTTAGTGAAGAAATAAACAGGCTATGTCATCCAAGGATATCTGCATTTGACTACCATAGGTAGAGTTTGTGTAGAGGACATTAAAGTATCACCTAATGCCTACTTGCACTTTCCTGTGGAGTAACATTAAAAGGTCTACAGCTGCACTCAGCTGTCTGTCTAGGAGTGGCACCTCCCCAGCACCTTTTTACTTTCTCCAAAGTGATCTGGAGACAAAGTAATTCAATTTCATGTACAGCAGGTCTTTTTTAAACATTGCATCACAACATTAATACACAGTGCAGGATCTCACTGCTTTCAGCTTTTGGTATTCTTTCTGAAGCGTGTGTTTACCTATTGTGTGCTTCCATTGACAATACGTTGTTGTACTAAAATACTGAAAAACTTAATGGATCTATTAAGACAAAGCATATTAAAGAAGAATGCCACTTCTCTTAGATTCTTTATTTTTGGCACCATATGAATGAGTTCATACAGAATGGTTGTTGTCAAAATTTACTTCAGGTTTGATACTCCTCCATTATCAGTTCTGCTTTCAAGAGTATCACCCAGAACATAAATGCTTCAGAATTTAACTTTTGCTGTAACAGCTTCTTTAAAATTAAATGTATATTCAATTAAAATATTACTAACTTCTATTATTAGTCACAAAATATTTTTTTAAAATTTAAATGCTAAGTTAAATTTAAATATTTGCCAGGCTAAATTTGCTCAAGTAAGAGATCCTCCATGGTTTTACTCACATTTTGGAAATACTCCTAAAACAAGAATAACACTGAAATGGCAGAAACATTGGCACTCTAATCTAGTGTTCTGAGCTTATTTTTGGGAGGCTCACAAGGTTAAGAAGTTTGAAAGTTATATAGCTTCCACTTTCATTCCTGTTGACTTTATGATGTTTACAATTTAATGTTCCAGGCTGTGAAAGATAGACAGACATAAGCATACGAAATCTGTCAATGAAAGTAAACTGTCTGATGATGGATATTACAGACTTACATATGTGCAAGTACAGCGGGCTCCTTTTTTATGATATTACTACTTGGGAATTGACAATAACAATGTAGCACTTTTTTCACCACAAGAAACCACAGATCGAAAATGTAAGGCTTTCCATAGGTCTTTCTGAGATCAGAGGTAGCACACATCCAGGAACCTTGGTTACCTGGCTTATACCCTTCTCTGTCTGAACAAAGTCTGGAACAGTGGAGTTTCCATGCCCCAACTTTGGGAAAAAGAATTTGGGAGGCGCTGTTCATCAGCACGGTCAGAAGTGTTCTTGTGAGCAGAATGCTGCATGAACAGCTATTTTCACTGCAAAACATCTGAAAAATAGACTTCCAAAGCTTTCACTCAGTAAAGGAAAAAGAATAACAAACCCACATACTGCTGGAGGTATTCACAGTATCTATCTTGAGGCATCCAGCTCAGATGCCTACACTGGGAGGTGAGTGCCTTCAGCATGACACAACAGTTCCAAAGAGTTCCAGTAAAGAGCACAATTATTTGTCCAAAGCAGCCTGTTTCTCCTCACTGTATACACATGATACTTAGGGTAACTACTTTTGTAAAGTGGATTTTTAGATTCTTAATATTTAGTAGCATAGGTACTAATTTTGTTTACAGTTTTAGTGACTACTATTTATTATAGTCATACAGGCAGTTTAGTCTTCTATGTTCTCAGCAATGCTTGCAGGAATCCTTAAAAAAGCACATGGAAATTTGAATATAGCTCAGTCTTGCACAATCTCCCAGGGCTCATTTTAGGTTGGTATTAAAGGGCCTATTTGGATTTTGCAATCTTAACTCTTCAGAATCTGAGGCTCAATGCAAAGTGTAGCTGAAAGCCTCTAAGGGATGACAACAGTAACAAAGTAAATATAAACTACAGATTCAAATTTTTCTTCCAAGTAGTGAAATGGACGCAGATTCCAAAGCCAAAAGTAGTTTTGCTGAACTACTGAAGGTTTTAACATGTTTTATTATTATTATTATTATTTTCTATGGCTTGATACAGCTTTTCCTCCTTATTTTGGGTAAATGCTATGTCCTTTTAGCCAAATAATACTGTATGTTGACTTACACCCATGTCTCTAATTTCCATGGAATCAGCTTGGATTTACACTGGTACAGTTTGTATAGAAGCTTGGCTTTCTGGAGTTTTTCACCTCAGGAATAAGTATGGGCTGCTTATTAGGGTCTTTGTGGTTTTGACACAATCTAGTCCTCTTAGGCAAAATACAGCAACCCTACAAAGTGTGATTCCCAGATTTACCTGATTCCAGTGCAGAACACACCTAACAGAGGGAAACAAGAAGGATCTATTATATTGTCATATTCTGGGATAGGTTGCATTGCATTCATGATTTCACATTCTGTTCTCTGGCAACGTCTTTCTGCTCTGCTCTTGTAAGACTACACTAACTTTCAGATGGATACTGGGCATAGCTGAATGGTATTCCAGTGCCTATATATAGAGGTCTAGCATGATTATGGATACCCTAAGGTATGTGAGCTATTCACAGAGACTGGCAGATATGACATAACACGTACATTAGATCCACAGCTTTACTAATGCCCTCTGCTAAAACACAGATCAAAATTGTTTTCTAAATCAACCAAATTTTATGTAGTATGACATCCCACGTTTTAACAAGGTAAAACAAACATCTTTCTATGATCCAAATTAAAAGCATAGAGTGACAGAAAGAACTGCACAAAATAAGATTTCATTAAGGCAATCTCATTTAATATTATAATCTCTAAATAAAGCAACAGAAATCCTTCTTAGTTTATGTCTCATTAGTTTTGCTGCACCATTTTGTTTTGCCTCCTGTTTGTAAGTGACTGTTCAGCTATTGCCACCTAGTGATGAGAAGCAGAACAGGCAGAAGCAGGAGAACAGTAAATAATGCATAGGGAAAGCATGTTTACATTGTAAACTGTGTCAAAATGGAAGGTAGCAGCACTGAAACGAAGCACATGTCTGTATTTCCGGAGCAAGGACATCAGGTAATGCAGGTACAGTTATATAAAATATTTAAAAAGAAACCTATTAAATGGTATTTAATAGAATAAAATAACATTTTCATAGATACATTATAGATTCACATATTACCCAGCTCTCATCCTCAGCTTGTTCAGTGAACTTATTAGAGTAACTAAATAGATTGTAAGGAGTTTGTGCCTTATCTATAAACAATGAATGATAACTAAGCATTTTGCAGAAGATTAATTGGTTAATGTTGGAATTATGCCTTCAAGATTCAAAGTACTGTTATCCTTCCCTTGACTTTGCTTTGGAGCTGTCAAACTGACATGTTCTCTTAGGACTCTGTCATTCACCTTTGAGTTTCTCCCTAGCTGAATAGTGTCTGGAAGCATCAGCCAGCCAGGAACAAATTTTGTTTGCCCAGACCTACCATACATGTGCTAAAAATAGGCAATCCTATAAGCCATTAGGAAATCTGCACCACTAACACTGAGGCACAGACTTGGGTAATACTGATGCAAGAAATACTGCTGTGCAAGTCAAAATGCAGCCTGTGTCCACAAGCACCGCCCACAGGCATCAGCAGGCATGAAGAATAATTTGAGCAGTATTTTCTTCATGCTTTTCACCTTAGTTTCCATGGACCATCCCTAAACAACCTGTTTTCCATTACTAGAATCCTATAAACTTCTTCCCTTCTCAGTTTTGTAACAAACCCTTATCTGTATTTTACAGACAAGGTTATATATCACACTCTCCAAACATCCTATGGTGTGTCAGAACTTCCTCATAGCAGGAAATTTCCAAACAGCCACTGAAGGTGACTGATTCTGGGTGTTTGTTTCAGAGATGAGACGTAATAACTGAACCCCACCCACACACTCAAAAGTATAATTTGTATTTGCTAAATTACGCCTAAGAGACTGGTACCAGATCTAGGACAGAGGAAACGCAGACTTTGTGGCTGTCCCTCTTTTCCTCATTATACAATGCATGGACTGAACCTCCCAATACTCAGAAATTTAGGGCTGTAATTAGGTCATAAACTCCCTGTTCCACTTCCCTTCTGTGTGTCTTCTACCCTCCAGGAAACTGTGGGAGGGCAGGAAGGGAAAGAGCTGTTGCAGGCCCATTGCTAGGTATTCACAGAGCCACAGAATGGTTTGGGTTGGAAGGGGCCTTTGAAGATCAACTATTCCAAACCCCTGCCAAGGGCAGGGACACCTTTCATGACATCACGTTGTTCAAAGCAACCTGCTTGTTTCTACAGGGTCTCTAGGGATGGCTAACAATTACTGCACGTTACTGTAGCTGAGATCATAAGAGTTCTCAGCTTTTTCTTCTTCTCATTCTTGTGCTTACAGACACATCCTGAGATTCCAAGCACAGCTGTCCCCCTCTTCTGCCACGGCCATGTAGGTGGGGAAAACTCCCCTTTCCCTTTCCTCCCCAGGCATATGGAAGGCAGTCGGCTGGGAACCTGTCCCGGGAAAGGAAAAGCTCCCAGCTCTTCAGAGAGGTGCCTGAGATGTGATGGAAAGCAGAGGAAGACAGACAAGGAGCGGCGTACACCCACTCGGAGTGGTGAGCTAATGCCAAAACCAAGGCACCCCTGACCCAAACACAAACCATATCACACACCTCAGGTTTGTCTCCCTTGTAGAATAACGTGCTCAAAATATTCATTTTCTAAAAGATACCTCCCTTAAGCATGTTGCACGTGTATGATGTTTTCATTGATTGTCTAATTAGGAGGTGGAAATTTCAGTGCAGTAGCTCCAATTTGTTCTCTAATACTAATCCACCTCTCAGATCTTATCTCAATGTATGCATTTCTTGAGTGTGAATTTAACACAAATGTTTTCTTGAATCTCAAATACATTTACTGATATACTTTCTTTCTCTTAATTCTGCCATAGCAGTTCTTAAAGCTTTCCCTGACTTTAAATGAGATGGTCTTGTGACAAGCTACTTGCTTACTTGTTCTTTTTTTAAACTTTCCTTTCCATTCTCTCATTCTGTCTTTAATTATTAACACTTCTTCCTTTCTGGCTGACCTATTTGGGTACTCACACCTCAATGTTTACATTATTCTGTAGAAATGCATCCTTCTGCTTATGTTCTTTTGCTCCACCTGAAATGTCAACCTTAAAAGGTAAGTCAACTTTTTACTTCTCTCATAAAATGAGAACAAAGATGTTGGAAGGGTTTCAACCAACTTCCATCTACTGTAGATCAAGATGAGATGTACATGGGATCAGCCTGTACTACATTTGCTTCCTCTTACACCTTCCTATCAGGTATCACACTCTGCTTGCTATCAGAGAGGGGCTGTCAAACCAGCCAGGCATGGAGTCTGAGCTGCACATGTGTCCCTGTAATATAAACACCTCCAGTTTCCTCAGATGGGTCTTACACATGCGGTGTTCACTCTGACCGATTCCAAAAAATGCTGTCTCTTTCAGCAGCTGCAGAAGAATTACCTGGCTGGGATAGGGAAACGGAGCACCATCAGATTTAGTTGACCATAGGTTATCTACCCACCAAATGATGACGTATCAATTTGTACGTATCACTGAACCAATTTTCCACCTTCCCTGACATGTACTGCCCCAAACAAGACTGTAAATCCTTCAGAGGAGGACTCAGGCCCTTGCTGTGAGTGAAGTGCTTGGAATAGCTGGAGCCTTGCTCAATACAGGATAAGAGCTTTTTGCTCATTTTACTCCAAAGTGCTAAAAGAAAGTTCAGCTTCAGGCAGCTCGGAGCAGTGCTACCTCCAGTTAGACCAGGGACCTAAAGACTAACCTAGGTAATATCTACAACTTTTAAAGCTTCTTTTTTGTTTCAAGGTGGGAAGAAGTAATACTTCAAAAATCAGGATTACCCAAGAAGTCACACCAGGTGGTAGACCAAAAAATAAATTTTTCTTTCCCTGACTGCAGGTTATAAACAGGACATGCACATATGCTTCTTAGCTCACTTGATACCTTTAATAGCTAGGCTGTCAATCACCATGCCCTTCATCCCTTTGAAAATATTTCTGCATATCCAAAGTAAACATAAATAGCTGTCAGCAAAAATCTTCATGAGTCAAGCCACTGGCTACTTTACAGCAACTTTACATACATGACTGCTGTGAGGTACTGTCAGGAAAAATCAGGCCATGTGGTTTTACAGTGAGATTTCTATTTTTCATGGTTGCTTTTCCCTCACATTCCTCATTACATGCAGATGACACTTCAGTTACAGCTTCTGCCTTAGTTATTATACAAAATTCCTGTTATTATTCAAAATTATTTTCTCCATTCTTTCAGGAATTGACGTCAGTACACCATCTCAATCTTGATCAGCTGTTGAAGGAAATATGCCATGTTCTATGTAGTTTTGTATTGGCTTTCCATGTAACACCCTAGGCAAGCACTGGTGAGACAGCATCTGGAGTTTACTGTGCAAGACCCTTAACTTGCACAACAGTGTGTTAAGATGCTGGCTAGATAGGAGACAACAATTTGGTTACAAAAAGAAAATCTCACTGATCTTACATAAGAACACTTGTTCTGACTTGCAAATTTTTTTCTATGGTATTTTTTTTAGTTTTGGGAAACAAGCCCCTTTTTTTTAAAGTAAAACATTATCTATATGTATTATTTCACCTTTTGAAGGTGTCGCCTGGGCCAGGAGAGACCTCAATTTCAGAGAGAGTCTTTCTTTGATGCTCTTTTTCCCCCCTCAACATGGTACTTTTTACCTAGTTCTCTATATGAAGTTCCTGCTTATGTCGGAAAAAGGTAAATAACCTTCCTCCTGTTTAAGAGGGATATATTACTCAAGGTTTCTTGCATGCTACATTTGAATGGAGACTGCAATTTAGTAAAAAAATGTACAAAGCAAAATATACAATCTGCTTTTTATTAACTAAAAGAAAAGTATTTTAGGTTTAGTACACAAGGAAGAAAGCACAAAAAGATAATTGACAACTAGAATTGAACAATTTCCTAGTAAAGGCAGTAGTAATTATAGTGGCTTTAACTACACTTAAAACAATTAATGATTTTGAGTCACCACTATCTCGATTTTCAAAGGCATTTAGCTTCTGAAACATCTAACAGTTGCTTTGTAGATCATTAAGTGCCTAATCTGGTTAAGTGTCAACCTCCCATGTACTTGTTTGTCCATTGCATCATTACAGGCTTTGAAAATCTAAACTAATTTAAAAAAACATTTATTAAAATTAGCAGATCTCATTCTCTCCCACTTTTTTTCTGTTTTCACCAGATCAGAAGAGGAAAATAGGTTTTTTTCTTTTTCATCTCTGGTTTGGCTTCTCAGCTGTGAAGTAAGATCTAAAATATAGGATATATAACTGAAAACAATCCACCAAGACAGAATACTTTTATTTGAAAATGATGCTTAGATCTGGAGAAAATCCAGTTATCTTTTACAGCAACCTAATTCAGAAGGGAATGGTGATCATAAAAAAATAACAACTGGGATTCACCTGCTCTGAAATCTTTCAGTGCAGCTGCAGGCGTGCTGGGTGTGGAACTCGAGCTCATGCTCAGTCGGTGCTGGTGCTCAGTGACACCGTATCCTCCCGGCTCACGCAGGGCTGCGGCGCACGAACCTCACCTGAACTCTTCCACAGATCAAGGGAGGTCATCGCTAGCTACTGACTCATTCAGGGAACTAAAAAGGTAGCATCAGCACAGGCAGAACCCTTCACAAAATGGAAACGTCTTCAAAAATACAAGGATACTTCTCTCCCATCCGATAATGTAACAGATTTGACCTACAGTGTGTTTTCTTGTTTGATTTAAGATAATCTGAGATTGTGCTACTGTTGGAAAAGATGTGAAATTCTTCCATCATCTCACTTTCCCCCGTAATTTCCATCAGGTCCCCTTGTGGTGGCACTAGTTAGGAGCAGAAATTTTGAGTATTGGGTGTGTCTTGGGGCTACAGTGTTACCTTCATAACCTTCAGTGGTGAATGAGGCTATGAATATCCCCACAGAGGCACATGATCACTACGGTCAACACAAGGGAGCCTGATGAGTGTTTAGGTGGGGAAAAGAAGTAAAGGAAAACAATGCTTCTAAATTGAAGAAAATCCCAAAACTCCTTTAAAAAAATCAAAGACATGCTTTTCCTAGGTATTATGCAGTCAAATAGATTTCCCAACTGCTCATATGCATTTACAAACACCTATAACAGGTACTGCATTTTATTGTAAGAACATTCTTCCAAGCCACCTTCCTGGCCGAGCCATTATTAACTTTTGGCTGTTGCAGGAACAGATACATTTTAACCATAATTGCAACAAGCACAGCCCATAAGTGAACTTGAAGACTTAAAAAGCCAGAATGGACAGTGATAATCAGTTCTCATAAAAAGGATGATAAATCTGTTAAAGTTACTGCACCTGTTCCTTCTAGACCTCTGCTGTGAGAAAGGAGCAATGCTAATGCTTATGGAAGTTCCTTCCGCTATTCCTCCTGCAAGTACTAGGAGTGGGAGAAAGCAAGGGAGGAAAAAAAAGATGTCTGCAACTCCTGCAACAATGGGCATTGCTTATAGGCAATACACAATTAAGTAGGTCAAATCTATTGAATTGCTTGACAGTTTTGCCATTTATCTTTCACAAAAAGAAAAAAAAAAGTAGATTCTATTTTCTGGAAATATTTAGTAGGAAAGGTTGTCCATAAACAGAATAATCAGGAAATGTTTAAGCAATTATAATAATCTTGGAAAGTAGAGTAAGAGAATTGGTAAGATTTTCAGTAATACAGGGTGCACCAAAGTACTTGTAGGGGAAATACTGAGCAAAACTCTTGTTAAGATCATATTAACTTGATTTTTACTTTCATTGAGCTTCACGAGGTTCCTGTTAAACAGTACTGGCCCTCATGTCAACTCCTAGGCTCCACTGTCAGTGACTGACCTCCAGTGAGCCTTCCTGCTGTTAATCACAACGCAGGCAGCCTGGCAGCTCAGGTTTCAACTCACCTCACTGTTCATCCATCTAGTTTGTATTTCATCATTTTGTCTGTGATGATGTTGCAGGAGATACTGTCAAAAGCCTTTCTGAAGGTGAAACAACCAGCACTCTTATCTCCCATCAGCCACCAAGCCAGTTATCTTATTTTAGAAGGCTATCAACTTGGTAAAGCATGACTTCCCCTTCATACAAACCTGCTGACTGCTCCTGGTCATCTACTTTTCTTATGTTTGGAAACGGATTACAGGATTATTTGCCCCATCACTTTCCCAGGGATTATGGTGAGGATTACTGGCCAGTAGTTCCTGGATCCTCTTTCTTGCCCTTCCGGAAGAAAGGAGTCTTCAGGACTCCAGTCTTCAGAACCTCCACCAGTTGCTATGAGCTTGTAAAGACTATCAGGACTGGTCAGATTGTGCTGCCAGGCAGCTTCCTCAGCACTTGTGGCTGCATCCTGCCAGGTGCCATTGACCCATGTACATCCAGTTTGTTTCAAATGTTCCCTAACCTGTTATCCCCGTACCAAGGGTAAGGCCCTAGTTCAGGCCTTCCTACTGGTCTCTGGGACCTGGGATACCTGCACATCTCCTGAAGGTAAGGGACTGAGGCAAAGGCAGCATTGACTACCTGGGCCTTTTTCATTTCCATCATTCTCCTTGCTGCTGAGTGAAGTTTACACAGTCACTGAAACCTCTTTCAGAATGGGATTTCAAGGGGGAAGAATAAGAATGTAACAGATTATGCAGAAGCATTCTTAACCCCGAAATCAGATAAAGGACAAACTGTGACACTTCTCTTCCTTAAGAGACCAACAACATTTAGTACGACAAACCTAAACTTAAATTACATTATTACTAGCTTCTAAAGAGAGAACTGATGATTTTCTAGTTCCAGAATGGATTTAGAATTTGACTTGTACACGTATGTTTTGTTTATCCTCAATTCACTGGGCAGAAAATTACATTTCAGACCCTGACATTCCATCTTGTGAGCTTAATTTAGTCTCTGGTATTCTGCTTTTCGTGTCATCCTTCTTTCACCCTGGCATTTTGCTGTGATAGCAAAACCTCTGCTGCAGATTAGGCTTCTTACTTCGGAATAGAGCCTCAGCAACTAGTGGAAATGTCATACTTGAATGATTCTCCATGGAGGAGTCAGTAGCTGTCCACGATAAATCTAAACAAGTCTTATCAGATGCACTTTATTGTGACTCATTGAACAAACTGGTGCTGAGTTTTAATGACCTTTATGGTAATAAAGTTATGTCTTGCTGGACAGACTGGTGATTCAGCTACACTGTACCATGAATGCCAGGCCTACATTAACACCTGGGGCTGTTCTCTTGCCACGAGGCCAGGTGCCATGAAGCAGCCTACAAGTGTACAGCGAAAAATTATCTAAATGCCGGTGGTGATACCCAGTTCTCTCTCGATTCCTCAGCTCTTGCCAGCTTCTGAACTGTGCCTGAGAATTGTTAGGAGAGTTACGCAGGCAAAATGCAGAAGAAATGGAGCAACTTTGCTAGAGAGAGATTTCTCTGACTTGCATATGAAGAACAAGAGAGAATAGACAGGCCATCAAGAGACTGATTACTTCAAAGATCCTAAACAAAGTAGAAAATACAGGACAAATGAGATTGCAGTTAGAAAGATGGCACTTGTTGAGTGTCCCTCTCCTTACCAATACACCGACTAAACATTATGCTTAAAAATTATTTTGCCAATCTTTTATTGTTTACAGCATAAATTACCCCAGAGAAGGTTGACTCTGACAGCAACAAATTGAGCATATAGATGCTCAATCTCCAATATGTTTTGCAACTAAAGCGTGTTGACATTACAGCCTACATGAAACCGTAACTCCACAGACACAGAGCAAAACCCCACAGAAAGCCACAGTAATATCCCCAGGCAGCTCTAAACCAACTAAATAAATAAAAAGCCCACTACACAGCAGATCCTCGTAAGAGGAGCCACTTGGTTGTGTCACACACTATATACAATGCTCAACTAGAGACATTTTGTCCTGGAAACAAAAATGTCTTCCAGTAATAGATGGAAAAGATTTCTTATTTTAATAATTTTAAAATTTAAATACAACTTAAGTATATGATTAAAAAGCATAAACAGACATTTGCTGGGTCTTCAAAATTTCATCTAAATAAAATACTGCATTTTGGTGTTGTATAGCAGCTACACATTAATATATCCTGCACATGAAGAATTTAAATTGATATTATATTATGCAACACTGTGCAATTTCAATTTCCCAGAAACCCCAAACACAATACAGAATGTCCAGAGCTACTCCTGTCAGGTTCCTAATCTGAGATCTCACCCCAAAATTCATAGAAAACACATTCCAAATTACTGCTATTAATAATAATAAAGAAAATTAATATGAGAGCTACAGTTTATTAAATTTGTTCTTTATGAAAACCTAAGTA
The DNA here is from genome assembly GCA_013400975.1 of Atrichornis clamosus. Taxonomy (NCBI): domain Eukaryota; kingdom Metazoa; phylum Chordata; class Aves; order Passeriformes; family Menuridae; genus Atrichornis; species Atrichornis clamosus. The sequence continues at coordinate 233,392 of WBMZ01002264.1, forward strand.
TGTGAACTCAGCATCTATCTGCTTACAGCTGGTTTACCGGAAGTGCCATAATGATTTCATTCATAAGGGCATCTTTTATCATGAGAAGAAGTAAAAAAAACCCCCAAACTCTTCCAATTAACTTTAGTTGTGTTTGAAGAGTTTTCATTAAGTAGCCTTTTGTAATTAAGATGAATTCTACTACCTACAGCCATCTGCAGGAAAAACAGTCTTGAACCTAGACAGATTAATAAAATGCTGAATTTCTAAAGTACTTCTTGAAATTAGGCAAGTATTTTCAGAAAATCCTCAACTTGTTGTTGTTGCAGTTTAACTTCAGGTACAGTAAGACAGCAAAGAAATAAAAATTAACAATACATTGCAATTTTTTATTTCAGAGATTCCAAGATTATCAGGTGATTTAACTTAGGATACAGTATGCTCCGATTAAATGTGTAAGGCTAAGTAAAGTATAAAGAGCTGAAGGTTAGTTACCTACCAAATGCACCCAACAAGTGTGCAAAAGTATCTGAAATTAAATAGGTGCTACAGAAGAAATGTATTTTGAGTGATTTGTATGCAGTCCATAGACCCATTTGATTGTCAAAAGAACATATTTTAATGTCATTACCTACACTTGCTTATGTGAAGATTGCTCTCCAGGAGAGGAACAAAACATACATCAGCAAGAAGGCTAAACCAAAGCCATTATGACAACCTTTAAGCCTAATTCTTTTGAAACACTTTACTTGGCTGATAAGCTTTTGATTACAGGAGATGCACTACTGTAAGACTTTAAAAGTAATTCCTGTCTTTCATGTATTAAAATATGTATTTCACAAATCTCTGAAAAAAATTATTGTTAACCCATTACACAAAAATATACCTCTATGGGCCAAAGATGGGCATATTTTTATGGTGACTGTACCGTTCATGGTGCATCTTAGATAAAGAGAATAAAATATTCTAATGCCTCTTGATGGCTAAAGAAAGACTTACTTAGAAATAATGTCAACAAACCCTCATGAATACCTCACATGAAATGTAGTTAAGGCTGCTACCATTTGATGTAAAGGGTGACCGGCTTGTTCTCAAATATTTTAAAATATTCCTGTATGTTTCCTATTTTGCTAACATTTGTTAGGACTCTGATTTCTAATTTAAAATTCAATACATTTTATATTGATATACCTTTTTGGAGATACAACCAGTGTTGAACATTAATTCAATGCTTCTTCCTGAAAATTTTATAAAGATATAAAACCCCCAAACTGTTATATTTCCCAGAAGGTGAGCACTCAGCACAAGTTTTAAGGCTGCACTCTACACTTTAATCATTATCCTCGAGAAAGTACATAGCAGAGAGCCAGAGGGTGAAACTGGCAAACCGTATTACTAAACCAGATTCTTTTTTCACATGCTATTTCTAAGGCAGCACACACAGAAACTTGTGCTGAAATCAGGAAGCAAGTGCTGTAATTGCTTCACAAGGTCTTTCAGCACAGTGAAGTCCACAAACCCTTACACACTATAAGATCTGAAGTATATTAATGTGGAATACAATGGGATTTGTTCACTTGAACACTGGAGTCTTTGCTTTAAAGAGGAGCCTTAAGATCTATAACAACTGATGGTGGCAATTTAAATCTAGGAGACAACAGTTTTTAAAACAAACAAATAGCAGATCAAAAAACAAAAATCCAGCCCATAATAGCAGAAGAAGCCTTCCCTGTCTTAACCTCACTTTCCTCCCTATCTTCTCACTAATTTTCATGTTCAAATTACTCTTCAAGGGATATAGAGAACTTCCTTTAATTCCCAAATACAACTTAAAGATGTGGTAGCATCTTCATCACTTGCTTACAAGAACATTTGGAAATCATTGTCCTCAGTCCATCATACACCAGCCAACCCAAGAAGAAAACAAGTCTGACAACATGCATCTATTACATCAGACTTCAAAATGCAGAATCCAGAGCTTTTAACTGAATCATCAACCCATCTTTCCTGAAGAAAATGACACTTTAATAGAAACATGCCATAACTGAAATGCTGAAGAGTATATTAAGTAATATACACAGAAATATGTAAGACACCATAAAAATACAGAAGGCCAGATCAAAGCAAGATATTATCAATTTTATAATATCTATTAATAAAGCAGTGGCCACTCACCCAGATCAGTGGGTGGACACACAATCAGCAATGCACCAATGGCATATCTTAACATAAGGCTCAATAAAAACCAGAAACACGGAACTAACACCAGCTTGCAATATGAACAGTAAATTAAAAAATGCTACATCTCTCTCCCTCTGCATTTTCAAACAGCAGAAGGTAACAGTTTTAAAGGGAAACCAAGCCAATTTTTTCAAGTCAGGAAGTGAAGAGAAAAATTTTGGGACAAGCTGATCTTGCCTTCCCTTCTGCTGGGTGATACTTGTAAAACACAGCACCAACACAGGCCAGTCTCCCAAATGTCACTGTACCCCTGTGTGACACAGGGGTACCACAAGTGAACAGCAATTATCATATGCAGATCACAAGCATACATTATTACCATGCAGTACAATTTATTCAGAGAGGAGGTGGGATATTCAAATCTTCATCAAATTAAAATACTGAACACAGATCATTATTACTCATTTGAATCAAGACACATACTGTACCCATGATTTTAAGCATCCTTATTATAAGTAATTAGATTTTGGCAAGTCTTTCCCAATTAACACAGCCAGTCAAAAGTAAAAAGTAAGTCATACATACTGGCTGTCTTATCTGCATGACTCATGAGAAATTAAATAATTTATTTGTGTCACTGTTGAACAACTTTTGTATTTTTCTTATCTATAAAACCCTTTCATTATTTTCATTATTATAATTTACATGCAAATATGGTGTCAAATCAACTTACTTATTTTAGAAAGCGACTTTGCTAGACTGTACGCTGGTCTGAACTCCAGAAATGCTTTGAGAGAGTACCTCAAGACTTCTAACTGCGACAGTATTTTCACTGAAAGAAAAAAAAAAGCAGTGAATTTGTTACAGAATACTAGTTATTCTGTTGTAAAATCACAGACTAGCAACCTACACTCTTACTTTGAGTAGTTCTGTGCAGCACCACTGGCGTTCGCGACATTAACTCACAGCAACAGCACAGTGTTTTCACAAAAGTAGAGATAATATGTTGTCCCACAAAACACACAGAGCTTATTTTGGCTGAGAAGACAACACCTGAGGCACAGGTACAGGGCCATGAAACAGAGGTGTGCCTGGTCCTGAGAGAGGCAGAAAACCCCAAGTGTTTTTCTCACCTTCCGTTCTTCAAAACTGACACACCAATGAACAAGTATCATTGAACAATAATACAGACTACCTGCACGTGAAAATGATGAAGGAGAAGGAAAAAAAGCCTACAAGATACTAATAACTGTACTAGAAGTGGATTTTCAATGGTACTTACTTAAACATCCCTAGCTCACAATACAAATGGCTTCCAAGAAGAACTTAACCATTATATCTTTTTAGCACTTTGACCTTTGAATTTCTGTATTATTTGTTCTATTTTCTACAGAAAATTAACATTCCCAGCCATCTCATGTCTTTGCCATGTACAAAGAGAAAATTCAAAAAACAACATCAGCGACCTTCTTTCAAAAAGAAATAGGAGTAAAACCTCGCCCTACACTTCCCTAGATTAAAATAAGAAAATACATACTAATTTTCTTCAGGCTGTTGTGCTTTTGAATGTAAGTCAGAATACACATTTAATGATGTTCAGTTAATCCATTTTAATTTTATGCTGCTTCAGTTAGTTCAATTTACTTTTCCTAGGCAGTTCTGCCAAGACATGGTCACCCTTGTTGCCCACTCTGTCTTTATACAATTCTTTCTTCTCTCATAAACAAGTGAGGGGTTTATCTTCAGGTTAAGACAAGACACTGTTCATTTTTGCATGGTCCTGCCAGGGCAAGGTTCATACTATCAAAGGTAGTAAGCTGAACTGAGAGCACATCAGCAAATCTGTACAGACTCCACTAATTAAGGTGATGAATCTCTCTATTGATAATAAATGGCTCTGTAATGTTGATTTTGCTCCCTTGTGCCTGTGTCATATTTTTTTTAAAAAAGCATAATCATGAAATAGTAAAACCTAAAATTTAGGTATCTAAACTTTTGATATTAACCAAGTCCTGAAGTATATAACAGCTCTAAACATTTCAAATTTAAAGAACAAAAAGACATGAAGTGCTTTGTGAAAGAAGAAAAAGGTATTTCTGTGCAATGTATCTCTTTGGCAATGCCATGATTCCTCCACAGAGTCATAGTTTCTGTCCTTCCCTTGCCACGTGGGAATGAACACGATAACCATTGGTTGGATAGTCCTGCCTAGGCATACATGAGTGACTAACTTCGTGACGGCAGGACAGATTTTTCTGCCATTTTTCTCAGGTTTCAACTCTCATTTTTAAAGAGTGAGCTCCTGGCTACCACAGTTAAGAAAAAATTGTAAAAGAAGCCTATCACATGCAAGATGTCTCCCTGAGTCTGCACCGAGACTGAAACCAGAGTCTCAGTGTATGAACTGATGTATTTCCTTGCACCTCTATGCCTTGATATGTCACTATTCACTATTTTATTAGTAGAGCTCTGCAAGATAGAATAAAAGGAAAGAAAACAAGTGTATGACTTCAGACTGACTTGCAACAATGTCCTAAACACAAGACAGGCTAGGGGAGATTTATAAAAGACTTTGCAGAGATACAGGGACTGTGGAAGAGTCAAAATGATACAGATTTAAAATACTTATATTAATAGATGACTACACTGAAGCAAGGACGTAGGAATTACCATATTCTTCAGAGGGCTTCAGCAGCGGTCCAAAAGACTGCAGAGCAAGTCTGTCTATATATTTATATTTAATATCTATTTATCTATCCATCTCAAGTGCTCAAGGTTTGAGCAACCTTGTAATAGTGGAACATGCCCTCGCCCACAGTAGGGTGGTTGGACTACATGGATTTTAGAAGCCCCTTCCAACCCAGACCATTCCCTGATTCCGTGATACAGCTCTGTTTCCGTTCTAACCTACATTTACAGCATGAAAGACAACGGTCTAGAGGACTTCAAGCTTACTTTGCTAACCTGTTTTCAAAAGCAAATCAAGTAAAGCTTCTCCCATGTATACTGCTGACCTACCAAATGAAAGGCTACACCCATCTTTCCATCGTGCTCCATCAATTGCTTATAGGAATCAATTTGCATTACCTTTGAGTTAAGTGCCCTTGAGTGTACAGTAGCACATCTGCAGTGAATTTCAAAAGCATAATGGCAGTGTTCCAGACACACACACTACATTAAAGTGCTCATATCTGACACAGCACAAAGAATGGAGTATTACTGCTAATGTGGTAATTTGGGAGGGTGGAAAGAGAGCACAGAGAAAGAACTGCATTTAAAAAAAAAAATTTAAAATCACAGAATAAAGGCAAAATCTGGATGGGCACAACAGAGCATTGATATTGAAGACTGAACACAAGGCTAATATTTAATGTTATTTTCTAACAAAAATTTTGATGTACAGGAAAGAAGGTGAAAAGTTACAGGAGAAAAAAAACAAACACAGAAGTAATTAAGAAGCAGAAAAGGGAAGTAAAAGATAAAAAGTGGCAACTAAGATACAGATAAGATATAGAGGGTCTATCCTGTCCAAAATAATGTGCTTTGACAGTCACCAGTAGACCACATCACCCTAGGAAGAGCCTGTTCAGGCACTGGGAAGCACAGGAGCCTTGGACATGTCTGAGTCACCTGACTTGATATCTGGTAAGGCTTTTTGCAATTTTTTAAGATAGAGAAGTAGAATAGGAAGGAGGAAAAAAGCTTTATTTCCTAAGGTGTTGAAATATTTCGACTACCTTAACAAAGGTACAATAGAGGATCTAAATCCCACACAAACAACGCTGCCCTGTGCTATCTTTCATCATTGTACTCTCACTCCCTCAGCAGTGTTTCAGCTCTTGAAGAGGAACCCATGTAAGCTTAGCTGTCATTAAGGAATATAAAATTAATATTTAAATAATTTTTATATACTTCACAGCTCTTCAAAGATCTGTATGACTGTACTAATTCCTTCTAGAAATGCGAAAATTCTAGTTTTCATCTGGAAAGGGAGATATCTAAATTTAAAGAAGTTTTGTTACTATAAAGGATTTCATTCCCTCTGATCACCTCACAGAAACACATTTTCAGTTTCAGTAGGGATGAGCTGCTATTGATTTTTCCCCCCCTAGAACCTTTTAAATCCTCCTGGTAAGGATGACCTGATTGTTTTTCAACAAATCCTTTGTCCTCATGTTAATCTGTTGCCTATTTTTAGGCACATTTAAAATAATTTAAAAATACAAAACAACAAAATATTCCAGACTTGCCATTAGCTTGACCGAAATCCACTCACACCTTGTTCCACCTTCTCAACAACTAGAGAGTTAAACTAAATTATTAACTCCTGACATTACAGGCTCCAGTGCAAACCAGGAATTCAAAGCATGCATTTGACTATTTAGTGATGTTAATTTCTGGCTATACAAAAATAAAATCTGCTAGACTGAAGAAGTCCCCAAGCCACTCTCCTCCAGAAAACCAATGAGATACAGCCTCAGAGCAGCAAGGGCAATTCTTATAGTGCAGCTGTTGACTGTATTGCTTGTAAGTGGGGTTAAGCAAAATGCAGTTTAAAGCTCTAGAGAAACAATTGGCTTTCTTTAAATGCTAAGTATTAAAAAACTCCCCTCAAGCAAGCAACATGAAATAAAAAATATGAAGAAAGACTCTCTTTTTGGTTCTATCACTTTAACTCTAATGGTAGACATAATTTAACATAAAAGATGTTTGATAAAATTTATCTGTGAAAACTGTCTTAGGTTTTAAACAGTAATTTCTGACTGTAATCAACTGCTGAATCCTTCAATTACTAAAAAGGTTAAAAGATACTGCACTAACACATTACTAAAATAGCATTTCCTACCTGAAAATATAGAAGGTCTTTTCTTAGGGTGCCTTGGATGAATAGGGTCTATATTCCTAATATTTTTTTTAAACTTTCCTTTAAAATCATTTTCTAGCAGGATGTCTGGTGGTAGGCTTCTCCATCTTGTTGATTTATAACGAGTCTGGTGGGAATTCAGTTTACTCTTAGTCCTGGAGTACAAGCTGCTGTCATCAAGTGCCATCACGAAGCACTAATTGCTAGAGCCACCCCAGCGCAAAGGCAGCCCCAACACCCAGAAGTATCCGGAGCAGTGGTTACAGACCCGAGCAATCTCGGATGTTCTCATGCTCAACTCACTCGTTGGGGAAGTTGAGCAGGTTGATAGGCGTGTGCTGGGACAGGTGTAGGGTTACTGCATCGCCCCTCCTTGCATCAGTGAAACAGCACAGGGAGGAGACAGGCTGAAATAATTCATATTAAAGTTTTGAGGTCATTAGGAAGTTCAACAAACCTAACCTCAGCAGCACAATCTCTGCAAAGTGGAAAATACAATTTAATATGAGGCACTGTCTAGGGCCAGTATGGTTTATATTATACCCACAGCATTTCTCAGATCAGTTCATTAATTGTTCATTAACTTGGCAAGTTAAACAGGTGCTGCTTAACCTTACGAAAAGAAAATAGTGTGAGAGAAAAACAAACAAACCAAAACCCAAAACCCCAACCAGCCAACAAACAAAAATAACACACAAAACAAAACAACCAATGACAAAACAACCACCAACCAACCAACCAAACTCCAGATGCCAGCCTAGGGACCTGTCTGGGGAAAGGTATAACTTGAATGGTATGTTTGGGTTTTCAGTCCTGTCATTTCACAAAATTGCATTTTAAAGATTGATAAACAGTTCAAATCACCGAGGCTTTTATGGCTACAACTATCAGTTTGGGGTTTCTTTCCTCAAGGAGCAATAATGTTATTTCCTACTGCAGAAATCAAAGATGTGATGGTGTGACTGATTCTCCCTCTCTGTGTAACTGCTGACTAGCAAAAGTAAGACATTAAAATATGTGTATGACAAAGATGGTCTGTAAATTTCCCATCTAACAAAAAACTACTTTTCTTGTTTTGTTCCAGTTCTCCCAACGAAATCTTTTGAGCCCCCCAAGGATATGATCTTCCTTTCTAAAACGTTCAGAAAGAAGAGAAATTCTAACATTTTCTATGAACCTGCTTATTTTCTTATTGAACTCTATAATAAATGTGGCAAAATGAATTAGTAAATTAAAATTAACAAATCTTTTAACTACATACATTTTGCTGTTAAAAAACAACACTTAACATGGCAACATGAATAAGCAGAGTGGTAATTCAAAGTGAGAGTAAATAATGTTTCAACTATCGACACCTAGGGAAAAGTCATTTTAACACCTAACGATATAACGTGACTTCTTCAATTCTTTTAAAATACCACAAATACTTTAATTACTTTCCTAAGGATATGGTACACTGTATGATTGGTGTAATGATCAAGAGGTTGGCTGCTCCAAGTACAGTTTTTGTATGAAATTCACTGCAACGTCTATGACTGCAGAAGGATGCAAATAGTCTGCTAGATTTTTGTCTTGTTCCTCTGGGAATTAAATTGCATTGGGCTGAAGGTTGAAATTTTGAATGTAAGGATCCAATCTTAAATACACTGGTCTCAGAAATCATGCTCTGCATTCAGAACAAACTGATCATTTAAACCAAAGTGATTTAAACCAAATGAACATGAAACATAGATAGCAAACTGACTATTTCTGATCTTCCTGAGTATTCTAAGGATCATAAGCTCTGTTTATAAGTGGAAATAAGCTTTTGAAATTTCCACTGGACACCAAAAGAAGTCAGGTGGTGAAAATTAGGTCATAACCAAAGGCAATTGTGTGTCTAAATTGCTTAGTTACATTTTAAAAATTCCTCTACACACCGGTCTTCATCATTAGAGACCAAAATACTTCATTTATGTCCTTCAAACCTGTAGCATCTGTGGATCTCATCCTGTTTTTCCCAGTTAATAAAAAAATGCACAAAAAACAGATCCAAGAAGTTTTTCTTGCTTCCTCTTCTCTTCCAACTCCATTAATTTTTTCAGCTTTGACTGAACCAGCATAAAAATATTCAGTCCATTCCTAATAATAGCCCAACTAAACCAAAATAAATTAATCAAGAGCATTTCAAAACAACAGAAAATCCTGAAATCTGAGCAAATAAATATATTTGAGCCAGGTTCGAAGACTGAGAAATAAAAAATACCAAATGCAAGAACTGACTTTTAAGGAGCTATAAACTGAAATTTGACAGAAGCTTTAAAAAAAAATTCAGCATCTCCAGTGAGTGACCTAAGCACCAGGCTACGGGACATTGTGAAAACAGCTCTTAGCTTTTCCTGCTGAAAATACTCCGACACATATAAATAATTAAATATTCATTAGAAGAGTGACTTGAAAGTGAGTGTCCCATATTCTCACTGAGTGATACAATTGCTGCACTATACCATCTTACCTTCTCCAGTCCAATGAATATTCATGCCAAGTGGAACATTTCCAACAGGAGAAATAGCTGCTGTGACACTCAAATGTGCAACAGTGGTCATACTCCTTCAGATGGGCAAAATGTGTCAGGGGTTCAAATCCCTGATCCAGAAACAGTACCCAGGAATATAAGAACAATTTAATCCTGAGTGGCTTTCAAATTGCCTTTTACAGGATCTGCTCTAGAACACATACTTTGAAAATTTATTCAGAACTAAAAATCAAGACAGACAAATACATGTTCTGAAAACTGAAAATCCTAAGCAGGTAAAGCAAAGAAATATGCAGCAGTAAAACAGAAACTGAGGGTTCTGGTGCTTTCTGAAAGTTGTTGAGAATGAGATGCCTAAGTGTCATTTTAGTAGCCTAATTCTATTATTTATCCTGTCAAAGGTTTACACAAGATACTTCAGAAGAAATTACTACAAGAAAGTAATCATTGTGACACATTCAGAACTGAATCATGAAAGTGCTCACATCATGAAAAACAAAGATCAGGAATCATAATTTGGCTACATTTTCAGGCTGGCAAAGGTTTATAAGGTTTCAGGTTTCTCTGGTAGGTTTGGTGTAGTTCAGTATGTATAATTTTAGAAGGTCAGTATAATAACCAGTTGGTTTATCCAGTACAGTCATCGGCTGAATCAGAACATCTTACCCCTTGCCTCCAGCAGAATACTCAATTGTAGTGTCTGCAGTTTCTACTACTAATTATTTTGATTGACGTTTGGTAAGTAAGTGCTAAAGGTAACTAATGTTTGATAACTGATTTGTGTTCAGATGGTACTCTGTACTGCAGTTATACAGGTTTGAGGTTACAAAATTAGCCTGGTCCAGACAATTAAAGAGGAAGTTTTTAATTTAGCTTTTAGTTTGATAACAGTTTTTAGCTTTTTGTTTGATAACAGAGCGGCAAATCTTGTTATATTTCATGTGCAGTAAGCCAATTGATATTATGACGGCATTAGAGCTGCCATTCTAATTTTCAGCTGAGGAAATGTGCTTATCAACCACAGAAGCAAGAAAAGGTTTTCTAAAAAGTGTTCTCAATGTGTCACCTTGTGCAGGCTGGCTCAGAAACTCTGCATTATGGAGAAGGAAAACCAACACCGCAGTGAGTTCCTGTCTGGTTTGGTAAAGTAACTTCCCTATCAGTGGACATGGATTCACGACCCTTCCCACCACGCTATACACACCAGAACAGAATGGTACCTCCAAGGGAGGACGAGGCCTCTTAACCCTATGTTGGAGGAACTGCAATGGCACGAAGGGAAAGTTTGAGCTTTACTAACATTTCAAACCAGCACGGTTCAATTAATCAAACCTCATCCTTCTTCTTGCCTACGGCCCATGGAGCTTCCCTCCTTCCTGCATTAGCACCCATTTTGTGATGCTGCACAGCAAACTATGGCACAAACCTAGGTGACCTTTTGGTTTTTTATATGTAGTTTTGCTGCCACAAAGGACAAACAGACAAGAGTAAGCATCTAGGACAGGGATATATGAGTTGTTTCTGTAACTGTGTCAGGTTACCTATAGTTAAAATATTTGTAAAAATAAGGTTACAAAGGCAATCTTCAGGCTACTTAATTCATTTGGGTGTGTTTTACAGACATGCTTAAAGAAATGAGGTTGTTACCAATCAAGTTGAATATTCTTGGGTGCCTGCTTGCCAGGATACTGTTTAACAGTAAACACCAATTTAGAAAAGCAATCTTGTCCTTTTGTTCCCCGTAAGCACTTATTACCCAGGTCTTACCCCCTACACATAGCAGAACAGCCAGAGACCTGCAAAGTTATCCGTGCCATTACATCTCTAACTTCTTTTGCTTTGCATTTCAAATAAAAAAGCTAAACAATGCAAGAGAAGAAAACAGGGTATCTAGAAGTGAGGAAAATATACAGCTGTTCAAATCCTTCAACTATTACTCAAAAAATTATTTGTTTAATTTTCTGGAATAACCTGGTTGTCTTAATCCATAGGATGTGAACATCTGACACATTCTCTGCTTGGATTAACCCATTTCTTCCAGTTTAATGCTGTTATAAGCAGAGTCTGGACTAGGTACAGCCTTAGCATCCAAAAAACCTCTCTTTAGTCAAGCATCATTTTTCAGAAGTGAGTATAAGAGGAAAAGGTCAGCAAATAATCAGTCATGGTCATACTCAAAGACAGCAAAGAGAACATTTTAGGTTCACATTAATGTCTACCTTGTAGCAAACACTGACTCATAGAATTGTGCAAATAAGACTTGGTTGCCAGGCTACACCTAACCTTCGAGAAGTTAAATCAGAGTATCAAATGTTAGTCATATAATGCACTACGTTTGCAGTTTTAATTGTGATAGATAAAGTATCATTGAATTACAGTCACAGAAAAGAGAAATGGTCTTTCAGTCCAGACAATTCTTCACCTCCCTCAGATACACTAACAGATAAAACATGAAGAAAAGAACAGAGCTTTTACAGAGTTGCTTTCTATGCTGGTATGTTGATTTTAATAGATGAATACTGATAAGAGATTTGGTTGAGTGTCTGAACTGCACTGTCCTTCAGGTGAAAGAAGATAAGCACTTTTAATTTGAAGTAATATTCTTGCTTGCTAACAACAAACAAAATATATGGTTATAGCTGTAATCTAAGATATTATTAGTCCTTTACTGTTTGATCCATAATGTGCACTTCCCCTATTAAGACAGAAAGCTCAGCATTTCAAAGGCAGAACAATTCATATGCTAATGTCCATTTGCAATAATTTCACTTCACGCTGATGTTCCCACTACATGATAGCTATCGCAGCCTTATTTCCATGAGGACTCGAAGTTGATCCTTCTCCAACAGGAAAGCAGCACAAACCCTGGAAACAGGCATTTTCTGGCAGGGTAGAGTGCAGAGGCACAGCACAGGAACCCAGCTAGCTGATGGGGCTCCTCGCAGATGCCCTCAGAGCTGTCTACACACATGGCTATGCCCAAGTTGCCACTTGTCCAGCCCAGAAGCTGGACATCTTTCAAAGATCAAAGGCTGAGGGTGGAACTTGCCAGAATCTGCACAACGGTTGCAATTACAAAATCATGCTCGACATTATTCCACTGCAATCTGGGAGTCTATGCTCTGGGTACAGTGGTAAGAGAAAGACCTGAGGCTCTGCAGGAATTTTACTTGTAAGAGGTAGTATTAGTTCTGAATAAACACAGCAGATGTTCCTGGTTTTCCTATTGTGCCCTGCGTTGAAAGTGAATACTGTGAGCAAACTATGAATATGAAGGTTACAGATTTTAGAGACAATTTTGTATTTAAAACCGCTTCTGAGTGCTCAGTATTCTACATAAAATAAATTTTGTTAGCACATATGTATGAAATCATAACAGCATTTCAGCTTCTGTAAAAAAAAAAATTACAGATATAGAGGGAAAAAAAATCACCATGTTTGGAACTTGAAAGTACTTCTTAGAGAGTATCATCATCCCAAGTGCAAGAGCAATCAATATGAAAATGAAGGCACTCCACCTGAGGCCAGAGCTCTAGAAACACCAGATCACATCCTCACCAGCTACTCTGAATGTCTGATAGACACACAACCCCAACGTGAGTTCCAGCTTCTGCTGCAGGAGTTAGTGGTATACAAGAATCACTGTGACATTGCTACAGCGTTGTAAAGCAGGATGTGTAAATGATCTCTAAAACCTCTAGTTACAGTAATAAAAATCCCACAGCTGATTTCTCCATGTTTCATTGTACAATATTAAACTTATGTGCTTTTATTATAAATACTTATTTTGCATTTGAACAGTATTAGTAAGGACCACTTATTGTACCTAACACTGCAATACAGTAGGATATTTATTTTATAATATAAGCTTTTTTTTGTGCACAGACTTACTCCTTCTCTCTGCATGCCTCTCTTCTCCCCCTCTCCCATCTGCAGTAAGCAAAGCATTGCCTGGGCAAAATGAGAATGGCTGAGAGAAAGATTCTCTAGACAAGTTCATAAATGTGGATTTAGAAGCAGACTGGAGCTCCTCTTACAGTGTCATGGAAAGAAAGAGAGAAAGCAAAGAAAAGCAGCTACCTGGATATTGCATATAAATTTTCCCTCCCACACCCACCATACTCAGAGCTAAAACATGACAACCAGTACACATGTGAAAAAAATCGGGAAACAGAAAGGATGTGAGGAAACTCAGGGTGTCCAAACCACAGGAAGCAGCAGCCAACGGCGAGCAACTGACACACCGTGCTGCCACAGAGCAACAGTGGGCACTGCTTGGAAGCACAAGCAGGGACTGACCCCTAAAGCAAGCTTTAAGGCAGGTGAAACATTCCAAGTGCTTAAGACTGAAAAAGAAAGAAAAATCCACAATACTTGAAAAGATGCATACGAGATGCTGTACAGACTTACTTGAAGTTGAGGTGTTTTAAGGGACTCTTTTGTCCACCTTGTTTCCTGAAGGTGTATGGGAACCTAACTAGCTAAAGAGGATCACCTTTTTAAACAATGACATTAAAAGCTCCCAGTACTACTGATTATTTTCCTCCAACTTCTTAAAGAATCAGCTGCATGACAAGATGGCTTCCACATCACGCCTGAAACATTGTTCCTAGACAGAACTGGAAAAACATTGTGTTCTACTACCCTGCTATGAATCTGACACAATTTATATAGCCTGTATAACAATGTCAGATCTAAGGGAGTGTGCCTGTGGTTTTTATATTTAAATATACAGATATAGATATTTAATGTGGCTAATAAAACTGTACATATGTATACTGATTATTTAAGATCTCCATTAATATTCATATTAAGACTGTCAGTGGGCACAGTTACTATTAATCCAAGCAGAAGAAGAACAAATTAGAAAAACATTTAAAAATTTGCATGAAAGTATTTGTGGCTCTGGCTCTGTACTGGCCTGAGGTACCGAAAGTTTAGACTAATTTGACAATTAATTTGCAAGAATAACAGTAAATGCATTCAAAACACTATTAGCAGAAGAGAGTAGTTGTGTTCCCTTTGCAAGCCCCCTAATACAGTCAAAATGATAAAAGAGATCATGTGCTTAATAGATGCTCCCTTAGGGGTTCTGTTGCTGGAAGTGTTGCAGTGGCCCAAGGTGTTCCAGATAAACTCCAAATACACAAATATACATTCACACATACTATTGTACACAATGGAAAGAAGAAACAAAAATCACTCTTGCAACAACAGAATAGAAAAGGAGAATTGCTTTTCTGAGTGTCAGCTGTGCAACTGGTACATTTTAAACTAAGACAACACAACCTTATTCTGAGTAGTAACACAAATTAAAACAACTGAGAAAAACACAGTGTTAGTCTTAAATGAAACTGTGCAATAACCTAGTTTAAGTCAGGCACTCAGTGTAGCCAGCACATATTTTGAGACAAGTGTTTGCCCACTGACTGTGAACATTAATCAAAAAAATGTTTCAGCTCTCTCAAGAAAAGGAAACACCCTTCCACTCCTTCACGTCTTCTGCAGTTATCTTTATACAGGGCTTCAGAAAAAGGGAATTTATTTCAAACTAAGTCATTTAAGAGCTTCATTAGAGAGAAAAAAAGCTTGCCAGGGGAGATAAATCCTGCAACGCTCCCAAAACTTAGTGAGACTCCCACTGAACTTTTCCAGTAATTCATTCCATAATTCAGGGAGGTGCATGGAACACCATGATCTTCATGCTTCTTCCAAGTTCAGCTTCAGGCTTTATAACCCTGAAATTAAGATGAGTGGCAAAATATTGAGGAGTGGCAAAATATTGAGGAGCTATACATTTTTTAGCTGGACTGTCAGCTAATTAGGGCTTCTAGGAGTCAAGATGATGATCCTGAAATTAATCCAGATTCCAAGATACTCAAACATGTAGCTTGGATAAACAATAATTTCCTGACATTCAAATTAGTGTCAAGAGGAATTCAAAGAACTAATACCTGTGTTAGCACAGAACACCATGATTTGGCTTATCTCTGGGAAAGCAAGTTGTTACCAGTCCACAGAACAGGCAAATATATTCTTGAAGACTTCTGAGAAGAAGTCAAAGAAAAAATGGCAATACTATAGAAATTAATTCTCTTCAGGAGGACATATATCAGTAAGATAAATCCTTCAATCAATTTGAATAAGGAATCATTACCCTCATGTTTTCTGTAATTAAGCACTACAGTCCTGTTAGTGCTATAAATTCAGCTGACAAAGTGGCTCTGCATTGAGAACATATTACAGCTATGGGAGTGAAAATGTACCAGAGCAAGGGTCAGACCTTCTCATGGCATTTTACACTGCTGGTCATATAATTTCTACCTTTCTTAGGCGGAGAAAATTATTTGGGGGCTATCTTTCCAAGTCTTGAGTCCAAACAGCAAGCGTTAGGGAAGCAGCTCTTTCGGCAGAGTGTGCAAATGTAAGAAATTATTCTGGGGAGGGTGAAAACTAATAAGGGGTCCAAGGGACCTAAATAACCTGAGATTCCCTTGGTTCCTACACAGCTTGGAAGCAGATGGAGAAATGGGTGAAGCTCCGATCACACTTCAGCAGCAATGAGATTTCCAGATATGTTTCTCAAGTCTAACTAGCAGGACACATCTTGCACGGGGAAGAATACAGCACAGGAACATAAAAAACAAGAGGTCAGCGTAAGTGAGAGTCATCTGACCAACTAAGGCTGCAGAGTTTTGCCTGCTAGGTAAGGACAGGCTTATGCAGAGTACTGGGAACTCATAGGAATTAAATCACAAAGCCTAATTGCAGTCTGGGAGCTTAGTGTCCCATACCTGTTTTACTGCCCACGGACAGAGCCATTGATTCAGGGCTAGGAATAACCTTTGCCTCTCCACTAACTATACTGAACAGTCGCAAAGTTAGCTTATGGGAGTGCCTGTTCCACAACAGCAGGATTATCTCTCCTCCTTTGGTAGAAGATTCTACAACTCATCTCTTTCCATGTTAATATTTGCTTCCTGTGAGAAAATTCAGGTTTGGATGGAGCTAGTTCAGCTTCAACATCCAGGTGCCTTTGTTTATAAAGCTGAGAAATTCCTTACTTTGAGATAGATTTTTAAAATACAAGAATTTGTAGACGATGATCTACAAATTATGACTTTGAACTCATTGTGCAAAATTCTATTCTATACATCTACACAACTGAACCCTTGAGGCCCCACAGGAGAAAAGTTTTCTTCTTTCTTTTTCCTCAGGAAAGGTCTTACTTCAGACCTTGAAAAATTCCACAGGCCTCTTTTTTGAACCTTCTCCCTTATTTATACCTCTTTGCAAAGTGTAAATATCAATATTTTACTACCACAGTATTGTAGCATCCCACTGATAGCCAAGCTGAAGAAGTTTCTTAAATTGGCCCCTGGCTTTCCTTCAAGTTACTATCTGAACAGTTCTGTATTTGCAACCTATCTATGCTCAGTTACCTTCCATGTAACAGCATCAAGAACATGTTTTGTTCTGCCATGAGCACTTAATGAGGCAATTCACATAGGACTATCGTGCTGTAATGCTGATTCAGCTTGATTATTAGCAATATCCTACTGATTTTGGACACCCTGTAAAACAGCAGGACTGCAGAAGATATTTACCAAGTGAAAATTTTACATCATCCAAATCGTTAAAAAAAAATTACTAAAAAGCTTTGAAACTATAGGATTCTTAATTCTGACACAGAGTGAAAACGCATCTCAATTATCAACTATTGAGAGACAGGTTTTTTTTAAAAGTACTGCATACAGTCTTTAAGGTATACAATGTAAATTTTAAAAAGAGAAGTAGCAATTCAAATCCCTTAGCAAGATACAAGATATCCACAGCTTAGCTTAAGGAGGCCATAACACTTTCTAGAGAAGTAAGATGATGTCTGTCAGTCACAGGAAGATTCAGACCTGCCATTCATGGTATTTCGGGGCCTCATTTACACTGTCCTGCCTTTCCCGGCAGAACATCATTATACTGTGGTATATACAAAGAAAAGAGACTGCATTTCCCTCACCTAGCTGCAGACACTCAAAGATTAAGTTGCCAAAGCCTAAAGTCCATCTGTAGTTAACAAAGGCAGAAATCATCTCCTCTAACTAGGGAGAGGGGAAATTGTCTTTTCTCCTTACCTGCAGACTTCTACCGAGAATTACGGATGCCTACCCTGTGAACGCTCACACAGGTGAGATGAGAGGAATGCCACACCAAGACCTTCTGCACTACAGTAATCGCGAGTGAAGTACAATACATTCAAAAGGATTTTATTCCACCAGCAGAGAGCTCAGATGTGAGCACAGAGTTGCCAAGACTGATAAATTTTTTCTGCCCTAAGCAGGGGGCAGGAGTAGGGCTTCATCTCTCATTACTTGTTCTCTCCTAATTTGTTCATACAATTCCAAAGCTCTATGTACCATTATTTTAATTGAGTATGGCAAACTAATGGGCTGAACTTTCTTTGATGATCAGAGCACTGTATAAAGAAATGCACAGAGTCAAAGCAATCAATTCAAAGGATTTTATCTCTAGTACGTAAGACAATGCTGAAGAAACCATAAAAAATATAATAATGAGATTCTTACAGCAATTTTGGATATTTCTATTTAAGTATTAAATTTATTCGACGTTGGAAACTGAAAACTTTCTCTCTTATGATGTAACTAAATAACAGCACCACTAGATTGGAAATATCCTCCTGTCAAATCCTCTTGAGCAAGGTGTCTAGCAGCAGATTTCTGCTATTACTTTGAAATGGCACCAAAATTGGCAATTTTGATTTGCTATTGCACATCAACTCCCACATCAGCCAATATGTGTGTGTGTGCATTTCTTTGTGAACGTATGTACAAAAATGCACTGAAAAATAAATCCAAGTCTGCAACTGAAGCTAAAATTTTTCAGCTCACTTTCTGGAAACACAGAAAGTAGGTCAGCACATATTCCAAAATAGCACATCAGCACTGAAAGAAAAAGTAGTATATCTGTACCTTTGGACTTTTTAGCTCATCTCTCTATAGGGGGAAATCGAGGATGAAAGCCTTTTTCTTATTCTACTATATGGAGGAAGAAGTACAACAAAAAAATTGCTTATACTTAAAAAGCCCTCAGATCAGCCACCTACACGGGCAGAATGTTGTCTGTTTTAATCAAAGCAAAATAACATTGAGTGGAACCATTTAAGTTTTATCTAAATCTAACCAAGGGAAAAGCCAGGATGTTTAAAATGTGTTTAAAATGTTGTACTGGATATGTATCACATCCTGTTCCTTGCACATCTTGTTCATTGTATCAAAAACCTATTTAGTAAAATATTTACTTTGGAAATAACAGCATACTGCCTGTGATTTTGTTGTTCATCTTGTGACCTTTTTTTTTTTTTTTGAGTACTTGCAGTTGCAATAAGAATTGTTGACTATTTTGTGATACCTTTCCTGCTAGGCACACTCTTAAAGAAAAATATTTTCTTTAATACCAGATACAGGTCTCCCGCATTTACTTTTCTTCCCCTCCACCCCTTTTTAAGAAACCAAAAAGGTAAAGCAAAATTCAAATTATTTAAGAACTCACACATCTTATAGCTATAAAGATAATAATAATAATTCTTCTGGACTTAATATTGACAAACTCCTTTCCTGAACTATTACAGTACCTTAACATGAAAAGAAAACCAAAATCCACTCTTAGGCAATATTAGATAATGCTTATTAGCTCTAAAATATTATCTGACTCAAGTCAATATCAAAACTATTGACTTCAATATGATGAATGAGGCTGATCTGTTTCCCAGAACACATTTCAAGCTAGAACACTCATATATTTAATTAGGAAAAATTATATTGCCTCCCTCAAATTCTAAGTGTCAGCCTTCATTTGGATCTCTGCACTAGATTAAAATTGAAAGGTACTGAGCATTGGTAGTATGACCTTTTAAGTTCAGTGATTTCTATGCAACCGGCAGGAATTCCTAAAAATAACAAAAGAAGTCTATTTTTAGTTCTTCATTCTCTGGGGTTTCTTTGCTTGCTTTATTTTTTAAACTACTGGTATATTTGTATTCCATCTCAATTCTTGGACACCTAGCTCTCATTTATTTTCCTGTAGCAGTCAGACCTGCTTAAATATCTCCTCCTCCAGTTTGTGAAGTACTATAATCCACGTATATATGTACGTAGTTTAGGCAGTTATAGAATTGGACTCTTTCACAGAGCCAGGCTTTCCAAGAAGGGAAATCAAAATGGAGAACAACTGCCTGAACCTACAGCTGCTGGGATCTGTACTTTTCTTTGACACTTAATAAAGCAATGCTTGCTATCAGAACTTAAAAAAATCAGAACCTTCCTAGGTGACACAGGCTTCACAATTAACTGAGTGAAGAAATGATGGAGTTTCTCAAACCCTGAAAAATAAAGTCAAAGTAGTTAAATAAAAAAGTAGTTGAATTTTTACGTCCTGTGAGGTCTTCACCTTGCATAATTTTAAAACTCTAGCCTAGCAGAAAAAGTGCATAATTGAACACGATTAATTGCATTCCTAGATTACTGCCAGATAGCCTGTCACATGCCTTGCTGTGTCTAAATACAGTTTTTCATTCGTTTCTTCTAAAAGCCAAAGGCACAGAACTAAGTTCAATCTACAGCTGGACAAATATACTATTAAAATATCATCAGATCAAATAAATCAAATAGCATAAATTTACACTGAAGTATTACTTTAAATAAGGGAAAATAAGGCAGTTGTGTTTATGAGTAGCAACAGATATGAGCTCCCCTCTCTCTAGCACTCTCTCACTAAGGCCAGCACTGTCATCCTCCAAACCTACGAGATCTATGGAAAGATAGATTCATCAGATATTCATCAGACTTCAGTACTGCTAATTCTTCTGACACACCACCAGTGCAGTTAAAAACCAACACTGCTCTAGGTAAATGGAACTAAAACAGTCCCTCTGTTCCTGGGGATTTTTTCTAAACTGTAAAAGACAAGAGATTTCACAGTAGCTCATAATGTCATTTGGTCTCAAATCCCTTCAGAAAATAAAAGCCCACAAATATGTTTGCATATTCACAGTTTCATCTCCGAGTTCAAGGACACTTACAAGACACCTGCTAATATGCCAAACTTGGATTCATTGGAGCTGGAAGACTGCTGCCACGAGATACCATTTTCACTCAGAAGCCAATAGCTTAGCTGAGAGGCTGTATCTTCTCAAACTGCTTTGTAAAGGAGAAGCATTAGTATAACCAGTTTTCTGAAGGCACAGTAAAACACGCAAACTAATCCAGAAGTGGCCAGATCTAGTATTTTCTGAGCTCGCTTAACCGGGACACAGGAGGTCCTAGAATTACAGTCGCAAGGTAGTCTAGGAAACAGCTCTTGCATTTCCCAGCCTGTTATGACATACAGTTGTACTTTTCCAGACCAGAGTCATCAGGCATTCCCTCCTGGCTCACGTGGTGCAATGATACATGCTCAATCCGTGTCTGGAGCACTAGAGCTCGTGCTCGAGCCTCCTGTGGCTGCACTGCTCTATAACAGGTAGACGTCTCCCTTACAGCCTTCAGTGACTGACACGGGAATTTCCACACGTTCCAACAACTGAGCCAGGTTGAAATTGCCCGTGGTGCTGGGGAGATGTGTCCTAGAGCCCTACCTCACGCCAAAGTGAACTTACAGACTCAGCCATATAGAGCCCTGTGCATGTCAGCGGCAAGGTGCACATCTCTGGTGTACAGAACGGGTTATCTCTAAGCAATGAAAATCACCATCTTCACAGTGATCATAAAGGTCTAGAATATATATCTTACATTTACAGATCTCTGTGCTTTACATCAAAAATGCATCCTTTTACCTGTTTTGGACTGCACTGTCTTGGATAAAAAACAAACTACACTGAAACAAAATAAGCTCCAAACAATAAATGGTATTGTAATAATTGTCCCAATGTACTAAAAACCATCATCCAAACATCTAGAAAACCTGAAACAGAAAAAATCTGTATTTAAGCAACCAACAAAGAAAATAACTATTTAGATTGAAAAGTCTGTGACCCTGTCAAGAGTCTTTATAGTGCAGCTCTTTAAAAGCAAAAGAAAATATTGCAGTCCCCAGTGGAGTAGAATTGGGAGCACTACAGAGGCCATTACTCCAGGAGAAATACTGCTAACAGTATAATTTGATGTGACTTATAGCTGATTGCACAGAAAATTAATTGTCTCCAAGAAATCTTATTTTTATGACAGAGGGACTAAATGCAGCATAACAATAGGTTAAAACCAATCCAACCTTTTTTTTTAGTAGGAAAAGAAAGGTCTTGTTTTGTTGAAGAGGACACTGATATGCTCATGTTGCTCTCTATTTTCCCTTGGTTCCTCAAGATATAAATGCATGGTAGCAATCGCAGCTATTTCATACATTTAACTTAGGACACATGCAAAAAGCTTATTCATCTGTTTTCAAGCAATGTATCAGCATTCACAAAACCAAATATAGCCAACTCTTTTCTGTAAGGAATTTCAGGCCCAAAAAGGCTTTAACTACACACTTGCACTGTATCAGATTAGTTAAAACCCACAAGTTTCTTCAACTCCTGGTAATGGTTTGACAGCTTTCAATAACGTTAAGACAAAGAGTTCACAAATACTCATAGTAAAGTATGCACAATCTCATGTCACATGTGATGGTCTCAGTAATTCATATTTAAAGTGAGGCCATAAGAAACCAAAACTTGTTATTGCCAAATATCTAAATGTATGCACACAATCCTTTTCAGTAAGAACAATATATGCATGAGTTTACAAATACTAATCTGCATGTTTTATATTCTTCACCTATGCAAAAGACTTTTAACTATTTACAAAAAATATTATAATAGTTGCCACATTTATTAAATAAAGAAATGCATTACTACATAAAATTCATTATCAGTCCTAACAGAAAAATCTCATGTAAATCCATAATGACTAGATAATTAATGCAAAGTCTTACCTTTCCCTGAAGCAACAGTTTCCAGCAGTGATCTTTCTTAATGCTTTAATTCTGCAGTGCAATTTTCATAAAGAGTTTTCTAGTTCAGGCAGAGATGGGTTAACTGCAAGCAGTCTGGATGCTATCTTGCTTGTTTCCTGGAGATCACTGTTTTGCTTTGTGAGCCATCACAACTACCTAGGAAAAATAATAGCCAACCTTCAGTCACCTGGACAATGTGATGTATTACTCTTCCCAGATTAAACAAAGATTTAAAAAAAATAAAATCAAAGTCTGAAAACATGATGTTAAAATTTATATTTATCTGCCAAACATTTCATAATAGATGCTGTTAAAAGAATTATTGCATGCTTTCTTACCAGGAGTTCATGCTCTTGGATAGAGACATAAAATAAGTGGGAAAAATTTATATACAAATGTCAGATTTTTAAAATTACCACTTGTCTTTACACTGACAATATGAACTAGAAACTAAACTTTTTTTTTTTTTGTAGATTTTTGGTCAGAAGCTATAAGCAACAGCAAAAACTGAGTTATGCTGTAATTCCTTACGCTGAAGTAAGCAGAATGGTGCCTCTGGAAAAAAAAAAGGAGCTGAAAGTAGGATCTATTTTGGTATCTATTTGGAGTACAACTGCAAGGTCCCTATTAGAACAGGGAACAATACATTCCTATTTGGTGCAAATACAGGCATTTGGCTGCCAAAATGCTCTGAAGCTGAGACTGCCACCTGCAAAACCTCTGGCAGCGGATGTGGGTACTGCACTTTGCAGGGAGAGCACTGTCCCATGATGGATATGCCCCGAGGCCCATAATGCTGAATTATCAAATCCAACTTGAATTTTGTTACTGTGAGGGCAGTTTCAATACTCAGTGTGAGCTCAAGGAGCGATGATGCTACACAGATCTGTGACATGAATAAGACACCTCGTTTGCTAACTTGAATATGACATGAAGTTGTTCGGGGCTTTGTCCAACCAAAGCACTGAATACCTCCAAGCACAGAGACACCTGCCTGGACAACCACAGTGCTGTCAGAGCAGCCTCTTGAACACTGCCCCTCAACCTGAATACTCCAGATCCACCACAGCAAACAGGACTGTCCATCTCCACTTCGACTTGTCCAGCTCCATGAAATGTTTGACAGGGCACGTAATTAAAAGACCTACAGAGCTGATACTAACAAATGATACTCAGTAGTTGTCTATCTCATAAGGGGTTGTTTTACTACCTGTCTCCTCTCCCCCCCTTCCCTTGACAACAGGAACCACCCTTACCCCTTCAGCATGTATTATTGAAGAGCTTACAAATTCTTATTTCTCTCTTTTCAGTGCCTTTATCCTTCTGGATAGCCCTTTGCAGCTGATGTCCATAAAAACACAATAGTACTTCTGTCCACACTTTAAGCAGCACCACTCTACATACGGATAATTCTCTTCTATCATGTTTATGCAAGAGTTCAGGTTTCCTGAATATTACAAGAGTATCAACTGTGGCATCTGAGTCAAGTCACTGAGAGAGGCAGGGCAGTCATGGCTCAGGTATACTCCTTCAAAATATCTGCAAATCTGGGTGTCTTTTAGTATGTTATATTCCAGATGCATTTTAAAGATAGGGCCCCATTGTTTAGATGCTTTTTTGTTTTGTAATATGAGAAAGGACAGACAGTAGATCTGACAGGTTACTGAAACCACTCTAGTTTTTCTTCTCCCTGCTGAGAAGTCTGCTAATGTCTGTGAGATGCTGTCAGAGGCATACAAGATTTTTGAACAAAAATAGAGTATCAAGTTTTAAACTCATAAAAGGAAATCTCAATTACACGGAATACTTCAGGTTATCATCACCAGTACAAGAGAATGGATTTAGCCATCATATATCACATTTGTGCAGTGAGGAGAGACTGCATCATAGAAGTAATCACTTAGTTCTGCATATCCATGTGATAAACTGCACTTTTCAATCTCTGGTAACCTGAAGTCATTATCCTTTGCTCTGGGGGGAGGAGGATAGTCAGGAAGAGAGGAAGGGAGCACTCTCCATAACAGACTCTGAGGATACAGTGCAAATAGTGACTTTCATGGACATTACTTCAAAGAACAGGGGCAAGCTGAATCCAGCAGCCTCAAGCCAAACGCTAGAACCCTTTGCAGACACACCACCTTCTCAGTGCCGTACACAAAGGGCACAGTCTCCTCTACAACCTAAGCAGAAACCAGACCCTGGACAAGGACAAGAATGAGGAACCTGAAATAAAGTACAGGATGGATATAATTAGTTTAACTGTGAAGTGTTGCACAATGATTTGTCATGGGCTATCTAACTTTTTATTCATCCTCCTGGAACCATTTTGCATGGTAACTACGTTATTTCTACCCAGGTATTATTTACATCAAACCATGACTTTCATAGATCTGTGCTTTGTTACATCAGCCTCATTATACATGCAATAATATATATATATATACAAGTCACAGAAAGAATTGACACTTCCTGTGGCCAACCTTTTCTTCTGAAAAAGGAGGATTTTTATTTGTATTTCTTTTTAGCAGTAAAGAAAATTAATAGATGGCTTAAGCAGGTACACATTGTTCTTGTAAATATTATTGCTTACTGTACATTTCTGAAATAATCTTCATTACATATAATAATCTTGAGGAGTATCAAAATTATGATATTAAACATACAAAAATGCAGTAACTTCATAGCTCTACAGCAAGACATCCCAAAGTAAGGAGGTTTGTCACATTGTTCTCCATAAACCAACAAAAACTAGTGAAGGTAAGAGCTGCATCACTCCAGCACCCTCTGTTGGCCTTCATGCAGCATGCTGCTCTGTGTTCTCACTTAATAAAGTCATTTTTTGGGACCCGAAGCTAAAGATTCCTTTATAGAAAAACATACATGAAAAAAGAAACCCACTGCACAACCCAGTCCTGTGGATAAAATCTTCAATTATATAGCACAACATAGCTTAATATGAGATTACTCAGTATTGCTGGATCTGTCAGGCATTAGCTCATCTCTGCAGATATTTATGCCCTTGTAATTAGACAGATCAATTATAATGTTCTTTATAAGTCCTCTCTGTGTCTGATATTTCTGATAGACACCAATAATAAATTGCATCTCACGTGCAGCTCTCACCAACAGAAACAGCAGCTCTACAGAAAGATCAGCCGTTTTTATGGAGCCGTGGCTACTGAGGCTACTGAGGACTAACAACGCACACATTACGCAGAATATCTTCCACAAAAGAAAGTGCTCCAACCAGGTCTGATCAAGCAGGCAGAAATAAAGTCCAGATGCCAGATACAAGGTGATCTAAATATAAACGCCATACACTGTGCACAGCCAGATGGTGTGATTTCCAGAAGCAAAGGCCCTTAGCCCAGCGAGCCCGGCAGCTGCTTCGCAAAGCCGGCTCAGAGCTTTGCACAGGCAGATGTGAAGCTGCAGTGGGGAGTGGGGAGGAAGAGGCAGGAAGAAGGAGGAAGGCTGAGATGGAGAAGCAGGTGTGTTCTCATGGCGCTGGGGGAGGTAAGGGTGGTAGGGGCTGCTTCTGAGAAAACTGCCCAGGGTGTTCTCAGGGCTGCCTTGTCCTTTCTGGCCCTTCAGTGGGTGTGAACCGGGGAAAGCAGCCCATACCCGGCTGTGCAGCAGGAGGTAAAGACCTGCTGCCTGGCCATCTCACAGTCCTTGAACCACCACTCAAGAAAAGTCACAAGCAAAGGAAAGGCAGGACACAAGTACTGAGCTGTCTCTCTGTTTCCAGCAGCCAAATGGTTGAATAACTGCCTACTTTATCTACCTACAGCTAAGCCAACACTGGCCAGAACCCAAAGAACCAACAAAAGAGCTGTTCTTGGCTGATGGTAATGACAGGGAAAAATTTACCCTCAAAAATGTCATCACCTATTGCAAACCTCCTTTCACTGCTTCTTAACATCACATCTTTAAGCTCTATACAGTTTTGTATCTCCTTAGTCTTGTTTCCACAGCATCCTGTCTGCTCACCTGAGTGTCATACACACTGTCTCACCACCCTTCCAGGCCCTGCTCTCTGCTTCTCTTCTCTCCCACATGCAGCATCACATGATTCTCTCCTAATATTTCGATGTTTATCAACTCTAAGATGGTGCTATAAACACTGATCCATTTGATAACAATCTCCAGAACATGCAGAAATGCATACAAACTTTTGCCAAACCAATCTGTAGTACTATTTGTTAGAAAGCATTACTACCCTATTTCAAATATTTACACACATGCTTCTACTTTGGTAATTTATTTTTTACCACTTAACTGAAATGGAGAAATTGGTTTGATTTGGAATGTCAAGATCTGAATTATTAGAGTCAAATATTTATTTCACAGAACAAACCAGAATCTAGCTCATGAAATCTGTGCAGTTCATTTGAGGTCACAGACGAACCAGTCCAAGAAGCCAGAGGTGGACCCAAACTGAATCCACATCCCCAAACCTCAAAACTAAAAAAAACCGTAATAGAGCACTTGCATTTTCCATTTTCAGGAGTTAGGATTTTGACAGCTATTTTCAGGCATTTACATTCTTGCTTTATACTGGTTTCTGCTGGTAGATTTCTTTCTCTTTAGCTGTTTTGTTATTTTAAAACAAATACAACACTTCATTTTTTCCATGTTTAAAAGGTCTGGATCCAAGCAGTAACTGGTAGGAGTTATTTCCTTTAAGACTTGGCTGTCATTAGGTGGTTGATTAGGGCTGTAGTAGCCTGTTCAGTAACAGGTTACTTACGCAATGAAGTTCCTCTGCCTAGCAACCCCAAGGGTGGGGTCCAAAACAGCAACTGAACCACTCACATTTTGCAACTAAAAGTGTAGGGGAAGAAAGAAGAAGAGAGGCAGGAATGGGAAGTGCAAGGGGAAATACTACTCTTGTTCAAGAGAAATGCAACTTTCTAAGAAAAGAAGGTAACAAATAACACAGAAGAATGAATCAAAAGCTACTAAACTATTTCCCACTCAAAGTGGTAATTAGTTCTGACATCATAATGATAATGATTCTTAAGAGAAATAATTCATGCAGAGAACATGTTAATCCCTGCAAAAGATCATGTAAATACTTTGCTATTCTTGCACTAATCTTTCCTTTCCACCGAATACCAAAACAATCTTCACTTAAAATAAAATCCTGCCAAAAATTTTACTGGTTAAATAGCTAAATATGTTGAATACTTACAGAGAAAGGTTCAGTATTAGTATCTTTGCGTTAAGATGTTAAATTTAAAAGAAAAGTGAAGGCAAACATTAAAGTTACTGTTGACAATTTTAGGAATAAAATTAACTATTAATTTCATTTACTAAGCTTGTGCTGGTTAACAGTAGGCAAAATTACAAGATAAAATACATTATTTTGAAAATTTATAAATGAACATTCTGTGAAAGAATCAATCAAACCAGTATTTCAAACATTAGTGTATGAAAAAAAAAAACCAAATTATACCCTCCCCCCAGATTATCCACGTACATTGGCCAGGTATCACTTTAGTGTTCATAATAAATTGTTCTAGTTAATGGTTTTCCCACCCTCCACAATTTCAAAGTCTTTCCCTTTCTCTACTTGGCCAGAAACTGATTATGTATCACAGAGAGAATAAGCTTAGCTGGGGATGTTGGCCATTTTTATTTATACAGAACTTACATTTTTCATTTTTGTAAAGTATTTAGTGCAGAGGGGAAAAGCACGCCTCCCAGGCAGCAGGGATGCACTCAGCCAGCCCATGGAGTGCAATGCCATACCGGGAACATCTGTGCTTGTTTTGGGCCAGCTACTGCTGTGGCGCACAAGGTAAAGCCTTTGGTTTGGGGGCTGGAAGGAGCAGAGCTCCATCAGTTGCCCACATCTGCCCCACTAACTGCTCTTCTTGTCTGGTTTTGCCTGGCCAGGCCTGAGCAGCCTGCAGCTCTGAGCTGGTGCAAAAAGCTCAGAAAGGCAATGTGAGCATTCCTTCACACTGGTACAGGTCGTACTGTACGTGCAGCTCCGGTGCTCCTGCTTTCTCCTCATGCTCTCACAACTAGTACTGCTCTTCATTGACACTTCAACTCTCACCCCAACACACTGGTCTCTTACACAGGAGCCTTCTCAGGAAACTGTGTTGCTTCATACAGTAAGTAAATACTTATTTAGTACTAACTACTCCTTTAGTAAATACACTGCATGCATTTACTAAAGGAAGAGTCAAGATGCGTCTTTCATGATGTGAAACAGACTGATAAACATACCAGCAGGAAGCCACTATTCTCTGATGTGTTATTACACAGTTTCTAGAGTTCAACTTGACAGATTGTTTCTTACCAATCAGGTAAAAGGTCATGTGTTTCTTTAACATTTACCTGATTTGTGACAAAACGTTCACCTTACTGATAGAATGTATACCCACACCACCTGATTACTATTAGCAAAGGCAGTCTGCAAAAAAACTTTCTGTGGTCCTAAAGACATTTACTTAATTCACTGGTAGAAAAGGAGATACAGTGATAAAGAATAAACACCCCACCTATTAAAAATTGGTAAGCGAAGGCCAGAATCAACCTTGCTTGCCACCAGGGTGGCAGTACATGGATTATTGTTCCCCACCGTGATCACTGACAGCTTCAAGCCAGCTCTCTGGAGAGCTCCACAATGATAAATACTTGGTGAGTCAGTATCAATAAATGCCATCCCATTCTAGTTTTAAACTCTCATGACTATTTTATAAGAGAACTTTTCAAAACACAACAGTTCTACATACATTTCACCTCAAAACTGCCTGTCAGTCTTGAATAACTTGCATTTGTCAAGGATTTCAGAAGGATCGAATCAGTATTCTAAAAGGGTCATAAGGTCTATCGAATAGAGGATTAAACAAACTACAAACAGAAGTCCCCAACCCTCCCTCTACGTCACATTAACATTCATTGGGAAAACTTGAGCACAGCCAGCACAAGAGAGATGGAGGGACAGAGAAGAATGTAGGATGTAGGGATCTCATTTTCCAGCATCAGACCTGATTTCCTCCTGGTGAAAGTGATCACATAAGCCATGGCTTCATTGGGACTCAAAGTAATAAAAAGAAAACACTTAATTGCTTAAAAGGTAAGGAATTTTCTACATGTGACTAAAAGGTTTCCTACTGCAAGCATCTCTAAAGGTGCATCAAGTGTTGATTTGGTGACTACAGCAAGAGTAAAGGTGGATTTGAATAAAAATTTGAAAAACAATCTTCTTATAAAAAACTTCTGATTTTTAGTTTGGGACAAAATCTGATATTTATTTTAGTAGTCTTCTGTGATGTGGCTGGCAGCAATAGTTTTCAGATAGGTACTATTACTTTAGTTTCACTAGTTTTAATTAATCTCTAAAATGGCATTTTATTAAATAATTTTCCTTTTTCTGATCTTCCTCCCCACTCTGTTTTGATTAATCCGATATGGAATCAACTTCAGTGACCCAGACAATGGGTCATGCAACTTTCAGTAATAAACTCTGGATGAAACTCTAATGCAGTCTGTACGACATCCTGAACAAGATTAAGACTTGGACTTTTCCAGCTTTACTTGCAGACACAAGCAGGAAGAACAATTTGAAACATGGGTACCAAAAAGGATAGAACAGAAATGTATTTTACAGAGACCCTTTGCCTTTCATGATCTGCAAATATTTTTTCAGCAGCTAAGTAGTTTAAGAAAAGAAACAAACAAAACAGCCACTTCAGCCAGTACTTTCCCTTCATGTCATAAAATTAGGCATCTCTTTAATTTAGTTTAAATTTCCTTTGTCTAATTAATAGGCAAATTTTGTAGTGCAACATTACTTTTTTCTTTTTTCATCTCAATTAACTCTTTAGCATTTTAGATACAAAAGAGTAGAAATTGAATAATCAATCTAAATAACAACCAAGCAAGGCCTCCCCTTGATTTAGAATTGACTTATCCATCTGTTATGTCTTTACATATAAAGTACACTCCTTCAGAGTGAATAATTAAGAAGAAAGACTACCAAAAATAGCATGTAAGTCACTTTTAGTTTGCAATACCAATCAGTTTACAGCCCACTCACTCAATAAAATACTTAATGCCAAAAATAAAAAACAAAAAAAGAAATACTAAACCAAACTCCAGGTTCCCAAACTTGGTAACAACAGTATTTTGATTAATACCTTTAGTGACTGTACTTTCTAGCTGTCCTGCAGATGACAATCTCAAAAATGAAGATTTCCAAAACAATAGATAAAGAGACATTTGGTTGCAAAATTCTTTTAAAAATGACTTCATTTAGGAAAACTAAGCAATTCAGAAAGTATTTATAAGGACTCCTTTATATTTGCAATCAATATTGCTTGTTTTGGTCGTACGCTAAACCACTATTAATCACGCTGCCAGCAAACTGCTTGGGAGTAAAGCAGAGAACACTTTATTCAAAACCTACGCGAAAAAAATGAGATAAAAATCTATCTCAACTAAACACTCTTTTCTCCAGAGTATTAAAAGTGATCAGAGTCCTTGACGTGTTCTCCTCCTCCACCGTGCTCAGAGGAAGATCCAGATTTGTTCATCTCTGACAGTGAAGCCTCTGATAAATGTCTACCACATTATTACAAAAAAAGATAGGAAATACACAGATTCAAGTTCTGAGAGAAAAACTTGAGAATATCTGTGATTTGCAATACTCAGTACTATCTGCTTTTCTGAAAAAAAAAAACCCAAACCAAAACACCACTTATAAAGAAATAATGTAAACAAATATTAACAAATGCATGCATCTTCTGTGATAATGTTCCCCTGTACGCACATCACAGATAGTAACATATACAGAATTCATTTACTGATGCTTAGCAACCTATACCAGAAACAAGGCATAGGAAGAAAAATCTAAATTCTATGGAAATATCTAATAGAAAAACAGCAAGTACCAGGTAGTAGAAATACAGGCCTTCACTCATATATTAAAATGAAGACACCCCCTTTGCTTTGTTGTAGGTGTGTGTACAAAACCAGGCAGACTTTGATGCTGCCATTTTTTTCAAGATGTTACTTTGAAATTTCCAAAAAGCTAATTAAGGAAAATAACTGCGTCTGTAGTGTTTATGGAATAACACAGCTTTCCTTCAATGTGTGTAATTTTATAACAGAATTTTAACTGACCAGCAGACCTCAAACCCCAGCCCACATCAGCTCCACTCAGCAGAGGTCTACAGGACAGTGTGGGATCAGTCTCAGAAAGTGCACCTCTGCTGCCAACACCATGATCCCAGCTCGGTGCAGCACATGAGGAACTGACGACTTCAACATCCCAAGGGAAACCTTTGCAGCCCCCAGACTCCCACTTCAAAGGGGCGAATAGGAAGGCAAGGACCAGACAACAGCTGCCATTCACTGACGAGTCTCCCTTTAATGAAGGGGCCATGCTAATAGATAAGTGCTTTTTAATTTTGAGGATAATTACAGTCATTAGCTTTTGATCTGTATCATTTTCACTTCTATTTCTAATTGCCGAGCCAGAACCCATCTCTCTCAAAAAATAACCTTCACAAGTCTGTTCTCAAAGGTACATTTATCAAATTCACATTACCCAATGACATCTATATCCAAGACATCCAAGGTACTGGAAAATCCTACCCTTTTTTTGCAATTAATAAGGCTGTTTTCCAATATTGAATGTAATGTTGACTGAACAATGCAGGAGGAAACACAAGCATTCTACATCAAGTTCTTTTTTGAACAGGACACCACAAAGTATTATTTTACATCTACATGGATCATTGCTTCAGACACTTTCCTTTTCAGTACGAATCCATTTTTAAAGCATTGTGCATGTAAGTATGCACACAAGTATGAAAAGCATATAAGTTTGAAATACAGTTTTTTCTACACAGACCATGGCTGGTCTGTACAAAACATTCAGTTTATGAAACACCAATGCATTTGATTCAACTGTGAGGCAGGCAACAAAAATCTAGTCTGAAAACTCAACCTTTAAATACATTGATCTGTGGCACATAAGAATATTTAGGCATACTACAAACCAACTGACAAAAAAATGCTGATCACTTTTATATCAAGTATCAAGAGGTATCAGGTACCTCTATGATCCTCTATCCCTACTATGCTTAAGAAAGTCAAACCCTCTCCTCTTCCTTTCAGCTTGTATGTCTTGATTAATTTATAATCATTAGTGTCAGTTTGTCTATTTTTTAGCAGAAAAATGCAGACGAAGCCTGTGCAGCTTTAGAAGTTAATGAAAGAAATCAAGTGCCTCATGATGTAATACAAATCCAAACTTCTTGTTACATGCTGTGTGCTACTCTCTACTTATTCTACGCAGTAAATTAACTAAAATTGAACCTGATACTGACGTTTGCCCTCATTCTTTAAAGCATCTCTCAATTCTACCTTTTGATAATTGCAATCACTATTTCACAGAAACTATTGAACTAGTTTTGATATATGGTCACAAGCTGCTTATAACTGAACTTACACTAGAGAACATGAAGAAATATTTCCTTTAGTGCTTACTCTAAGATGGTCTGCAAATTTGAGGCACCAAAAAAGTGAAAAAAATAATAAAAATTAATCACCCAATATTTACGCAGAGATTAATCCATATCAGTAGTTTTTCCCTCTAAGTAATTTCATTCAACTTGCAAGCAGAAAAAACCAACACCTCCAACCTCAGGATTGCTCTATGCAAACTAACTTCATGTATTTTATTTATTTAAGGGGCTAATTAATAATGATAAATAGTTCTTGCTATTGAGATTTCTAAAAAGGAGTTTATGACAAGTAAAGTTTGCTACAGGTCAGCTGGACTGTATTTAGAACTATTGTGTATGTTCACTGATTTCCATCATACATTTATAAAAATAAATGACACATTTATTAAGCTAAACTGTTTATAAAGGCATGATGCCTGCAGTTCTTTGCTCCAGTGGATCTTCACGTTTATCCCAAAAAGTTGCTTTACATTACTTTATTCAGAGATACCTTTATAACAGCAGTCAAATTTTCATCCGTTTTGAAAAAGCACATTTTTAATCTTTATCGTAACACTTGTAACTACTGTTCCTTAATTCAAGTTGGCCTAGGACATCTTACTAAATTACTTCTAAACCAAAGCTTTAAAAATTAAATTAGTAACTATTTTAAATTACTAAACCCAGAAGGGAATAAGGACACAGGCACAAAGTTACAACTTATCTCACAGAATTTTGTGATAAAGAGTCTTATTTATTTCTGGTTTGTGTTAAAGAAATATAGTAAAACATGCAGCCTGGCCAAATATATCCCACGCTAAAAGCTTTCCATTTTGGACCTCTTTGGCTTATGCCCAAACATTCAATCTTAGCACTGCAGTAACTGTATATTTGTGTGTTCTTCCACACAAAAACCATTGGTACCCTACCTAAAAGTCTATGCAAAAATCTGTCACAGTCTGTACTAATGTGTTTCTCTGAGGTTTTTTAAAGTAAAAAGCATGCATGAACATCAAAGCACACACTGCAAATGATCGTTTCTAATCTTAGACATGTATCAATTATTCACTAGCTTGTTCTTGTGCTTTATCATATAGACTTCACCATGGCAACACTATTCTTCACTTCCTAGATTTAATCAGTGAATCTGTAAACTAATATTAGATCTAACTGTTGGATTACTTAATATTCTACTTATTACACCATTACTACATAGACATGTCTCTTATTACACCATGAACCATACACAGCTTTCAAAATATCAATAAATTTTCATTTGCTTAGCAATATTGAGATGGTACCTTTGTAAGAACTAGCTAGTTCCTCTCTTACTGCTAAATATGTAGCTTTGAATTACCACTAGCAAAATTCAGACTGGAATTGAATGTCTGGATGCAATACCTGTCCTATGGTCCTTGTAGAAACTGGGAAGTGGTTGACCTTCCAAAACCCATATATTTTAACATCACTCTCAAGTTTTAGAACTATTTCACTTGTTTTCAGCAAGTATATTAATTTTAAAATGCTGTTATATCTGACAGTCTCCTTGGTATAATTTCAATGCTCTTTCCCCTTCCTCATCTTTTCCAGCATTATTAAATATGTACACATATAAATGGATATTTTTCTAGCTCATTTTGGCCCAGCTACTTTGTCCCTTTCAGTGATTGTTTTCTTCCTAATTTCTGTCCTCTGTCTCATCAGCTTTTCCTTCACCTCTTTTGCCTATGTTTCTCCAGTACTCTTGATCCTGTTAATTCTTGCTTTGTTTTAGCTGTTCCATCACACAATCATACTTCCGTTCCTCTCGACTGTTTATGTAGCTCATTAATACAGAAAAGACATCTTTAATGCCTTAATGCTGCACAGTTTCTTCCCTCACCTTGTAAAGCAGAACAGCCAACATTTCATGTTTCCACCACTTGCTTTTTCACAAAGGTGAACCTCTTGAGATACCTCTGCTGGGGTCTCTAGGGAGCACTGATTCAAGTTGTGCTTTTGAGCATCTCATTATCATCCTGGCAGCAATTTCTAAGGTTTTTATAATATATAAAAATCTTTTGTTATCTTTAATATGTAAAAATCTAACTGTAGTATTACCAGCACAGAAACTGTGACATACACAGAGAGCTCATGTCCCTTTCTAGTAACTCCTTAATGTTGTTCCCATATTGTTCTTGGATAAAATGATGAACTGTGTGGTATTTCTCTTTAACATTAATTATCTTCACCACAGTTAAAAGGAAGCTGCTTCATGACTACAGACCTGTCTGGCAAAGAGGGCTGTTTGTCAGCTGTCAATGGATACTCTCAAGACTGCTCCATTCTTCTTGTTGGGGAAGTGTGGGACTACAATCTTTGTGTCACCTTTAACTGTTGGCAGCCTCCCTTTGGTTTCAGCTGAGATAGAGTTAATTATCTTCTTAGTAGCTGCTACAGTGCTGCGTTTTGGATTCAGTGTGAGAATAATGTTGATAGCAACAACCAAAACATCACTGTGATAAGTAGTTAGTTTTTTTAAAATACTTTTTCCTATCCATCAGTGACAAGGTCACCACAGCTCCATATTTTGAGTCAGTCCCAGTGATGCACATATTCAAAATACAGTTAACCAACATGCTCCACATGTGGGTATAAACCAATACACTGCACATCCTTCAGAGAGCAGGAACTGCTTCACCAGCAAGAGGGCCCTAGGATTACACTTACAGTGCAGCTCAGTTTATACACACTGCAAACTCTCCTGCTTCAGCTGCTTTGCTCCTGCTCACTGGCTAAGTCACTAATTTTCAGCGATATCCTCAGAGCTTGCCGAGGAACTGCAGGATCCTGACCACACACAAGGCAAAACTTATGCTCTTGACTCAATTTCCTCATTAATACACTAGACAGCATGTGCACCAAATGACATTAAGAGCCACTTCTTACCATGCAGTTAGCTCTATGCAGAAATCTAGATTACAACCCCAGCAATGAGGCACAGTACTCTCAGACCACCATTTCTATGAGAACAAGACTCTGAAGAGATGGCATCACAGACAGCCAAGCTCACTTGGCAAACAGGTCGCACAAACCTAAGACAATAAGCTTTCAGAAGTCAAACTTGCAATTGTTTTGACTCCTGTTCTAAATTCGATCCAAAAGGAAAAAAGTACAAGCCTACTTACACAAATTAAACTTCCTAATTAAATTATAATGGTAAAGTAACTATTCATGCAAATAAGCAGGATTTTTTAATAAAAGCCTAAACACAGGAACTGGTAATACTAATGAATTTCTACTAGAAGTACCGAAAACTATGAGCATCCTGAAATGAGGCCTTATTGTTAAGCCCAGCATAAAACTTAAGAGTTAATTAAAAAATATGGAAAATATTCTTTAGAGAAGAAAATATTTATTGCAAGTAACAGCAAATAAAATAAACTGCGACTTGAACATTTTTCCTTGAACAAACTTGATTATTTTGACGTTGTTATGTAAAAAATGCTATGTTTGTTATCTTTCACTTTGACCACCAGCTATGTCTCAATAATCTCTTTGTTTAAGTAGTAAAACTTCTATGATGAATATTAAACAAGACTATGCTGGAAAGAATTATTTTCCTACTTAATGTAGTTTTCCATGTAAACAGCAATAAAATCCACAGGGTTTTCTGAATCATCTGTAGCACAATGAAGACTTACTATCAGCATTTTTTGTTCAAAATGTAGAGACATATTTCACAGCTGATATTCAGAAGTGTGAGGTCATATAAGGCAAGAGTGGATGTATATTTAGTGTTTATAAAAAAAATTTAGATTAACAACACACCCACCACAATCTGCACTATATACACAAATTAAAACCTAATTGAGTTTTCAGATCTTTTAGAAAATAAAAGGCCAGACAGTTACTGAATGCAGTACCTCCTGGTTCTGACTGGTAAGATTAAATGGAAGTTAAATAAAAATAAAATAGTTCCAAATTAATTAAATATAGCAACACTATCTATTCATAGATACGACTACACTCCAGATTTTAAGACGGTTTTGATCTAAAAGATTACTTGTCATGATAACTGGATCCAGCCCAAATGGCTATTAAAGCTTAATGCACTCAGTGATGCTGAGTGGGATTGCTCCTTCCAGCAGCAAAGATACAGATGAATTTAGAAGATGTACAGTATAGCAGCCTGTATCTTAAAAGTTCATTAAATGATGCTCCTTGCCTCATTAAGAGCATAAAATGCCATACAATTTCTGACCTTAGTATTTTTCCTCAAGATATTTCTGAGGAGTTATGTCAGAAATTATCAGGCTATTGTAGGTCTGGGATACTGTAACAGTCTTATGCCTTTCATATGGCATTAGGGTCTTGATTCAGTTTCACACACACAAGCATCTAGTGCTGCTTGAGCTGCTGCAGGTGTCAGCTGGGGAGGATACAGGTCTCACAAGGGTGAAATTAAGAGTTACCCCTTCATGGTCTTGCTGGGGACAAAAAAACCTAAGGGACAGACCCTTAAACCTGTTCCCCTCCCCCCAGATACTGAAGAAATTTGAATATGTTTCAGGAAACTTGAATGGTTTTAAAGCATTTAAGCTGGTAAATAAACAGGCAGAGGAAAAAAAAAAGGAACTAGAACAGATCAGTCTTAGCTCATTTAGCTATATCTTGTGTAAAAACTAAGGAGACTCTCTACAGAATTGCATTACACAATATTACACTCAAAGCTGGTCACCAGAATGACTGTGATTAGCAACTTTAGCTTCTGAGTTTAGTTAACACCCCTGCAGATAAAAGAATAAAAATAAGTATTTATACAGAGTTTTCAGGACCTTTTCAGTTATGAAATGGAGATCACAACCTATTAAGTACAGAAACTCCCCAAATCTACTTTTAACTTTCATGGATTAATGTACAGCTATGGGACATGAGGAATGACAAATGAACTGCAATGATTCCTGCCCTCTTTGAGAGTTATGTAAACTAAGGTGGTCAGTTTATTGAAAGTAGGCACACTGAAAACATGAAGTCACTCCAGTTATGCTAGGACAGAAAACACAGACTGAAATGGACTGATCTATCAGTCATGTCCACAGTGCTTCTTTTGGTTTGTGCGCTATTTACACACAACTTACTGTATTAGGAAAGTTCATTAAACACATCAAAGATAACTGATTGAATATCAGATTGGGCAGAAAATTAATCAGTTCCAATGATTGGTTGTTAATACTGTGCACATAGGCATAATGCACAGACTGTTCCAACATGGCCATAATGGTTTTTCACTTTGTGGATCTTCTTGCAGTGGCACCATTGGCAGGTTATTGTTGATTTAGCAAAAATTTTAAGCCATCAGAATTGCTGCTAGCAAAGAAGCACTTTGTGGTGTTCAGGAATACCTGGGCATGCTCACCCTTCAACCCTTTATGAAAAACAACAGTTGAACAAAAGAAAAGAATTGCATTGTTGATCTACATGCAAAATGCCAATAATGATGACCCAAGTATTTTTGTATAAAGAGAGTAAAAGTAATATGGCAAAAGATTCCAGCAAGAAGTCTTGATAAACCAACAGAGATTCAGTCCAGCTGCTTGTAACACTGGTTTAGCAGGCAAAAAGGATGTTCCTCCTGCAGCTACCATGCTGTAGGAAGAGCATCCTTTGGTTCACTGCCCCTTTGTCTAAGCTTAGAGCAGCCCACCATTGCTCAGTGACGTGCTTCTCCTTCGATCGCGAGCAGGTCTAGAGACTGGAAACCCACCACCAGCACTGACAGCTTTGATGGTAATGCCAGTCACTTCCACCTACTGTTGTTGGTACTGGATCTTTGGTGCTTATGAGCAGCTCCTACTTCAACAGTAATCATAGGAATCACTAAACAGTGACCAAACTGCTTCATAAATCTTTTTTTTAATCCTGACAAATGCAAGAATGATTGACTTACAAAGTAAAATTGGATCCCTCATAAATACATCTATGGAGCATATCTAAGAATACCTCAAAAGAGCATATGCTTGAATTAAATAAATCAATACTTTCTCTGCTAGTCTGTACAGAGCTTCAAGCACAACATCTGTGTCTGCCCTGGCAGAAAAAAAATATCTGCGTGTGCTGGGAGGAAGGGGTTAAAAAGTAGAAGACTTGTGAGGATGACTGTAAATCGATCAAATGACCTTGCAGCTGGGAATAACACTTGATAAACCTGTATGAACAGCAGGCCAGTGATTCTCTAGCATTCGACCAAAACTTAACTGTGCCTGCATCTCTGCTTGTGTGCCTGGATATCGCTGCAGGGATGCCTCAGTTAATAAGCTAATGAAAATAAATCTACTCTTTGTGTTCTAGCTGCAAGTTTTGGTTATTGCAGCTGCCTGCCAGTGTCAGCTCACACAGTGTGGTATCGTGTCCAGAGCTGCAGCAGGAAGATGCTCTAAGAGGTGATAGTGGTGACTCCTCAGTGACAGAGGTCTGAAACGAAGCTGGTATTTGTTCCAGCTGTAGCTCCAGCAGTGGTATCTGCTCTGTACTATGGAGAGGTGTATGGTGCTTGAGATTCTGAAGATCCTCCCAGCCCAAAGCGGGCACAACTCTGCACTCCTTTCAATTCAGTCATTACTTCCCATGGGTGTGTGACAGCGGTTACTGAGGTATTCTTTTCCTAAATGAAGGCTTATAAGAAAACACTGAAACATGCTGCAAAAGCAGCGATGCGGGTTCATCACTCCTGTCAACAGCATCCTGCACTGTGGAAGTTCATAGAAAGAACGCTTTGCCCACCCCTGCCCTCAAAAATTTAACTCTAAGCTTCATTAATCACAGAGTTCCCTTGGAAAGGAACACAGGAGCTATCAAAATAGCTCATACAAGTGCTACATCTAATCCAGCATGCTGTCTGTTCATTAGCCTGCAGCAGATGGTTTGACAGAAGGTGCAAGAAATTCGTCAGCGGACAATTCTGGATTGGGAAAGTGTCTTCTAGTTGTTCTAACTAGTTTGCTTATATTTTGAAGCACAAGGATTCATAGCAAAAAGACTTCAAAACACCAAAGTAATTTATGTATTGTATGCATATATTGCATTTAAGCATCTAATCTTTTGATGTAGGAATAACAGCACTTTCTCACTGCTCAGATAATTTTGTCAGTTAATTACATAGAGTAATGACACACCATCTAGAAGGAATTTCTTGCATACTGGAATTTTTTTTTACTTTATTACACAGCCCTTAGTGTTTGATCAAAAAAGACAGGCAGAACACACAATTCCCTCTCCTCATAAAGGCTAGTATTCCACATATAGTTCTAAGTGGAAAAAGTTGAAAAGTGCCAATGTTCTTAATCTTGCTTAATATGGAAGGTTTTCCAAAAGCCTATTTATCATTGCTGCCTATCACCAACCTCAATTTCTACTCTTTCTTGACTGCAAATGGCTGCACATAAACAAAGATCTTCATGTCTTTGCTCACAACTGGTTGGATCAGGAAAAAAATAATTGCAGGGCCTAGCTTATCTATCAAGCCATCAACACAGAGGAATATTTATTCTGATGTCCCAGCGATGTGTATGTATTTTATGTTGGTGAAGTAGATCCTAATATACATCAACACTGAATTTCACACAACACAAACTTATTCATAATCTGCAATTTCCACCAAGCAAAATAGCCTGCCATCCTCAAGCATGTCGATATTAACTTTGCACCCAGCACAGTATCACAGTACTCTATCAATAGGTAGCAGTTTAACTATTGCCTTTTGCACTCTTTTTCAAACACAGTTTTTATGATGATAATAAAATGCCAATCTATAGTTTTAAGCTACTCTAACTACTACTGTAACAATAACAGCCCCACAAACTGTATACAAAGAACCACCTGCCACAGCAACACTTGAATATGGCTTACATGGCACATTAAGGATGTATCTATTTTTCCCCATCTCCCAGGGGGAGAAAACAAACCACCTATGTGATTTATGCAAATCTTTGAAAACAACAGACAATCAGCTCAGCCATCTCCTCTTTTCCCTCACCTTTTAATAGCAGCAGAAATGAGCAGGAGAGTAATAATATTACAGATTAGTTCAGACATCATTTGAATACTGCTCCTTCTCAGGTGGATTCACTAGCCTAAGGACCATCAGATTTTCATCAGTCACAAATTGTTCTAGAGTCCTGGAGATAGCACTGTGGATCCTCCCAAGGGATGGGGAACGTAATCAGATTGTTCAAAGACAATTTGTGAATAGAGGGACTGTAGATCCTGTTACTATATA
Organism: Atrichornis clamosus; assembly: GCA_013400975.1. Taxonomy (NCBI): domain Eukaryota; kingdom Metazoa; phylum Chordata; class Aves; order Passeriformes; family Menuridae; genus Atrichornis; species Atrichornis clamosus. Next base: position 274,662 of record WBMZ01002264.1, read on the forward strand.
CCTCAAAGCTAGGTATTAGCATGTGAATTACTAGACCAGAATTATTAAGGGAAGAAAGACTCCACAGCAATACTTACAGGGCAGAAGAAAGAAAGTACTGATAGGAAAAGGATAGCATAGAAATCACTCTAAAGACAATGAAAAATAGCCAGCTACAGCAACCTTCACTTTCCACAGTGTTTCTCTCCCCTGATAACTTTGACTCTATGAACTAAGAAAATATTAGTCTTTTCCATTTTTTATAATAAAAAAAATGCATTAAACTCCCCACCCCATACTCTTTAAAAATGCTTATAAATTTAAATTGTAAATTCACTCAAAACATTCAGTGGAAAGCTGGCAAAAGTCAGTCATGTCATCATATTAAATACCTGTATTTACAAAGAACTCTGTGCACTGTGCAATCTGTCAGAGATAAGAATATGTTCTTGACTGTTCCTTTTGGCCTCCTATTTGGGTAAATTGCATTAGCATTTGCAGCCGAAACCCAATGCAGAATTCAGATGAGAACAGTCTTGCTTCCCCACTCCTCCTAAAACAGAGAGAAAGTAAGAAGAAAACCCCCCAAACCATAGCTTTTGGTCTCTGAAGTTGTATTTTATTAAAATACAAAAATAGGAACCTTAAGCAATGTAACTGTGCACAACAAGAATTCAAGCTGGTTTGTTGCCAGTTAACAGTATTAAAAAAAGCACAGAACCAAATTGAACCCATAACTATGTCCCTGCGGGAAATATTCCTTCCTCTGGACCTTATTTCCAACCCAGCAACATTTGGCTGTTTCCTCAGGAGAAAAATACCCAGTCTCCTCCAAGGACTAAGAAATCATTTTGAACAACTTGTTCTAAATAACATCACTAACAATTGTATCTGCATAAGCCTATACAGCTTTAGCTCCCTGAAAATCTCTTACCAGAGAACAAAAGGCAGGACAAGAAGCCATCCTGAGCACCAAACCCCAACTCTCTCTACTGCTCACTGCTCAGCTTGTCCTTGGATCTGAATGCATTCTCTGTACAACAGAGCTGCTCCAGGCTAAGCTGAGCTTAGCAACATGTCCAGGTCCAGACCTGGGGATGTAGTGGTACAGATGTAGCTGCTGAGAACTGACTTCTGCTGGAGGCAGACCCATTCTTCTCCATCTCCCAACCTTTGCCAGCACCGCACCTTCTGACTTGCTCCCTCCTTCCTCCTCTTTGTTACATCTCAGAAGCTGCTCCAGATGGATCATAGCTTCCTTGAGGGTAACTGACCTTCTCTCCCCCTTTCAGAAATATTCCGTCTGACTCAAGACGACAGTCAGGGCCAAATATACAGGCAGCTGTTCTCCCATCCTTTTATGACAGCAGCATTTTCCAACAAGATACAGCATGTATACAAAGAACGAAAACAAATTATGTACTTTTACCTTCTGAGATGACATGAGTAAGCATTTTATGAATTGCAAGAGCAACATAAAATAATCATTTTTGTTCTGAAGGGCACCTGCCTGAGTTCTAATGAGACTACTGTAAATGGCCACAGTCCTTTTTCTGGCCATGCTCAGACTGTGGAAGAAATACCACTGCGGCATTATTAAGCCTACATGGTGACAGCAAGTCCTCATTGTGTAAGCCTTCCAGTATGATTCTAAACAGGGAAAATCAGCCATATAAAATTCTCACGTGGTTCTGACACTGTCTGCCCAGACTTACAAAGTTTTTTACTTTTTCTTCTTATGAGACAAACTTTGAGAAGTGAAGATTCAGGCCTAGGTGATTTACAACTAGTTACAGTTAACAAATCATGCAGTGAAATCTAAGAAGCTATTCAAAAAGTCAGCTTGACACAGGAATCATGCAGACCCTTCCGAATAACGTATTCAAATGAGTATATTCAGAGGTATATGCTGTACTTCTACTGGGACACTCATGATTTTCAAAAGGCTTTACCTGCCCTCATTTCTCTTTTCCCATAAATGGTAATTTCTTCCCCTTCATCCTTTATTATGCTCTTTATCTCATCTCTATCCAAATCTTACCCCTCCAATGCCTTCCTATCAATCTATCAAGTTTCCTTAAATTAGAAACAACATTTATTTTTGCAATATTTGCTTTTCCTTTTATCTCTCTGTTCAGCATTTCACTTCCCATCTCCTGTTTTTACAATAAGAGAGGTCCTGAGAATATACAGCATGTCAATACCAAGAGCACACTTCAGAATCCTGCTAGGTTTAAATGATCAGAAAACAGTTTTCCATTCTTCTTTCTGCAATTAAAGAAGCAGGAAATTGATTTTAATTTGTTATGGGACAATTTCCTATCTGCTTGGTATGGATTAATTCCAAGATGATTTCTGTAATGTGACTTCCAGACAAGATTGCTAAATGACACTGCAACAAGCCAGAGCTGAAATAACAAATCATAAAAACCACCCCTACTTAAACTGAGTCAAACATTGTGTTGGAGCATGTGACTCCACAAGTATTTCTAGTAGGGGAAGTAGGAGCTTTATATTTATAGTATATCTTAAAGCAATTCTTCTTTACAGGTGACCCAATACTACATGTGACTCTGCACTCCTTCTACAAACTCCTACAAACATTCAGGATGTTAAGCTGTAAAATAAACACTCATCAAAACGTCTTGCCTGAATAAATTGTAGCTATTACTACTTACAAAATATCCATGAAACCTTAGAATTTACAGGGGGAAAAATGTAGGTCTGATATTTACTAAAAACAAGTCAGTATGTTTACAGGTGTCCTATTGACACTTACATTACAATAAATATTATCTGTTTTCAGCACATTTTAAAGTTTTCATACAAAAATAGTTTTCTTTTTGGGGATATATCTCTTTAAGGAGAGCATCAGAATCCCAAGTGCTGCAGAATAATTAAAATACAGATTTCAGGTCTGCTCTGCTAAAGCTAAGAAGCTTATGTGATCACAAGGTCTGCGAACATCTCTCTCTTCCCCTCCCAATAGTTTTCAACCTCTTGGCAGATATTACTGATTTTTGACAGGATAGCAACCTCAAAGGTAGTTAAATTGCTACATGCTTTACAGAAACAGATGGCCAAGTGAAGAACAAGCTTCTGACAAGCAGCTCCAATAAACACCCTGAACAAGAATAAGGCTGGAGTATGGATTCACATCATATTACACATTAGCAGAGTCCACATGGAGGAAAACCTTGACATGCCTTCAACGTAAAAAAAACATTGATCATAACCATCAGATGAACAATAAGATAAAAATTCATAACAAAATGAGCTTTACTAAATCCACACTTCACAGGACACGCTTGCTGATGGTGATCACAGTTAATCAGAAAACAGTAGAAACAGGCAAATATAATATGAAATATGTCAATCGTGTTATTTTCTTTTTAATTTTAAATCTTCCGATAAAGATTGTCTAATGAAACTATTAACAGCCAACACAACCTCTCTCTCAGAACACATATTTTTACAAATATCCCAAATGAGCAATGCATACAACTTCTTATGTATATAAAATGTAGAATTTTAAGATACTGAAAAAGTTCATTTAATAATAACCAAGTTGGAAGTGCATTTATAGACTAACCAGATCCATTAAATAATTTCTGAACAAATTCTGAGCATAAAGCCCTCCTTGTAACTCATTTCAAAGCTCATCATGCTGTGGGGAAAAACAAAAAAATAAAAAGTGAGACTGATGAATTCTGTGAAATATGTTATAACTACTTATTAAACAGCAATGTATGGAATTACCCACTTAGGAACAGTCTACGCAGCTACAGTACAATTGGAAACAACTATGTTACTTGTCTGTCATTCCACCCTCCGTGCCAACACTAACTGCAGCAGCATTTGTGGTATTTCATCACATGCACAGAGGTTAAAGTCATGGTCTTGTCCAGCAACACTGAGGTTTTCGGTCTCAACAAGTAAACCTGTTTCTGCTACAGGAGAAACTCAGCTTGCTTTCTGAAAGTGTAAGTTTGTATTTTCTTTATCCTAAGTACAAAAGTATGCAGCACTTTTTCCAGAGAACAATAGCATCTATTCAAAATATTTTTGCTTTTGCATGGAATTAGATTAATAGTAAAGACATCTGAAAGAAAATGTTAAGGATGTAGTAGCCAATTTCATTAAAAAACCCCTCCAGAAACCAAAACAAACTTCACTGAATTGTTTTTATGCAGCTTGTCAGGTACACATACAATGATCACAGTGAAAGTCCTGCAGTGAATGAATATAGGTATTCTGTTTTCAAATAAAGCCTTCCACAAGTTGAGATAAAGATTATTTTTAAGGGATCTATTGTGCAAAGACCGTATCTTTGAAAATCAATTTCTATCTAAATAAGAATGCACCTATTATTTAACTTAGAAGACATAAATATTCTTTAGCACTGTCGAATGTCCTCTACCGCCTTACATATGCATCCTGAGAAGTTTGAATCCTTCTCCAGAGAGGTGCTCCAATTTGGAATCTCATGCCAAATTTGTATGCTCTGTCATGGCCCCGTATGAAGGTCTTGCAACTGCTGCTCCAAGACAAACTATGTATTATGATGCAAAGAATAAAATAAATCCATATCCTAACAATCACTCATTTGCAGTGGTGACTGACACTTGTATTTAAACTCCTTTCAAAGCACTCTAATTACCTGTGCTCTTACATAACTGAAAGAAAACGAAAAGCTCTACCATGAAGCGTGGGCTGATGTTTTATAGACATTAGTAATACTATTTGTAATATCACGTTTTCTTCCAGCTCATATAAAAATATGGTAAAAGATTTATGAGAATCTTTTTTTCTAAAGTACAAATTTTCAAGAATTGAGTCTTAAGTATGAGAGTAAATACCCACTACATTTTAACCCTGCTTTTAGACATTTGCCTAAAGCATTCCAGGAGATTTCTTGGTTCAGGTGGATAATACAACAAAAAGTCAACAAAAGCTATGCTTTTCACCAATGCTATTTTGGGAAAGAAACTCCAATTACTAGGGACAGAAATCCAGGCTTTAAATTTAGTTCTCACCTCCTGTGACTGTAGTCACCAGAAATTCTCCCATCGTTTCTCCAGCCTGACACTGCCATCTATAGCAGTGCTGTGCTTGCAGCAGTGATGCAAGCACTGATGAGAACAGAACGTGTGGTTGTGTTGCAAACACAAAGCATTCTGTGAAAAACGGGTTTGGATCATACAGTAGTACAAATATTAGTGACCAATCACTTCAACTGGTGGAGTCATCTTGGGGTTCACACAGCCATTTCTAATGATTTCTAGTCTAGCAAATGTAACCCTCAAGAAGGAGCAACAAGACTCCTTTCAGGGCCAGTTTGGTGTATATATGTAAATCATGGATTTCTTTATGGAGAAAAGAAACGTAAAGCCATCCACGACACACAGAAGCTGATGAAACACTGATTTGGAACAGCACTGTCTGCAATTTCAATCATATAAGTCCTCAAACGTAGTATGGAGCTTGTCAGGAGCTCATGGTAGGAACTGCAGAATTTTACCATTTCAAAACCCTCTATAGGGCTGCATGCAAAATCTATGAAGTTCAGAAAAGTCAGAAAAAATTCCTAATCAGAAATAGAATGAGATTTATATTACACTCACAGGTATTCACTGAATAATGCTGACTGGTGCCGTTCCACCACACAATGGTAAGTTTATAAATACACACCCATACAGCACATAACTTATTCTTACCAGAAGCCATCAACATCAAGAATCTAACAATATGCAGAAGCAGTCACTTAGAATAAATGAGAGATGATAAGCATCCCACATTCAAGATGATATGATACTGGAATTTAGCAATATTCAGAAACAGACTGTACTCTAACAATGCCTTTTTTACCCCCACTTTTAAGTCAAGCTCATAGCTCAGGACACTCAAGTAAGTAAGTATGTATCAGGGTCATTTCAGGCTTTTTTGTTGTTTGTTGATGCTGTTTATACATAAAACACCTGAACACTCACTAGAACAGCTGTTGGAACACAAACTTCACAAAGCTTTCCAAGTCCAAAATAAAAGACCTAACTGGCAAGTACAGACAACGGTCTCTATGTCAATTCCACAGGAGAAGCTGAGAGATACACACCCTAGACCTTCCTACAAACTGGTGATAGTGGGATCCTCTGAGAACAGTTGCTGTTCCAGACCTTGCTCCAATACAAATAGAAAGGCAATCTGCAGCTGGGCAGGTTTCACATCCAGATGAGTGTTGTCACCACTGTGGTTCAAACTATAAACTGTGTGAGCAGAAGAACCTCTTTTTCACAAATGTCACATTAGCCCTAATCATTGAACCTGGTGAAAAATATTAAGTGAATTTGGCCTGAGTCTATAAACAGTCTGGCAACAAGCAAGCAAATAAAATGCCAGCATAAACTATCTGCCGCACAAATTAGCCAGATCTAGACTGGTTACTTTTATCACCAACAAGTATGTCCAAAATTATCATAATTATGCATAATAACATCTGAAGAGGCTATTAAACATTATTCAGATTTTAAGCCAATTCCAAACTACAAAGCACCAGAATCACCTTGAACATGGGATGCAAATTATCTCACATTTGTTCTTACAATTCCCTCTGAAGCATGTTTTATTAGTCATCGTCACAGACCCCAGGTTTAATTTAGCACAGCCCTTCCAACATTCAGTCCTCTGGGCCAGAAAACCGAAAGCGTATGAGCTGCATTATGAAATTCTGTCCTGTAACAATAAAGTTAAAGCCAGTGACAGCCTTTCTGTACACACTACTATAAGCAAACCATTTGTGAGTCTAACAAGTGCATTCCCAGCTTTATGTTTTTGTCCGAAATCATACTGAAATTTATTATATGAATCACTGCTACCCTGATGATCACCTCTTCCAAGATTTTGATCTTAACAGTCTAAGACAAACTGTTTTTCCAACTATGCAAATCACTCTCAAATACTGTCAAATCAAATAAAACCTTTATACCCCCCCCACGTTTTATTTTATGAAAGTATAGTATGTCATTAATTTATTTATTTTACCATAATTACATGCTAGCAGGAGATTAATACAGACTGGGGAAAACATAAAGAGACTAAGCAGTTCACTTTAGAAATAGAAAATACCATTTTAAAAGGCCTAAAATATTAACAGTGGTAAAATTTAAAATCTCGAATACATAATCTAGAGTTCAGTGAGCCTGCAGAAGAGATTCATAAATGCCAAGAATATCTGAGACTTACATGGGCATTACAGGACTAAATAAAATAATATAAAACAACATCACAAAAACCCCAACCCATACATTTGATTTCTTTCTGAGTGGAAGTTCACTGCAATTAATAAAAGCCAATGAATGCACCCATCAGGTGTTCCCATCATTATAAAATGGCAGCTGCTATCTGGAAAAGTTAAATTATTTATCAAATTATTCTAAATATCATCAAATTCAGTGCAGCCAATCATTCAAAAAGCTTCTAATAAATTATTTGATATGGCTTTAATGGAAAGCATGAGTTACTCAGAAGCATTTGCTATTAAGCAGTGTCATATTAATGTTTTGAAATTCTATCCAGACACATCCAGAAGTGACATGCTGTGAATCACATTACAAATATATTCCCCTGCTTTTGAGATATTATCCTCAACATCCAAGAATTTACACAAATGAAGAAACAAGTAATTTTGGCAGTCTTATGTCATGGTGGAGAACATGCAGATTTTTATTCTGCACAAGCCAAAAGATTTTTTTATTTTCCTGCTGGAGAAAAAAAAAGGTGCCCACATCATTTACCACATCAAGAGCATTGTAAATATCAACCAACTCCAGAGCATTAAACAACACCTCTACAGTACAAAGACAACTTCTCAGTAATAACAGGTTGTACTGTATTGTTTAAGGCATGTCCCTTCCCCAGGAACGACTAAAGCCAAAAAGCTTTCCTTCTATTAAAATGAGTACACTCTCTGTCATTCCAAGACACTTTATATGACACTGTTGATGACGACAGGACTCTACCAAAAGTTGTGAGCAAACTGTCTCAAATTCAGGTTAAGGAAGGCAAGGCCAATGGACAGAGATGGGTAAATGATTTGAGACATTCATTTGATTTAAAAAAACTACCAACAAATAGTCTTCATAAGGTGCTTATGCATTTTAAGTTAATATGCTAATTTGCTATTAACTACATTCAGATAAATAGGAATTGTTCAGCAAATGTTTGGGACGAATACATTTTCAATTTATGAGAATAAAATCTAGCAATCATACTTAGAATGATGTCACCAAATGAACAGTTCTTTGGTTGAAAACACTAGTATGGTTTTTGCTAGCTTCTAGAACTACAGATGTACATGACTACGATCACCCACAGATGGATGTGAGGCGCACCATGGCAGGATAAGAGGAAAAACAAACCGTAACACAGGAAACTGCCAATAGATTAAGAAAAAAAAATTCACCACAAAGGTGGCCAGACACTGGCACCACCATAATCACAGAGACTCGTAATCTCCATTCCTGGAGATACTCAAAACTCACCTGGATAAAGTCTGAGCAACAATACCTAACTGGACTCACTTTGTGTGTGGAGGAAGGACTAGATGACATCCAGAGGTCCTTTCCAACTTAAAGTACTCTACGATTCAGTGTTTTTTTTCCCTAAAGTTCCTTTCCCTACTGGAGGTGTACTTTTCCATTTTCATTTACACTTCATTTTACACAAGTCTCCCATTTATTTGTAGTGGCTTTAAAATAAAAATCAGACTTCTGCTTTGTAAGCAATCATGACGAGATCATTGATGTAAATGATGCAATATTACAAATTTGGTGCAATAAGACCCATTTATTTTACGATAGTTCCGTCATCACAGTCTGCTGAGATACAGTAGCTAAAATAAAAGCAAAAGATTCATTTACAAAGTAATAAAAAGCTCTGATCCTTGCAGGCTGTTATCACTCCCCCCGCCTGCATCACCCACATGTTGCAGGCATTTGGAGAGGAGTGACAGGACAGAAAACGAAGAAAACGATAGATCAAAAATAGCTCGAGTGACCCTATCGCAAGTATTGCGTGAATCAGGTGTGCACGTACATCAGACCTCGCGTCTCACACTGAAGACACACTGCAGAGGACAACGCCATAAGAATCTTTGTTCACACGCATAAGGAGTGACCTTAATTAAGATGTAGTAAAAGCATCCTGTGTGCACCTGTGGATATTAAGTGGCCCGCAGTTGCCTGTACCAATGAAATATTTTTTCTCTTTAACAAAAAAATGGCTTTAAAAAAAAATAAAAATCACACGACGCCTCCAGAACCAATTTCTTTCCCACTCCTTAAATAAGAACCGTGCTATTTTTAAGACGCATTGTGATGGGAAGCACATCTAAAAATAAGTTTGCTGGCGCTCGGCGGGCCAGTGTCGCTCCCCACGCCCGTCCGCGGCAGGGCAGCCGGCTCGGTCCCCGGTCCCTGGGGCCGCCTCGGGCGAGGAGGGGGCCGAGGCTGCAGGTGGGGACGCGGCTTTGTCTGCCATCGGGCGCTGAGCGACGGTGGCGTCAGGGCGGGCGGCCGACGGCTGGCGACCGGGCTCCGTGAAGGAGGCGGAGAAGCGCGGGCGGCAGAAGGCAAGGGGGAGCCCCCACCTCACCGGCATCCCCGAAACTTTCCTCCGGGCCGCCGCGTGCAAGAGATGCCGCCGCCACGAGCCCCGGAGCGGAGCCGGGGACCGTCCGATGTCCCCGCCTCTCTCCTCGTCCGCCGGGCGCGGCCGAGCGCCGCCTCCCCGCTCCGGCCGCCCGCCATCCGCCGGGACGCGCCGAGCTCCGCCGCCCGCTGCCCTCCCCGCGCCGCCGCCGCCCGCTCACTCACCCGCGCCCGGCGAGCGCAGCCACCGGCGCCTCCTTCCCTCGCTCCCTCCCTCCTGTCAAGCTGAGCCCGGCCTCCCTCCGCCCGACCTCCCTCCGCTCGGCCCCTCCTTCGCCACCGGGAGCCGCCGCCACCGGGCGGGCCCTCCCCCAGCGGAGCCGGGCACCGCCCCGCTCTCACCTGGCTCCTGCCGCCACCGCCGCCGCGGGGGGAGCGGGGGAAGATGAGGACAGCGGAGGCGGCTCCGGGCAGTCCCAGCCAGCGGCGAGATCGCGTCGCCCCGCCCGGAGCGCCCCGGGCTCCTCCCCGCCGGGACGCCCCGAGAGGCGAGGGGGGCGGTGGGCCGGGCTGTGCCGTGCCGGGCACGGGGCGGGCACGGCGGGCGCTGCCGCCTTCTGCCTCTCGGGGAGACACGGAGCGACCTGGGTGTCGCGGCAGGAAAGCGAGGCAGCTTTCCCGGGAGAGCCGGCCGGGATCACGCCGCTCTCTGGGGAGGAGGCGGCAGGAGTCCGGCGGTGGGGTTGTGGAGCCCGGCTGGCAGCGCCGGGAGCGGCTGCAGGCCGGGCGTGTTCCCTCTGTGTCACACGATCCCAGCGCCGCTCTTCGCAGCAAGTGCCACGGGTCGGATAACCCCGCTCGTGAGGAGGGATGCTCGGTGTGCGAAATAGAAAAGAGGGTGTAAAATGGGGGATTTTCAGGGAAACGGCGGCCGGTAGTACCTGACAGCAAGGAGGTCTTAAACTGAAGTCCTGGTTGGAGTTCGGGTCTAAAATGAGGTGGAAAGGATTGAGTGAAATCCCGAAAAAATGAGAAGCTGCAGTGCGTGCTCTGGACCGTGATCGGGAGGAACGAGGTTGAGAGGCTGCTGAGAGGCATCCCGGGGGGAACGGCCTTCCATTAGCTCCTCACCGAGGGGCTTGAGAAGGATGGGGGTTTAGGTCTGCGGTGTCAGGTAACTTAGAAGGTGACAGTATGTGTGAAATGAGTCAACCAGGAAAGACTTAAACCCGTCTATGTTGCTTTAGATCATTGTAATAATACTGAGGAAGAGTGGTAGGAGTACAGACAGATATGAGATGGTTGTTCTTATAAGGGTGAGTGTGTTTGCTTGGGAAATAAAAAGTTTGTCAGCTGGAAATACTAAGATATATACCAACTTTTAATCAGCTTTAGGCAAATAGGCTTGTAAAAGCAGATTGGTGTCTTTTTCCTACAAGTAACACTCTATTCCTTAAGTGGCATAGCTGATGAGGCCTGGTTGCCGAGGGGGGGATGTTCATTCTCCATTTTTGTTTCCACTGAATCCTCTCTATCTCTCCCTCCTGCCAAAGTCACCTGTAGTTTTTCCCTCTCTATGCTGGGCTGACATCCACTTGCAGAGCCGCTAGTCAAGAGATGTGTCATTACTCTTTCCAAATTAATAAGAGGCTCAAGTAAAACTGTGAAATTAGTGATCACATTACTGAGGAGACTAATTGGGTTGTGTCTTCTACTCTGAATTTGTATGAAATGTCAAAAAATATAGTGTCTTTGAGATTTGTATCCCAGTTCTCCACTTGACTTGTCAAATTGGCAAAGGCTTCAAAATCTGTGAGGGGCATGCGCTGACAGACAAAAGGACAGAAAACCAAAATAGTCTGATAAGCCCCACATCACTTAGGGTTGATTCCAAACTAAAACTGGACCATATATGACTCAAGTTAATTTGTCGCCTATTATAAAGCATACGTTTTATTTACAGTTTTTATTTACGGTTTTTATTACTGTTAGACACCTCTGTGGGAACTAAATTATTGTGAATCTCAGTAATTATGAATGGTAATTTTTTATCCAACAGGGATGTATCTAACAGGCTGGTGCAAAATTAGGTATTGTCTCTATATCATCCATACACCATCTGTGCTGTGCATTCCTGCCAGGCAGCACAGAGCCATTAGGGTAGAGTGGGGTGATAGACCTTCAGCTGCCTTTTAGTGCCCTCAGCATGCTGCGGTGCAAGCTCTTAAATGTTTTGGGTCGATGTCAGAGCGCTCAGAGTGAGGGGGTAACAGACAGTGTTTTCTACCCCATCAGCTACTTCACTGCTTCAGCCTTCCCTAAAATCTCATCTTTGATGTTCTGTAGGAAAACTGCATGATGAATAGTTACACCTGAGAACCTGCATTCCCCTTGCTGTGGATTCATATTTTCCATTCCCTTTCCCTGATTAACCAACTTTATGGTTTTTCTCATTTCATCTCTCTACCCTGCACATGACGTCACTTGTTTGTCTTGGTCTGGAGGCATCTCATTTACCCAGACCCGTATCTTGGGGATTATTTTATAAGAAAAATCAAAACCTTAAATTTAGATTTTTTAGCTTTATAACAATTCACTTGAAAACGAAGAGCATTCTGAGAAGATACAGGAAAAACACTGTCATTACCTTGAGCACCTAGAATGTCTTTGCAAGCTGTGCCATCTTCCAAGACTAAGCTCTTGGAAGGCATCTTGGAATTTTGTAGGAGTGTGACATTGCATGAGAACCCCAATTAAATGTCTACACACAACTTTCAAAAGCCACCGGGAACCAAGAATTTAAAGGTTATACAGTAACCTAATTTAAAGGTTACACAATATTCGTCTCCTAGAGGGCAATAAATTAAATCTTAGCTGATTCCCTAGAGTACAGTAACCAATGCAGCTGAGCCACAACCAGACTGATGGTGATTATGCATGCTGGCACAAAATTTCAACCATTCAAGGGAAAAAAAGGAACAGAGTGAAAACTGTGATTTAGAAAGGATTGGGTGAGCCCCTTTGTCTTCGGAGCAGCTAGATTTTGTAATTACATTTAATTAGAATGTCTCTTAAAGCCACAGGTTAGACAAAATCTGGTTTTGTAATGTTTGTAGAAAACAGATTTGAGAAGCAGTGACTTCCTGTAGAAGGCAATTCTACCCCATCTGTCCTTTTGGGTGTAGAAGGAAAGGATTATGGCAACATAATGCTTTATTTATCTTTGAAATACTTGACTTTATTAAAAAGTGAAACCCATGATGTCCTATGGCCCTGTGTCCCATATTTGACCAATACTAGAAGTAGACAAAAATAGGGAATAGACAGTCAGGTTGTGATGTGTTTGACAGTGACTGGAAAGGGCCAGCATTAATTTTGTGTCACTCGAGTGCGCCCCACCCCCATTGGGTTGCTCAATGTGGGACCAGGACCAAAGGGTATGAAGTGGAAAATCGAAGGACATTGTGAAGGAGAAAAGCTGATGTGGGAGAAATACTGAACTGGAATCTGTGCAAGAAAGGTCACTGCATGGAAGAGGAAGGAAACGGTGTATATCTGAACTCTTCTGGCCTTATTTTATATTATTTACCTAATAACAGTGGCAGCTTTTCATAATAGTAAATAATGATACTTAAGTCCCTTGCAAGTAAATTAGAATGCCTGTGTTCCTACAAGGATGCTGAAGGCTGAATTTCCAGCCTGAAATGATTACTCACAAGGTGTGCATGCTTGCTGGCTGCAGGGCAGAGGCTTGGGCTGTCATTTAATGAACTGGCCCACACACTTGTGAAGATCACGTGACTTGTGTGGAAGCTCTCTAAAGCTCAGTATATTTTAGAATATGAAGCTGGATTTTTTAACATTTGACCTCTGCATCATTTGACTTTAAAGATGCCTATTTTGAGGACTTAACAGATATTTGGAAGCTACACATAACAGAAATTTTACAGCTCAACTTTTAATGAGAAGGAATTTTGTACACTGACAGACAGTGATATGCAAGGGCAGTTTGGATTCATTTGGTTTCTTCATCTCTCAGTTTCCAAGGAAACAAAGAAACATGCTTGAAATGTATATCTGGAAAAATCATTTGGAGTTGCAAATGATAATTTATTCATTTGATTATATTAATAACAAATAGTTTTCCTAGTTTGGGCATTTTGACACATGTGAGAGCAGAATGTTGTCACATTGTATTTTGGAAGAGAGATCAACTCTCAGAGCAGTTAAATTACTTTATTTGCCCAACTTTTCTGCTTCTTCTAATTTCTTTAGTTAATGGCCTATCAACAATGGCTAAGGGACAATGGAAGCTTTCAGAAAATTTTGAAATTAACAAATTCAAATTATTTGGTAGGATGACAGGGACAGGACATTATGCACCTTTCTGCTTGACTCTTCCTTGATTTTTTAAAGTGCACAGAGAAGAAGTACTCTTCAGCTGTTACATTACATTTACTTACGTTAGTAACAGTCAAAGGTCAGCTCTTTTTGCTCAGTTGTGACAAGTACTGTTAAATATGTGAGTTTTCAAATTCCTTTTCCTCAGGTAACAAATGCTACATTAGCAGAGATAAAAGAGGACGTTGTTAGTGCTAAGAGCTGACACTTCCTTTGTCTTCTGATATTGAGAACTATTTTAAAATCAAGTGTAAATATCTACAATTACACCATTTTGTATTAAGCAGAGCTCATCCAGTTATTTTAATTTAGATCCAAGAAAATCCTGTTTCCATTCTCTGAAGGCCAGGATCACAGAAATGCATAGAAATTACATTCTTAAATACAGTCTCAGTTGTTTCCAATGTCTGGAATGGATCTTACTTTTTTAAAGTTTGCATTTCTTAGCAGAGTCTTTAGTCCAAAAGTGCCTTATCTCAACAACGAGATTTCAGGCAGGAGTCTGGGAGCTACCAGCTTGTGAGATGTGTGAACTGACCTCTGCCAATTTCTGTTTGTTGGGCTAAGGCTGGACAGATTGAATGTGAGGTGATGGTGGAGCTACTTTGGCATCTGTCAGAAGTGAGGAGGGGAGTATGTTTGATGACTTCAAAACACCAATTGCAAAACATGGAGATTCATCCTTGGGGAATAATGGAGGAAAAGCATTTTGAAAACAGGTTTCATCTGTTCATGGAGTGAGGCACCATCTTGATGTACTCACGTTCACCGTCCTTCAGATGCCTACACACCCTTCAGATGCCTTCCTCAAACTGCTTGCTGTGCACTTTTATCTAATTATACTGTTTTTTCTGGCAAGGGAACCAAAAGAGAGAAATTGGTTGCCAAAGTCTGAATAAATAAGACTGTAATTGCTTGTCCCCTCTAAAGGACTCAGGCATTCAGTGCAGTTCTCAGTGACTGCTTGCCTTTCTCTGTCATTTTGATTGGTGTAAAGGGGATGCAAAAAGGTGATGATTTATAACACTGCACAAGTGACTTCTCTAATAGCATGACTGGATTTAGAGCAATTTTGAATAGGGTCAGAGGTAATTGGGAAATAAACCTTAATGAAGCATTTATAGTTGTTTGACAAGAACTACAATATTGGACCAAGCACTGAAATTACTTTCCCCATGTTAGAACATTTGATGAAGCATACAGAAGAAGATGTTACTTGCTAAATATGTGGTACACCAGCTTCATCTGTGTGCTGCTTCCCTGATCTGCACTGGTGAATGACATAGCTGTGCCTTGAACAAGACATATGACAATCTAACTTTAGTCTGAACGACTGGATTTGTGTGTAGCAGCATGACCAAGACAATGGCACACAAATGCAGTGTGTTTTCACTTGTTAAGATTTTGGAGACACCAGAGACCTTAATTTTAGAAGTAAGACTTTTCAGGCTCACCTAGAGGCTGTCAAAATGTGGTGATAAGCCTAGTATGTGTTAACACATGGGCTCTTTGAAACTCTAGAAACAAATCCTGTCTCTGACTGCTGCTGTCTCAAGTCAAATGTTCTTCTGTCTCAGTGTTGTGAGGGCTGGCTGGATATTACTGCATAATGAGTCAAATAGCAAATAAGAAGCCTTTCTCACATTTCACAGTATATACTGCTTGTTTTTCATAGGTGTTACATCTATGGAAACAGAGCTTCTCTGAAGTGGGAGGTGAGACCTTAATAAATGAAAGATCTTAATAGAAAATACAGGACTGAGGTGACATAATGAGGTATGGTCTACTTGAGGAACAG
Organism: Atrichornis clamosus; assembly: GCA_013400975.1. Classification (NCBI taxonomy): domain Eukaryota; kingdom Metazoa; phylum Chordata; class Aves; order Passeriformes; family Menuridae; genus Atrichornis; species Atrichornis clamosus. The sequence continues at coordinate 290,484 of WBMZ01002264.1, forward strand.
TGGCTGAAAAGTATGTATGTATGTGTTGCTCATATAAAACTAGTTCCCTTTACTGCCTGAAATATCATCACATTTCTAGAAATTCTAGAAAGAAAATACAATATAATTAGACCCTGCTTTCATGCCTGTGCTTAGAACCCAGGTGATTTAAGCAACTGTCCCTTTCCTTACTTAAAAAAAAAAAAAATTATTATGAATGATGGAAGCATTTTGCCAATATACTAAATAGTGAAGGAACAAGCAGGAGAGGCTTTTCACTTGAAGACAAAACCCTTATCCCAATAAATCAGCTGTACAAACAGGTGGAAACTAGAAAAGTAACACAAAGTGTACAGGCTTCAGCTCTAGCCCCTGAAGTGTTTGAAACGTGTTGATTGCATTTATCACAGGCACATGCATGTACACAGTCCTGTGTGTTTTCAGCTTTTTTTCTCTAACCACGCTCATGGTGAGCTGTAACACAGAACACCAGATCCTGCTTTGCACTTGGGAGTCTTCCGTGCTGGAAGGAAGGTGCATGTCTAATATGGTCTGCTTCAGCAACTGCTGTAGCTATTACTTTTTATTTATCTGTGTGAAAATCAATTCTACAACCCCGTATGTCCTACTGCCTCCTGTTTCTCTACATCCCTCTGGTGTAAAGGATTTACCTCCTTATACAGTACCTTTCAGTATAAAACGATAGCAATGCATCTCACCTTTGCTAAGTGTGAGCTAGTGATTGCAAGTGCAAGGATGAAGCAGTACAAATCAACAAGCAATGTTTTGACCTTTATGAACAGGTAAAGATGGGCAGGAGTGCATATGCTTCCTTGGAAATTGTCAGAAGTTCCCCTTTCTTCCTCAGACCCAAATGTGCAGCAGGAGTTTCTAGGCTGTGTTTCTGATGTCATTAGTTCTATACCTGCAGTCACCAGACGATGCACAGGACTATAATAATCTCATGCTCTCTGCTGCTTATGCTCATTTCGCATAAATGCTTAGTGTGTCACCATCCTCAATTAAAACTGGCTATTAGCAAAGGCTCTGTTTTCTTATGCAATGCAATCTTCTTTATAGGAGTCATAGTGTTTAGGGCTATTGCCAGAAAATACAAACCTAAAAACTCATGAATGTGCTTAGATAGATTTAAAATGTTGGGTTTTTTAAAGGATTTAGGGCAGCATCCTTTATGGAGCTTTTTTTATGGGATAAAATGAATACTTAATAGCTACCTTTTTTATTACAGACCCTCCTTAAAGAAAGTTGCTCTTAATGGCATGATAGACACTCTAGGTGGGATTCAGCTGCTTTAGCACATACCTCTGGTGCCCTTTGAGAAGCTCTGGGGCAGCCAAGACGTTTGTATGGTTTTGGGAGGTACGGATGGGGACGTGTGGAGATGCCTGCTCTCCCAGACACCATACTTAGGCTCCTCAAATGGCACTAGACACCTATGTTTAGACAACGAATTTCCACCTTCCTGGCAAGGACTTGCTTGTCAGAATTCTCCACGTATGCATTTACAGGTTTTGGAAATCCTAGTGCTCATTTGGAGTTTAGTTTTGGGGGAAGTTTGCCAGAGCTAATACGAAAGGAGTAGGACCACGTAGCTTGGCATTGAAGAGGGCGAGAGAATGATGAACAGGGAAGTAACAAGAGCAAGACATTCCACTTTGGTAAATCATGATGAAGTCAGCTGCTTGCATAATCACAACCAGAATTCACAACCAGAAAACTGGGGTTACCCTTAGCTCATGGCCAAAATAGCTGCTGGGCCATGGATTTAATGAGCAGGTAGTATGGATCTGTGCAGAACCACATTGCCTAAAGGAGTCAGTGAAGGTATATAATTAATCAGATTACATATGGTCACTGCTGGATTAATAAAGTCATAAGATACCGATTCCTGTGCCAACCTGAGTATTTGGCTGCCTTCTGCCCAAGTTTGCTTGCGTTTCCCTCTCAGTCGGCTTACATGTATATTGCCAGGTGTCAGCCTTGTTGCATAATGTGGCTTTTTGGTAGGCTTTTTGCTACCAAAAAGTGAAAGCTAGCACTTTGAACAACTGAAAGGATATTTCACAGGTTAAGTTGAAAATAAGAGCTTGCGTTTTCTGTACATAAAATGCTTGCTTTTTAAAACTGAAGATAGCACACAAACGTCATGTAACAAAATAGTTGTGGGCACTGAAAACCTGTGGAATAGGTATGATGCTTTGAGTGGATCAGTAATTTAGAGATTTACTAGTCTGTAATTTACTTCCTAATTGCAGGATAAAGTTAGACAAATACATTTCATATGTGGTTGAATGGTTTTGACGTTATAAAACTACTACTTTTTATGTATTCTGAGAGCAAGGGCTGCATCTAAAAGGTTCAAACATAAATGGTCAATTTATTGCTTTCAGGAAAACCAAGGTTGTGTCCATTCTAAATCACACTGTTTCCAATCTGTGGTCCAATCTGTGTTTCCAATCTGTGGTCCAATCAGAAAGTCTAAATCAAAGCTGAACCTTAAATAGCTAAATTTACTAGTGTGGGAGTTTCTTATACCCCAGAATAATAAGACTAAAAGTCACATTATGTTAGATTATAGGCTGTTTCTTAGGAACACTGTAACTTTAAGCAATATTAGTAGTTTGAATGCTAATGACGCAAATTTTAAATCCATTTTATTTCTTCTTGATTTCCGCTTTCTGAAAACATGAATAATATTTCTTTGAGATACCAAAGTGTATCTCAAACTGTGCTGACCTAGTTTTGAGTACACTTTTCTAAAGAACTTGGTCTGCCCACCCACAGCGACTGAGGACATTGGTTTTTAAACAAGATTTTAAAAATTGCCTAGGTTAATAGTTTAAAAACTTAGGAGGAGATGAAGTGCTTGCTCATGATGGCTTCACGAATAATTCCGTGATTTCTCAGAAGATGAATGTAATGTACGTAGAACAAAAAACTTCCATACTCTCACTACATTGACACGTAAAAATAATGTCATAAGATGCTCTTTTGAAAGGAAGACAAAAGATGTCCTAGTTTTGATAGGATTAGAGGTAACTCTTCACAGTAACAGGTATGGGACTGTGTTGTGGATTTGTGCTGGAAATGGTGTTGATCACACAGGGATGTTTTTGTGACTGCTGAGTGGTGCTTGCACATTGTAAAGACCTTTTCTGCCTCTCACCTCACCCCAGCAGCAAAGGGGCTGAGGGTGCAGAAGGATTTGGGAGGGAACACAGCTGGGACAGCTGATCCCAGCTGACCGAAGGGATATCCCATACCGTGTGGTGTCATGCCCAGCTTACAGAGCAGGGGGAAGAAGGAGGGAAGCAGGTATGTTCGGAGTGATGCTGTTTGTCTTCCCAAGCCACTGCTACATGTGATGGAGCCCGGCTTTCCTGGAGATGTCTGAACACCTCCCTGTGCATGGGAAGCAGCAAATTAATTTGTTTTGCTTTGCTTGTGTGTGTGGCTCTTGCTTTACCTGTTAAATTTTCTTTGTCTCAACCCATGAGTTTTTTCACTTTTACTTTTCTGATTCTCTCCCCCTTCCCATTGTTGGGGAAGCCTTAGTAACTTAAGTATTTTCATAACTTTTATTTTAAGGCTTCTTAGCTGAGCTGTGTGTTCAATGATTTGCGCTTTATTAAAAGACCAGGAGTATATATCTGCCTCTTGGAAAATTCTGGCAGCCATGTCTTCATTAGAAAATGTAACTATGAATATTAATAAACAACACATACTGTAATACATATCATATTTTTGCTTTCAAACAAATATTGTCAATAAAACCTCATACTTTATAAAAACTTCCTGTTTACTATGTTGCTACTATAATCTTAAAATGTTAACTCTGAATGGGAACTTATTTATATGTGGCTACTTATTTACTATTTGCATTTCACTAGGTTTACATGATGAAAGAAAATATTTTCCAGTCTGTTTCCAAGGACTTGTAAGAATACTCAGTTTTAATTGTGATATAGCAGATGAATACTCGAAAAAAAAAGTTTTGTGTTAAAAAAGTCATTAGTCATGGCTTTCAAATCTGCAGATGAATAATAACATGTAGAAAGGATGGAATTTCTTTTAGTATTTTCATATGAAATGTATCTCTTATATTCCTCACGCTTTTTAAGCTATTTGTTAGCACCATGTTCTTTACCATCTTCTCTATGTGCCCAAAGCTGATTTACACAAGTGGTACTAAAAGATCCCAGCAAACCAGAGCAGCGGGGTTTTATTCCCCCAAAGAAGATTGCAGACTTCTTTGTAGGTATGAAGCAATGGAGATTCAATCAGAGCATGATCTCAGCTCCTGTGTTTGGATATTTCTATGCTGGGATAACAGTTCTCTCATGCTGAGTGGAGCTGGTTATAGAGAGCTGAGGGCCAGTTTTATAGTAGTCAGGAATAGCAGGACTTTAGCAATTTCTTTATTTGTCTGCTGTCTTACCTAGGGTGCAGAACTGATTCATGGAGGGGAAATGGTAACAGAAATATGAGAGATATTTCAGTTAAAACACTTCTGCCATGTGCCATCAAGAGCCACACTTTTGGGTCTGTGTCCCTTTTGGATTTCTCATAGAGTCTCACACTTCCTACCTCATCCGATAAATCTGGGAAACTACGTATCATCAAGGATCATCCAACATCGAAAAGTGAAGCTGAGGGACTCATTCCCTTTTAATAAGTATTTTGAAACAAAACTCTCAGAGAACATTTGTATAATCTGGCAAAGGGCACTTTACTCTGACATAATCCTCTCAGTGACTGTTAGGGTGAAAATACTGTTGGATTCTGAGTGGTTATATATGGGTGATTTTTAAGATTTATGGCATTAATGCTTTTTGCCATCACAATAAATACTGATAAGTGCTGCATTCAAGAACTCCTTTGCTTTCAAATTGTATATTAGTTCGTCTATATATGCCATTTTTAAAATCACTGCCTGTGTAAGTTTAGTTTAATCTTGTCTCTTGATCTTTTTCATAATTCAAATGCCTCCAGAGGTTTAAGTTTAGTAGTGCTTTTGTTGAAAAGCAAGACAGCAGGCAGTTCCTGGGTAGCTGGATCTGTTCTGGCCAGCACAGTCATGTGGGGAGAGATCAGATGTAGCAAAGCTACCTTGAACCCTGGAGGTCCACAGGGATGTCATGCTGCGGCCACAGCTCTGCTTCCCTTTGAATGGGTACAGTGTGAACTCTCCTTGTTGTTCAGCCAGCTGCTGCTGATTGATGTAAAAACGTTAAAGCTTTACAGGCTGCGTCTGCAGTCTTGTTATATTGCTTGTGCCACTTCCTTAAAAATTCCTTGCCTCTCCCCTTTGTCTAGTAGCCCTCAGATAACCCTCAGCCATGCTCCTAAAGCATGGGGAAATGCCTGATCCTAAAATTGTGACTGGTGTCAGTTTTGGTGGCATGACTCCTTGATTGTTCTATGCATCTGTCATTGCAGAATGACAGGTGGTGCTTTGTCCAGTGCCCGGAGCTGTTTGAAGCACCCAGCTCTCCTCTCTCCCTTTTCTCAGTTTCATGGGTATGTCACATAGGGACCACTGCGGTCAGTGTGGATGCTTAGAGACTGCAGCAGGAGCAGCTCATTACCTGGAACTGTGTGAGAGCATCACAGGATGTGATGGGGAAAATGTGAGTTAGGATCAAGGTCAGCAGTGACTTGTTATGGATGCCACAAACCCTTGGCGGCATGTTTTTATTGCCAAAGGGTCTCTAAAGGAGTACGTGGCAGATTTTCTCAGGGCAGTGAATGTGGAGGTGCTTGAAACAGAGATGTGGGCTCTGGGAATGTATGAGACCTTCATTGTTAAGTGGAAATAAAATCCAAGGACTGCTGTTACGTTTAATAGTGCTATCAAGAAGGGCAAAAATACCTCTAGTAAAAGTGAACTCCTCTCTTGAGATACCTTTTGCGTTGCAGTGAAAGTCTCCCACATGTTAGAGAAGTGATTAAAGAGCTAAAGAACTGCCATGAACATTTTGTTAATTCCTTTGTGCTGTGCTGCTTGGTGAACCTTTACAAACAAGATTATTTACTCTCCAATTCCTCCATTGTCATTCCCTTGCCCCTTTCTATGTGTGGTAGCAGAAACAAAGCAAAAGTAACTAAAATGTCAGCTTCTCAAAAGCATCATTTCATTCAGTTACATGATGTTATTATCAGTGCACACAAAACAGAGCCGAAAAATAATACAGGAATAAAACGCAGATGGAGAAAAGACAGCAAATGGCAGGGAGCATTGAAAAAAAACCCGGATAACCTTGAAAGAGTAGAGCATCTTCCTCCTTCACATTGAACTCCTTAGTTTTTTGGCTTGACTTGCAGAGGTTATGAAATAGTACCGTTACAAGCATTACAATTACACTGTGCTTCAGGAAGTGCAGGGCTGGTTGCAATCCCTAAAACTCTGGTTTTAGGTGCAGGCAAGATTCTCAGAACATTTTCGGGGGTTCCTAGCTTTTTCAGGGAAGGGTGGGTGTCATGAAGGAGATACTTGCACTACTTGCACCTTTGCTTTTATTAATGACTTTCAAATTATAAACAAAGACATTAAATTAAAAATTAATGTTCAACTAGTGTGCACAAGCAGCATTGCAGCATTTTATCTTACACGTGATGGGTATTTCAGTGCTTGTTTTTCATACGTTTTCAGGCTGAGAACAGATAACATTGAAATACTACTCACACCAGTGAAGAAACAATCTTGTTAGACCTTTCAGAAAGTGTGTTATTGACTTCTAATGAGTAGAATAATAAGAGATAGTGGCCCAAGCCATGAATATGTTTTAGTACACCCTTTTTTTAGAATTAAGAGGCTCTCTTCTGATACATAGTTTATTTAAGGCATCTGTGTACTTGAATGCAGGCACATAGTTCAGCATTCAGTCCACCCTCACCACCAGCTATCATACTGATGTGCTTTTTATAGATTTATGCAGATAGGAAGGTGTCTAACTTTGCTTTTTGTTCCATTATTCATGTGTTGTCCTGAGATTACCTTTGTTGATATTACAGTGTGTCTCCTGAACAACCTTTGTTCAGAGTAGGAAAACCAAGTGTTTTTATCCTGGACAAACAATGAATAATGCACAATATTTTAGAACTATCCTAAGGGCACATACTTATTGTAAAACACTAAACATTTAAAATGCTGAATAATATAGGTTTCTGCAATAGTTTGAAAATCCCTATTTTAAAATACATCATCCTCTGGACTGTTTAGTATCACTGCAGCCAGTCCTGTCTGATCATTTTATCTTTTCTTTCAAGTAGGAAATAACATAAAAGATTATTACCTTTTTAAAGATCTGTCTCTGAGTTAGATAATCTCCTGTTAGGATTTCTAAAGCTGAAGTGTTTGTTGCTCAGTTGTTCGCTGATAAAAGGTGCAGGGGAAAGTTCTCTGCAGCTATCAGTCTGATGATGACCTTAAAAAACTTCCCTGCATTGCAGACAATTGAACTGCACTTGGGATTTTCACTGTTTGCCTTCAGTTCCTGCCCCTGTGTTTCATCTGTCATTGATTACATCCTAGCTCTGACCGACAAGAAATTATTTTATTCATCATTGTGTTCTGCCAAAAAATTATTTTGTAAAGCCAATGTCAGGGTTTTAAAATACTTGTTTGTTAAACAGACACCAGTAACAACAGAGTAAAAATGTTTAGCACAGTAAAAAACCAACCCTCCTTTTAGGTCTTCATGGTGGGTGATTATCTGAATATTTGGCTAGGCACAGCTGTTTGTTCTGATCTTATGTTTTAAAATTTTATTTTAAAATTAGGTAAATAGGAAAATGGAAATGCTTTTAAAGAACTACAGCCATTAGAGGAAAAAAAAAAAGCTCCACAAAGCTTTTTAACACACCCAATATTTTATATGCTAAGAAACTTTGTAACATCATATGAGGGGATGAGGGCTGAAAAAGAGAAAATGTTGCTTTCTATATTCAGGAAGGTCAAGAATGAGGATCCAGGAAACCACAGATCAGTCAGCTTTACCTTAGTACTTGGAAAGGTGATGGAGCAAATAATCCTGTAAACCATTTCCAAACATATATGAAGGACAAATATTTGACTGGGAGCAGTCAGCACGCTTTTATGAGAGGGAAAACATACTTTACTAGCTTGATAGGCTGCCTTGGTGGATGAAGGGAGAGCAGTGGATGCTGTTTATCTCAACTTCAGAAAGTCTTTTGACACTGTCTCCCATAAGGTCACATAGACAATCTGATGAAATAAGAACTCGATAAATGGACAGTAAGGTGGACTGGAAACTGAGCTGCCCAGAGGCTGAGAGACAAACAGTACAGCCTGGAGGTCTGGAACTAGCAAAATACTCCAGGGATTGATACTGGAACCAGCACTGTTTACCATCTTCATCCATGACCCGGACAATGGGACAGAGTTTGCAGAGGATACGAAACAGGAGGAGTTGATGCACCAGTTGCTTGTGTTGCAATTCAGTGAGATTTTAACAGGCTGGAGAGATGGGCTAACAAGGATTTCACAAGGTTTGACAAAGGGAAAAGCCAAGCCCTTCCTCTGTGGAGGAATCCCACCATGGCCCAGTACACACAGGGTACCCACCTGCTGGAAGGAAGCTCTGAAGGACTTGGGAGACCTTACAGAGAACAAATAGGTCATAGCCAGCAATGTGCCTTTGTAGTGAAAAAGAGCAAAGCCTCCTGGGCTGAGTTAGGAAGAGTGTTTCCACCAGGTCAAGGGGAGTGATCAGTACTCTCTGCTCAGCCCTGATGAGACACATCTGGAATGCTGGGACCACACCAGGGCTCCCCAGCAGAGGAGAAATGTCCTTAGGGCAGTGCGACTAAGGAAGATGTCCATGAAGATCACTCAGGGACAGAAGCATCCGACATACAGGGAGAGGGTGAGAGAGCTGGGTCAGATCATCCTGGAGAAGAGAAGGCTCAGTGAGTCTTACCAACATGTTTAAATACCCGTTGGGGAGCAGCAAAGAAGACAGTGACAGACTCTTCTCTGTTGTGCACGATGCCAGGACAGACCATGGGCACACATTTAAATACAGGAAATTGTGTTTAAATGTGAGCAAAATAAAAAATCTGTACTGTACAGTTGTCAAACACTGTACGAGGCAGCCAAGAGATGTTGTGACATCTTCATTCTTGAAAGATACTCACAACCAAGATGGACATGACCCTGGAGGACCTGCTGTAGTTGATCCATCTTGAGTTCAGATTTTGGATTAGATCTCCAGAGGTGTCTTCCAACCTCAATTTCTCTTTTGTTCTGTGATTCTGTAATCTCTGATTCTGTGCATAATTCCTTCTTTTTTTGCTTTTTAATAATCTGTCTTTCATTTTTTACACCTTACCAGAGGAGAACAGGGCCATCAAGGTGTACAACTTAAAGAAAAAAGTTGCAGTGTTGCAAAAAACAAATAGCATTTAAGAATTAACGAGATTTAGATGTTTAAGACATTTTAGTCAGAAGAAACAGAGCTTTTTTCTTCTTTCATAGTCATAGGCCATTCAGTTACTTCAAGTGGAAACCCAAAAAAGACAAATTTGAATTAATTTGTTTATTTTAATAAATGACATACTTTAAATATTAATTGGTTGGAAAAGATTGAAAATTAATGTGGAAAAGTGCCCTTCTGTCTTTATAAATCAAATTTGGGTGGGCAGACAAGGCTGGATAAAGATCAATTTCTACTTTATCCCAAAGTTTAAGAGAAAGTGAACTCTAAGTGAAGATTTTGTCAGGGAGAGAAAAAGGTGACAGGTTGTGTCTACATTATCCTAGGGAAGTGCCCAGAGTGGAGTAGTCAAGACCAGTTTCTCACCCCATCCCCACTATTTAGCCAGTGCACTGGACATGGGATGCTACTGAGGATCCTCTGCTGGATTCCCACCCATTGTGGTAGCGTGGTTGTATCCAAAGTCTCGCTGTGGCTGAGGAAGAACACCTATAGCACTTACAACAGCCAGAACCCACTTCACCTGCACAGCTACAAGCAGAGAAACCACTGATACAAACCATGAAACTATAGCTCCTCTGCCCCTGGGCTCCTGCTCTGCTGTCACCAGGCTCATGAGGGACCCAGGATGCCCCAGGGACTGTGCAGGCCAAGTAGGGCAGTGACTACCAAAATAAGGAACCCAGTAAGTTGGTCAGTACTGGAAAGTAGGTCAACTGTGTCAGTGTCTGAGAGCATCTTCTGGTACCTAAATGGAAATATAGATTCCTTCAGGCAGAATCCCATGCTGGTGTGTGTGATGTGTGAATACTTGGGTCAAAACTTCACAGTTGGGCTCATTGCCACAGTAAAATGACCTTATTATTGACTTCCTGCCTTCGTGGTGGTTCAAATACATCCATCATATTTTGGAGTCTGGGTGGGCCTGAAGCACATACTCAGTCTTGTCAACTCGGCTGAGAAGTGTTAACTCTTCAGGCTCCTCCTTATGTTCAGTGAGTTACCCACATGCTTGGGTTTCTTTCCTCCATTTCTGTATCTTCCTCATTGTTCCAAATGCCTTTGATGCCACTTTGATGACACTTCAGAATGATTTATGAACTAGAGCTTCTGAAACATCTTCTGGATCTTTATGAAATATGAAAACAAAGTAAAAATTTGCTGAAAGTTTTGCTTTATTCTCTTTCTAAGAGCTTGATTCTGGTTATAACAGGTCAGCCACTCATATGCAATAAAGTCAATATATAGCTAAGGTGGTTATGAAAACAGAGGTAATAGCATGGACTTGTTCTTCCTTACAAGTGTGTCAGTCCCATAAATACTCCCCCAAGCATGTGCTTGCCCGTGCTGCCCGGATGCCAATGCTTCATAAAACCTGAGGCAATGAAAACTGAATTGACTGCTTTCAAGGGTCGTTCTGAGAGCTTCATTATTTAATTCTTATTTCAGTCTGGGCTCTGTTGCTTACACAGGAAGTTTCACTTGACTTTTAGTGCCTAAAAAATATAGTAATAACACTGCTCGGGTCTTGCAGTCCTGAGTAGTGACTTTATGTGCACAAAGAGACATTCACCACTCTGCAGAGCTCACATATTACTTCAACCCTACAAGATTAATATAGATTTACACATTGCACAGACTGTTCTGGCCTTCTCCCACCAAGGACTTCCAGTCCTGGGAGAAACACTTCACCACAAGGATATATCCCAAAATAGGTGGTACAGACCAAATGAGACAGAGGTCCTTTCACTTAATCTCTATATATTATATGAAGATTACAGATGGCAAGTACAGTTAAACTGACTCTCTGGGGCAGGGGGATGAAGAGTAGACAAGTATTTGCTGTTTTTGTCAATTTCTGAATGTAGAAAAAGTTAAATATTTTGAGCAATACTTACTCTTCACCAGTGTTTAACTAGAATTTCTCTGGCAGAATTGATTTGGTTTAAATTGAATCTTCAACAAAAGAAGTCACACACACACAGCATTATTCAGAATTTCCACCTGGAATGAGGAAAGGATTTCAATGACAAATGCAAGATTCCAGTAGATGGCATCAGTGAATACTATTGAAAAATGATCAGTTGGCAACAGCAACATGCCTGTGCATGTGACTCCTTAACTTTGATGCCTGAAGGGTGTTTGTTTTTGAATGGAACAAAAACAAAAGATGCTGACCTGTGAAAACATGATGATGATGGAGGCTAGCAGGGTCACACCTCTGGGGAAACAAGAACCAAAACAAAGTGCATTGATATGGTCTTTCCTCTCTTCCCTTTCTCCCAACCACTTATCTTTTTCATTCTTTTCCATTATTTTGTTACAATTTTAATGTATCTGTAAATACATTAAAATTGGTATAGATACCAATTTTATGTTAGAAACTGCTCCTCAATATTGTCTACTGTCACACAGCCTGCTTATATATCATATATCACGTGTTCCCCTCTGTTAGACAGCAAGATGTGAATAAGTTGTAAGAAGTTACTACAGAAACACAATTAATGCTCAGCATGGGTGGGCTCACGATTCCGCAGAGATCTGGTCTCCTGACTAGAAATACTACAGTAAATCTGAAGCAGAAACCACCTGCAGAACTCTCACGTAGTATGGAAAAAATGACATATTCCCAGGACCGTGACAAATTGATCTGAGGTGTGTATTCATTTCAGACTGGCCTCCTCAATTCTGTATAGATATCTGCCCCAAAGTACTGATGGAAGAACATGTGCAGCAAAAGCCATGCAACTTGGATTTTAATCACATTGTGCTGTGTTCCAGTTTTAATTCACCAAATGGCAACTCCATGGAGTGGAGAACTGCCATAAGTAGCTGAGAGCCATCGAAAGAGCCATTTGCCATTTTTGTCATCATCCCAGCAATTGTGTGGCATGGGTTTGGCAGTGGGGGGGCTACAATGGTGGCGTCTGTGAGAAGCTGCTGGAAGCTTCCCCATGTCCGACAAAGGCAACTCCAGCCAGCTCCAAGATGGACCTACTGCTTGTTAAGGCCAAGCCCATCAGCAACAGTGGCAGCACCTCTGGGATAACAGTATTTAAGGAGTGGGGAAAAAACTACAGAACAACAGCAGAGAGAGGTATTAATATATGTGAAACACCTCTGCACACACCAAGGTCAGTGAAGACGGAAGGGAAGGAGGTGTTTCAGGTGCCAGAGCAGAGATTCCCATACAGCCCATGGGGAGCACCACGGTGAGGGGGACTGTCCCTCTGCAGCGCATGGAGGTCCATGGTGAAGCAGAGATCCACTGCAAACTCTGGAGGACCTCATTCCACAGCAGGTGGATGCCCGAAGGAGGCTGTGACCCTGTGGAAAGCCCATACTGGCACAGGCTCCTGGCAGGGACCTGTGGCCCTGTGGAGAGAGGAGACTACACTAGAGCGGATTTGCTGGCAGAACTTGAGGCCCTGCGGGGACACACGCTGGAGTAGTCTGTTCCTGAAGGAGTGTACCCTGTGGAAGGGATCCATGCTGGAGCAATTTGTGAAAAACTGAAGCCCATGGGAAGGACCTGTGGAGAACTGTCTCTTGTGGGAGGAACCATGTGCTGAAGCAGGGGAGGAGTGTGAGGAGTCCTCACCCAGAGGAGGAAGCAGTGGCAGAGACAATGTGTGATGAACTTAGCACCGCCCCCATTCCCTGTCCCCCTGAGTGGCTGCGGGAGGAGGAGGGAGAAAAATTTGGGGATAAAGTTGAACCTGGAAAGGAGGTGTGAGGGGAAGGTGTTTTTAAGTTGTGTGTTTATTTCTCACTATCCAATTCTGGTTTGATTGGCAATAAATTAAACCAATTTCCCCAAGACAAGCCTGTTTTGCCCATGACGGTAATTGCTGACTGATATCTCCTGGTCCTTATCTCAACTCACAAGCCTTTCATTTTCTCTCCCCTGTCCAGCTGAGAAGGAGAGTGATAGAGCAGCTTTGATGTGCACCCGATGTCTAGCCAGGGTCAGCCCACCACAACCTGAAAGCAGGTTTGTGTTCGGAAATAAAGATTGAATTGATCAATCCAGCAATCCATACAGATACAAGAATCACTGCTGTCTGCTGCTTTCCAGGATGGATATTACTGAAGGGAAAGACAATCATAGATAGAATTATAGATAGAAATATCTATCGAAGGTCAAATATGTTAACAACAGGACTGACACCTCTGTAGATAGCAAGATATGGCATGGTAAACTTCCTATCCACAGCACAATTTTTATATTGTTCACGGTATTTAATATAAAAAACTCCAAAGAAGAACAAATATACTCCCATTAGACAATCAGCACCTATCTAAGAAAGAGATTTTACAGTTTACTAAAAAGTAGCAATGAAATGCTTTATATATAGCATACTTAAGTCAAACCCAGGTTAGCATTCAAATATAGTTTAACCCTGTGTTTACGGCATGGGAATTAGTTTGTTATGTGGTTACAAACTCCCTGGTCACAAATGAGAGGGTGGAAGCTGGTGTCAAGATGTGAGAGCAGAAGTGTTGCTTTGCAGACAGCAGAATACGGAATCACTGCAATATTTGACACACAGGCAGCCAGACCTGGAGAGAGGCTGCGACAATGTCTGGGCGCTCCTCAGGGTACAGGTGGTGGCATTCCAGCCAGAAACAAGCTGAAAGGATCTCAGGCAGCGTGTGTGAGACCTCACAGATCTATGGCACTATATAGTATATACAGGGCACTATATGATAAATACGCAGGAGATCTCTGGTGTCTTGCCTTGGATTCACATCTTCATATCTATGAGCAAGTTGAATTCATTTTCCCTGTCTTTTGTCATTTGCAAACCTGAAGATCTGAGCCATTCATGCCTTGTTTGTCTTTAGTCAATGAAGTCAACAGATGCTTTTGGGTCATGACTCACAAGGCCTACGTTGGATGTCGTGTTTAGAATTAGGTAAATTGCACAACTCATTGGCTATAAAGAGAGAGCAAAATGACTATTTCCTAGACATCTGCACTGTAAACCCCCGAGGTCACGCAAGATAAAATCCTTCCTGTGTGAATTTAACAAGCAGGCAGAGAGCAGAGTTTACACATTTGACTAACTTGAACAAAGAGAGGGGAAGTAATAATAGCTCTCATATGCTTTTAAGGGGTTAATTGCCCAAAACCAATGTCACACTATTGCACCATAAGCTTGCAAGGAAGTAGGATTTAGCCACAGCAAGTATGAATTTGAACCCACATTTCTATTGGCTCAAGGATTCTTAATTTGGGAACAACTGCTGGACAGGATATGGTGTAATCATTTGGAAATATTCACATTTTGAAATACACCATTCAAAAACAACAGAAGCACTGATTAGTTCCTGCGTCAAAAAAAAGCCTAGAAGAGATTATTTCAGTTGGAAGGGACCTACAACAATCAGAGAAGAAATTTGAACAAAATAATTCCTGGTGCATCTAAGGGGCGTGTTGTGAGAGATATTAAATTAAAGGAGGCTTCACTTAGGCATTTGGTTGCAGCTGATGTGCTTTCAGTCCCTGGTAACAATGTTGCTGGTAGTGGCCACAGTTACCAATTATTTCCTTCAGGTCACTGTAACGTGCAATAGTAAGAGCTGGCATATGTTTTTGTTTTCACAAACCTTGTGAGGACTTTGCTTTACTACTCTTCATTTGTCATCAATGTGCAGGTGCATGTTCTTCATGATAAGATGCTTCAAAACCAGAGTATTTTTGCTGTCCGTGGCAGAAGCATTTTATTTGCATATATGCTTACAACCTACTGGCTTCTACAAGATTAAAAAATATGTTCTGATATACATATTTTTATATATATATATAAACTCCCAAACAAACATAATGGAAGATAGATCTGCAAGTAACATTCTGAGGTGATATTATTATGTGAAATGTATGAACAATAATAAGTCAAATTTTGCATGTTTATGTGGTCTTACTGATTGTATCCACCATCTGCTGGTAAGAAAGCAGACAGTAGCTGATTTGAGATTTTTCAAGAGGTAGGAAGGAGTGGAGTAAAGAGTATAATATGAGTTCTTTAGCGGCAAAGTAAGAAAGAAGGTGCTTGAAGAAGTCAGTTGAAGACGATGCTTACATTCATGGCATAGAATAAGCAAATACAAGTATTTGAGAGTGATTCCAGACTAAAAGACCAAAATCATAAGGAAAAATTAAGCCTAAAGATTTTAACCATTTAGAGACAAGAAATATTTGTGTATATATCCGGGGTGGCATTAACTGTGAAAGAGTGACACTCCTAAGGCCCTTTGCCTCAGCTCAGGGACTGTAGTTCAGAGTCACCTGGTGTTACTGGCCTGTAGCTGTGACATATTGTGAAGGAAAAGGACATGCTTTATGAAAGCTAATTAAGATGTCTATCCAGCACACATTCTATCTCCTCTATGAACATGCATGGCGTTTATTCATCTCCAAATATATAATCACTTTTTGGTTTCCTAACTCACTTCCCAAATTTGGATGCACATCAGTGAAATATTCTACTTCTGCCTGCTAGGCTTAAGGTTACAGTAACTCCCAAGCAAGCAGTTTTATTTATTTATATACTTCAGCCAGAAAAAAAAATAATGTGTTATGATCTAGAAATGAGTGAACAAAATGAGGAGCATGTTTCCCTTCCCTGTTTAAAACAGTGAAATATTTCATTTATTTTTTCAGAAATGAATATGTGAAAGCAACACCCTGTGATGGTTTCAGACATTTTAAAATAGACCTCCCCCACCTTAATTAGCCCTTCCTTTATTTTGCATATATAAAAGTAGAAGAGGTTCATCCTAGGTTGAAACATTCTTCCATTTACATTTAGAATCTCAATCATTTCCAGGTATCTGTAAAATATGTAAATGTTATGATTTGTAAATAAATTACATGAAATAGGGGGTTTTGTAGTTATCAAATTTTGAATTACACAAACAAGCCTTTCCTTAAATGATAAGTCTTAAAGAAACTATTTTCTGGAAAAATTCCTGACTATATTCAGTAGGAATGATCCTATGATTGTTTATCACACTGAGCTTTTTACTGGAAGATTGTGTTGCAGGGAGGTGCATTTAGCTTGAACTCCCTTTGTGGTTATGACATTCAGCAACTAATGCAAAATCCATTAAGGGAAGCACAAGAAGTGATTGCACAGGATTTTGTCTCTTTCCCTGGATGCTAAGCTCAGCTGCTCACAGCAGTGTGATTGAAAATCTTATTGTTATAAACCTTGGCCAGAGGGCGTTCTGACTAACAAAGGAGTCGCAGAACTGAAAGCACTAATAAAGCCCAGAACAAAGAGATAAACGACAGCTTCTGCTATGAGAATCAGAAGAGAGGAAGACATAAGACAAGAAGCAAGGTCTGTATAACATTACAAGCATGCAAGCAAAACCAGTACTAGCACTGAGAGCCTTAAAAGCGGTCAACTTGATAAAAAACCTAATGGTGATAGAGCCATGAAAGGACACTTTGTGTACTGAGTATATTCAGTAAGTATTTTCCTGAAGTGTCTGAAAGCAGAGCTTCATTCTGTAGCATCCCACTAGACCTGCAGACTGCAAATTCAGTGTCAGGAGTGCATGGGTTGGAGGATTAGCAAGCCCAGCAGGGCCAGAAACAATGGCAGAACTTCATTATTGTGAATAATTTGGCTATACTGGAGAAAGAAAAGAAGTCATGGAGATAGTTTATTTGACTGGCTGTGATCCAAACAGGAGGAGAAACTCCTGGCATATTCAAAGCCAACTGCAGCCACCTGACAGAGGCAAAAATGGTGTCAGAAACCTGTGGTACTGAGTGAGTCCTTTCCAGTAGACACTCAGTGCGGATGTTGGCATATCTGGGCTGCAGTGTATAAATTTCACCTCATCTGCAGGGCAATAGCATTTCAAGGGTTTTGATAGAATATCTGCACAGATGATATTCCAGGGAGAGGTGTGTGAATTATTGGAAGGGTGACAGGAACTGAAATCCTGTTGATGAGGCTCTAGTAACATGAAAAAAAAAGCCCATGCTATTCATGTGATTCAGTTGGTATAGCTTGAAATTGGTTCACAACAATAGCAAGGGAGTGTGCAAAAATATACTTTGATCTTGTTTAAGAAAAGATAATATCACAACTGAACCAAAGAGAAAAATAACCAAGACAGGTGATCTGCTCGGATAAAAGGCACTTGGGCTGTGTCACTTTGAAAGGACTTTGATGAAAGGAGAAAAATAATGACTTCTGCATTTATGAAAAGTGTCAGAAACAGAACTGCAGGGAACCCCTTGACAGATGTGACAATGTGTGTGTAGCATCTACCCAGGACTTACGACTGATACACACAATGCTATTGCTATGGCTGTACCAAGGTTGCCCAGAGAGGTGGTTCATGGCCCATCCCTGGAAACATTCAGGGTCAGGTTAGATGAGGCTCTGAGCAACCTGATCTAGTTGTAGATGTCCCTGGTCATCTCAGGGATTGGACTAGATGAGCTTTAGAGTTCCCTTCCATCCCAAACCTTTCGACAATTGTGTGAATAAGACATGAGAGTGGTCATGTCCCTTATAGGAAGAGATTAAACCCCAAATTTTAAACTCTAGGGCCTTGGTACTAGGGCAGACATCCCTTTGGTACTTAATCTGGGATCAGAGATTCCTGCATTTCCATAGAACCTAGTAGATGTTCCTGCCTCGGCTATTCCCATCTCTATTGTTTGTTTCACTTCTAGGAAGACATAGGGGAGACTCTTTTTGACAAGAATTTCAAATTTTATTTGAGGATGTGGTTTGTCCTGTCCTGAGCCAACAGACATTTTTCCCCTGAGATTTTAAATTTGAAAGTCTTTTTTTGGATTTTATGCTGTCTATCCCATGAAATAAAATGCCTGTCATTCTGTCAGCAAGGCTTCTGGAAAAATGAATGATTACTGAATCACTTTGTTCTGGTTAATTCTAGCCCAGTTAGATTTTGGGGGTGACATTATGTCTGTTTTACATTCTTTGTTTCTGTGCTGCATGTTCTCTGGAAATGTAGATAAGGCAATCATTTTGACAGGCAGGCAGGTGGTACTCTTACATTGGCAGTGCCATATCTGTCATGTTAATGTGCTCTCAGATTGAAATAGCTACACTTTCCCTCACTGGTTAAAGTTTATATGGCAGCAGAGCACGTCTCCATCCATGGTTCAAAACAATGTCCTGTCTTATGATTACTGCCTTGCTCCTGTGGTGTTTTATGGACTAGAATATTAATATTTGATGTATTTAATTCTGTGACTAGAAATGAAATTAAGACCTGTAAGGCAACTTCACAAAGAATCTAAAAGGAAATTATTCTGGCCCAGCTGCTGCATAATTGTCTCAGTTATCTGTCAAAAACCAGTTGAAGTGTCCCAGAGACACGCATTTGCGATGCCCACGCAGAGCTGTCTGGTAAGACACAAGACCCACAAGGGACCTGCAGATTTGTGGATTAGCATGTGACAGTCCAGTGGGGTGGATACCTAAGGGCATCTCCAATAGCATCAGACTCCTATACACGGGCAACTGGATCAGGAAGTGGTGAACACAGTCACAGGAATCTGTCGAAAGGCTTATTCAACCTAGACCAGCTTTTGGGTTGCTGTGTGGCTCTCCAGAGTAACTCTCCATCTAGTATTTTTTGGCATGTCCTGTGGTAACCAAGGCATCCATGTGGGCAGGTGGACATGACACAGGACCCATGGGAGACCTAAGCTTCTCTGGAGTGGGAATGGTGTAGGGTTGTCAAAGCACTGGATACCTGACCTATTTTGCCCTTACAGTAGTGACTGAAGACACACAGATCACCTGGCTGCCCCTGGGCACTGAGGGGGGTCTACAGTAAGGGACTGAGTATTACCCTGAGTGTTGACTTCCTCACAGTGGTTTTACCGTGTAGGACAAGAGAAAAATACCAAACAATGAGTTGCAGAAGAGCTGTTCAGATTAACCATTCAGATTAATTCAGGATGTTTTCCTTTTGCTTAACAAAAAATAGTGTGAATTTAAAAATAACATTTGGTTTTTCTTTCGGACAGCTTTTTAAGAAGAAGCCACACAGCACAGAGTGACATTTTAAAAAAAAATGTTGTAAGCTTGTTTTTAAACCTTGAATCCAATGAAATTATAAGATGGACTTTTAAATGAAGGTGAAGCTTTGCAAATTCAAGCTTTGTTTAAAATGCTTGATTTAAAACCAGAATGTGGCTGAATCTTCAACTCTGAGAAATGAGCATTTTATAAACTACTCCAAAGAAGATTTTTTAGAAGTTCTAAAATATTTCTTACTGTCTATTTATGTCCTTATGTGCCCCGGTGTCCTGGCTGTACTCATTGTGTAATTTGTTCTTAATTTATGTGTTTTGCTTGCTCCTAGGCTTATAATTTGTAGATTATATATATAGCAGTAAAACTGAGCAAACTATATGGCTGTAATTTTTGTATTCTGCCCTTCTACCTTAGTGAGTTGAAGGAAGAGAAATTAGAAATACATTCAACGTCTTATAGCATGACAATCAATACTTCACTCACCTTTTGCAATTGATTACTATTTCTCCTGGAAAGAAAGGATTTCATTTATTGTACTCTGTTAGTAAAATATTTCAGGTTTTACTTACAAAGACTGAAGCTGCTGAAGACTTTCCATGTGATTCTCGGAGAGGTGAGAAAATGGATAGAAAAAACAGATTGCTAAAAGAAAGAAAATCTGTTTCTTATTTTATTTCAGGAAAAAGACAAGCTAAATTAGTACAATTTCAAATTCAATTAGGATTCTCATTTACAACTCACAGCTTTTGTAAATACTTCATGTCTTTAAAAAGATAACATGGTTATTCTCTAATCGTGTTGCTGGAGAGGTCCCTTTAAGAGAACAAAAGCAGTCAGATTCATCCTCAGTATTCCACCCATCCCTTTCAATATGCCAACTTTAAGTACTCTAAGACTGAGATTTTGTCTTTCTTATAGGTGAGGCGGCATGCTATCTTAGTTAAAATTTCAATAGCAGCAAAATTAGCTTTTATTATCACTTCAATTCATCCAATACCTGCTTTCTCTGATTTTATCCATAAGTCACTTTGACGCCAGGTGGCACAGGCACTGATGTTTGGCAATTGCTAAACATTGATCATTTCAGCTCTGATTCATCATAACTAATTCAGCTGAGGTATCTAATTTGGGAACCTGGTTGCCTGAGGGTCTCTCTATAATTTATGAACTTAATAACTGCTGAGAGGTGAGATGAATCAAAGCCTAATTACATAGATGTAAAGCTTTCACATTTAATATAGGTAAAACAAGGAAAAACAAAGCAAAAAAATTTTTTAAATCCCACAGTAAATTTACCTCTGAAGATTGACATTAGTGAATGAGATTTCATCACACCAGCAAATCAGTGTTTTCAACAAATAACATCAGTTGCTTCCACTGCCCTTCCACAGCCAGTAGCAGCCTGTTTCAATAACTCATTTCACAGCCATCACTGACAGCTCTCTTTCTCCTTAAGCTTTCCCTTCTCTTTTCTGCTTCTACATTTTGTGCAGCTGTTTTACGTTCCTGCCTAAACATGTCATGCCAGATAACGAGGCAACCAAAACCCAGATGCAGCGTGACTACTTTATATGCAGATGGGCCTAATGCATACATGCTCCTCCCCAGGGTTAGTGGAGGTCTCAAATCTTACAGTAGGTGTGTGAGTTCCCCAGACAGCTCCTGGGAGGGGCTGGTTCACCTCCAAACATGGAGCTGCTGCCCTAGCAATCCTTCTACAGCCTGCACAGGACACATGGGTACCCTCGGTGTGTGTGAGCCCAAGCAACTGAAAACTGTCCTGTTGGCTCCAGAGGACCCCGGTGAAGCTGGGCTCTCACATGCCCAGAAGGGAGGGAGCCTGACAGTCACAGGGGCAGAGAAAGGCCTAGTTTTTCAGCCCGTACAACTACATCTGGTGTAAACCACACAGTTTTGACATGTTTCCCCCTCTCCCTGTGATGCTGCCCTAAGCACTGCCTGCAGCTCCCTCTTGCCTTCTCCCTTTCTGTCCTTCTGCCTTTGATTCTGCAAGGCCTCCTGCCTCACCTTTGGCAGGAAAGGTGCAGTACACTTACAGATTACAGGCATATAAGAGCTCACATTCCATAACTTAAAAAGATATTTTAGAAAGCTCGTAATTCCCCCAAATCTTTTCATGAGGAAAAAGTATTTGCAGGTGGCAGGTGAATTTGCAATCCAAGAAGTAACCTGTAAAATAAAATATATATTACAATAAGTACCTATATATATGTTGTGGTTTTGCAAGACC